>JAVJIF010004607.1:0-80820 GCA_038442645.1 Agave tequilana
TTTGTGCTATTATTCAAGCTTGTGATACTTGTGATATATTGTGTGCATCTCACTATTCATCCATCATACTTTGCCTTGATCGATCATATCTCTCATACAACAAGGTTGCATTGCGCACCTCTAACCCATTCAAGGGGAATTGGGAGGAAGGAGTTCAGAACTCTCACGGGGTATTCGGCTCTTAGTCTTGTTTTGAGAGATCGTTGCATCATTCATCATACTTAGTTTTAAAAAATTGTTAGATTAGCAATAACACCTATTCACCCCCCCTCTAGGTGTTTTTCAATTGGTATCAGAGCTTGGTTACTAGGCTCTTGCTTAACACCCCTAGAAAGATCCTAATATGCTAATCATTTCATTCATTATCACTTAGTAAAGATGGCCGACGGTATTAAGACACCCCTAAGTTTGATGGACTTAACTTTCCATATGGAAGGTTAAGATGACCGTTTTCTTGCAATCTCTAGGTAGTCGAGTTGCAAAGGCCGTGACAAACCTTTTAGTGCACCCCCCGGTGATGAATCCATTTGGTCCGAAATAGAGACCAAAGAATTTGATGCCAATGCTAGGGCTCACTATGCACTACTTCAAGCCCTTAATGATGATGACATAGCTAGAGTTATTCATTGCAAGTCCGCATATGAAATTTGGACACATTTGCTAGTTACACATGAAGGGACCTCACAAGTGAAGAGGGCTAAGATTGACCTTCTTCGGTCCCAATATGAGAATTTTTGCATGCAAGAAAATGAAACCATAGATGATATGGTACAAGATTTACAAAGATTACTAATGGACTTTCTTCTCTAGGTGATGCTATTGATAACGATCAAAGAGTAAGAAAGATCATCCGGGCTTCCTCCTTCATGGGAAGTAAAAGCAACAACCTTGAAGGAACTCAATGACAAGGAGGAGATGGAGCTAATTGGTCTCATTGGGAACCTCAAAACCCATGAGATGGAGAGGAAAGTAAGGGAGCATGGCTCCTTCCAAGAAGAAGACTATAGCCTTCAAAAGTCAATCCACACACTCCGACGAAGATGATGAAGAAGAAGAAGATGACGAAGAGCTCTCACTTCTTGTGAAGAACGTCCGGAGGATGTACAACAAGGCTAAATTTCAAGGAAGAAGGAGATGGCAAGGAGGTAAAGAAGAAAGGAAGATTATTTGCTTCAATGTCAAAGGCCGGGACACATTGTGGCGGAGTGTCCGGATAAAGTGAAGCCCTCCACCTCAAAGAAGCCTCACAAGAAGAAGGCAATGAAAGCTACATGGGATTCCGAGAGCGAATCCGAGGAGGAGATTGATACCGCCAACATGTGCTTCATGGCCAATGAAAGCACAAGCAAGGTAACCCCTTCCACTTCTCCTAATGATGAACTTTCCATGGATGAGTTAGGAGAAGCTTTGTAGAATTATCACATAACTATGATTTCTTAAGAAAAAGTATTTAAAAATGAAAAAGGAAAATGAATCTCTTATCATCAAGTTTTTACTCTTTCTAAAGAAAAGGATGAATTACTTTCCACTCTATTTCCACTCAAAAAGATTTTGACAAGTATAAGATTTCTTGTAAGGCAAGTCTCCACTAGTTGATTCTAACGAGATTACCATGCTTAAGGAAAGAATAAACTCATTAGGAATTGTTTTAAAAAATTGTGAGTTTGATAAGAGAAGATAGAGGCCATGTTTCCTAAGAAACAAGCCCTAAGAAAAATGCTCACCATGCTCATGTTCATACCACACACCTTTACATCGTGGCAAACCCCAAAGCATGCTCACACTTCACACACACATCATGCATTCATGTATGGAAGAGTGTTCTCATGTTCACATTGTGGGCGGAAAGGACACTTAGCCAATTTTTGCTATGATAGATTAAGTGCATCTTATCATAATGTTTGGGTTTGCAACACTAACTTCCAAGGACCCAAGAAAATTTGGGTACCAAAGTCAATTATTTTGCTAAATGATGTAGGTACCATCCAAGGCCCAACGACGTAGAGGATTGTGGTATCTTGATAGTGGTTGCTCAAGGCACATGACTTGGGACATCAACAACTTTGCAATCCTATCAAGATACCATGAAGGTGGCACCGTCACCTTCGGAGATGATGCCAAGGGTAAAATCATCGGTATTGGTAATGTAAAACTCGGCACATCCCCTTTAATTGAAAATGTAGTTTTAGTTGATGGACTCAAGCATAACCTCTTGAGTGTTAGTCAACTTTGTGATAAAGGTTTTGATGTTGTTTTTGATCATATAGCTTGTAAAGTAATTGATAGAATTTCTAATACTTGTGTGTTTTCTGGTTTTCGTGAAAGTAATGTTTATATGATAGATGTCTAATATGTCTTGTAATATTACTTGTTTAAAAGCCCTCGATGACGACTCTTGGTTGTGGCATAGAAGATTAGGCCATATTTCATTTGACCACATATCTAGGTTAAACACAAAGGAAATGGTGAAAGGTATTCCTTGTTTGAGTTTTGAAAAGGACCGAGTTTGTGACGCATGTCAATTTGGGAAACAAACTTCTTCTTTCAAGTCAATTAAGGATATCATGACATCACGTCCTTTGGAGTTAATCCATATGGATCTATTTGGCCCTACACAAACCAAAAGTCTAAGTGGGAATAGATTTGCATTTGTTTTGGTTGATGATTTTTCACGGTTTACTTGGTTTTCTTTCTTGAACACAAAAATCAAGCATTTTCATATTTCCAAACTTTTAAGAAAAGAGTTGAAAAAGAAAAAGAGTCTTCAATTTTAAGAATAAGAAGTGATAGAGGAGGTGAGTTCATTAACCTACCCTTTACCACTTTTTGTGAAGAACATGGAATTAAGCATGAACTTTCTTGTCCTAGAACTCCACAACAAAATGGAGTAGTTGAACGGAAAAATCGAACTTTACAAGAGATGGCTAGGACAATGCTAAGTGAATATGGTCTACCACATTATTTGTGGCCGAGGCCGTAAATACATCATGCTATATATCAAATCGTGTTTTCTTGTGTAAAAATACTTCAAAGACTTCTTTTGAAATGTACTTTTCTAGAAAACAAAATGTTTCATATTTCAAGGTTTTTGGATGTAAATGTTTTATTTTAAATACAAAAGATAATTTAGGAAAATTTGATGCTAAAGCTTATGAGGCAATTTTTGTTGGGTATTCTAATACAAGTAAGGCTTATAGAATCTTCAATAAATCATCTTTGACTATGAGGAATCTATACATGTTAAGTTTGAAGAATCTAACTTGTTGTTAAGAATGTTGTAGAAATAGATGCTTTGGATGAAGGCTTGGAGAAAGTGACCTTGGAGGATACTACTACTATGGGAGACAAGCTAAAGGATGATGAAGGAAGTGAAGCTAAAGTAGAAGAGGCTCAAGGAAATGAAAATCAAACAAATGAAGTGGAGCCTACTCAACAACTTCCAAAGGGTTGGAGATACAATCCTCATCATCCCAAGGACCTCGTCATAGGTGAAGTATCAAAAGGGGTAACCACTCGCTCTGAACTTCATAATTATTGTGGACATTATGCATTTATTTCTCATGTTGAACCCAAGAACGTCCTCGAAGCCGAGGCCGATTCATATTGGTTGCTAGCCATGCAAGAGGAGCTCAATCAATTTGAGCGCAACCAAGTTTGGCACCTTGTTCCTAGGCCCCACGATAGACCAACAATTGGTACTAAGTGGATCTTTAAGAACAAGTTGGATGAATCGGGTAACGTTGTTAGGAATAAAGCTAGGTTAGTTGCCCAAGGTTACACTCAAATCGAAGGAATCGATTTTGAAGAAACCTTTGCACCCGTAGCACGGCTTGAAGCCATACGGATGACATTAGCATTTGCCTCATATAAAGATTTTAAATTATTTCAAATGGATGTTAAAAGTGCTTTTCTAAATGGTTTTATTGAAGAGGAGGTGTATGTTGAACAACCCCCCGGGTTTGTTGATCCTACACATCCGGATTTTGTATTTAAATTAGATAAAGCTCTTTATGGTTTAAAACAAGCCCCTAGGGCTTGTATGAAAGACTTTCTTCATTTTTGATTTCAAATGGTTTTAAGAAAGGTAAAATTGACACAACTTTGTTTACAAAACATGTAGAAAAAGATATCTTATTGTGCAAATTTATGTTGATGACATTATTTTGGTTCTACTAATGAATCTCTTTGCCAAGCTTTTGAATCATGCATGAAGGATGAATTTGAAATGTCTATGATGGGGGCTCAACTATTCCTTGGACTCCAAATCAAGCAAAGGACGGATGGATCTTCATCAATCAAGCCAAGTACACAAAGGAACTCATCAAAAGGTTCGGGCTTGAAGGATCTAAAGTAAGCAAAACTCCCATGGCAACAACTACCAAGCTTGATAAGGATGAACAAGGTAAAAGTGTAGACATTAAAGTTTATCGTAGCATAATACGTAGTTTATTGTATTTGACGGCTAGTAGGCCGGATATCATGTTTTCCGTTTGTCTTTGTGCTCGTTTTCAATCATGTCCTAAGGAGTCACATTTAGTAGCGGTAAAACGCATAATTAAATACCTTAAGGGCACTATTGAAATGGGTTTGTGGTATCCGAAAACCGGACTATTTTATGAAGAGTTTTTCGGATGCCGACTATGCGGGTTGTAGGGTAGATAGGAAGAGCACAAGTGGAACATGTCAATTCTTAGGTAATTGTCTTATCTTGGTCTTCCAAAAGCAAAATTCGGTAGCCCTTTCAACCGCCGAGGCGGAGTATGTTGCGGCCGGAGCTTGTTGTGCACAAGTTCTTTGGATGAAACATACTCTCCTTGACTATGATTTACACTTTGATCATGTTAAAATATTTTGTGATAATACTTACTATTCACATGACAAAGAATGCAAATCACATAGTAAAACCAACACATTGACATTAGGTATCACTTTCTTAGAGATCATTATGAGAAAGGTGATATTGATATTGATTATGTTTCTACCGATTTTCAACTTGCGATATTTTTACTAAACCTCTAGATTATGCTAGATTTTCATTTATTTGTGGTGAGTTGAATGTTTGCATTATGGATTCTTAAAGAAAAATTTCTTCTATTTTGTTTGTTTAACCCTTTTTGATGTATGACAAAAAGGGGGAGAAAAGTATGAGTTTGTTTGATTATGTTGGTTGTTTATTGTGTATAACTTTGATGCATTTGAATTTTGAGTTTTGATATGCATTTGAGTTTTAGATAAAACTATGTGTTTGCATTTGAGTTTTTGACAAAACTATGTGTTTTCAATGCTTTATGTATTTAGCTCTTCATTGACATTTTTTTTTTGATACATAGCATTATTTGAGGGGGAGCTTTCCAAGCTCTTCTTCCATTTTTGTTTAAATAACCTATATGTTTTGTCATCATCAAAAAGGGGGAGATTGTTGGCCCAAGGTTACAATCACCCATGTTTAGTGTGTTTTGATGATTACAAAACATATTAGTTATTTGTACTAATATTGCTTATTGTTTAAGTGTGTTTCAGGTTTCTAACTCTACTAAAATATTACACCCTAAAAGAAAGTGTTTTGGACTCAAGACAACTCAATTTGGGCTCAAGATGCAAAATTGAAGATCATGTGGAGATAGCCCCTCTTGAAGCCTTGAAGTCCCTAGAACATTGTAAGAATAGAATGTTAAAGTTTGAGTGTAGGATATTTGGCTCTAAGATACACACACACACACATTATTCTTTACAAATTCTATGTTTTTTTAAAAAAAAAAAACAAACGTTTGTTTCTAAGTTTTATGCCTTAGTTTATATATACATGTATCCAACTTGTTTCATTTTGAATATCTTGTTTAAAACATGTGTATAGACTATTTCTTGCATAATACTTAGTTGTAAGTAGTTCAAAATATTTTTACAAAAATTTCCAACTTCAAAAACTGCCAGTTTTTCTGTTTCAGGGAAGTCGGCCGACCGCCCGGTCGACCGGCGCCTGTGTCAGGACATGCACGGTCTGTGCATGTCTGTCGGTCGACCGGCCGGTCGACCCGACTGTTAACAGTTTGCTCTCGGGTTTGCTGGGTCGACGACCGCCCCGGTCGACCGAGAGAAGGAAACTGTGTTTTATCAAAGAAGACGGTCGACCGGACGGTCGACTGTAGCCCAACGGCTCTTTGCCAACAAGGCGACGGTCGACCGGCCCGGTCGACCGCCAAGCCTGCTGCTGCCCAACGGCTCTTTCCTCTTTTGTGCAATTCTGAAATCTGTTTTTTGATCTGTTTTTTGGCAGACTTTTACAGGGTTTTTCAGATCTTTTTCAGAGCAAATAAGCTCTAAATAAATTGTTTTAACCTATTTTTCTCCTTATAAATAGAGGAGATGACTCTCTTACTAAACACCAAGAAAAATCCTCAAGTTTTAAAAGTTTTCAAAAGAGAAAAGAAAAGTGTTTAAGCTCTCCATTTCCAATTCTTTCTTGAGCTATTTTTCAGTTGTGTTCCCTTGCAAAATCATCTCTACAACTAAGTTTTTCTCACTACACTTCATAGAGCCAAAAATCCCTTACTCATTCTATAGTGAAGTTGTAAAAAGAGTGAGAGTGTTGTAAAAGAGTTTGGTGATCTTGTTGTGATCACTCTTGTTCTTGTTCCTCTTCTTGTTCTTGTGGAGACACCTCTTCGGTAGAGGTTATTGTACTTGGTGGAGCTCGGTGCTCGGGTCTTCGGTAGACCATTGTAAGGTGTCCTCGGTGGATAGTGGAAACCCTTCACGGAGGTGAAGGCAGGGAGTAGAGCGGTGGCTCGAACCTCGAAACAAACATCTTGTTTTGCGATTGCCTTGTGTCCATTCTTGCTTTAAATTTCTATTGCTCTATATTGCTTTCAATTACTTGCTTGTGATCTTGTTTCTTCTTTTGTGCTATTATTTCAAGCTTGTGATACTTGTGATATATTGTGTGCATCTCACTATTCATCCATCATACTTTGCCTTGATCGATCATATCTCATACAATAGGTTGCATTGCGCACCTCTAACCCATTCAAGGGGAATTGGGAGGAGTTTCAGAACCTCTCACGGGGTATTCGACTCTTAGTCTTGTTTTGAGAGATCGTTGCATCATTCATCATACTTAGTTTTAAAAATATGTTAGATTAGCAATAACACCTATTCACCCCCCCTCTAGGTGTTTTTTCAGACAAGGCATCACCAGATATCTCCTAAACTAACATAAAACCGATAAAACCGAATAAAACCGAGTACGAGCAAATCCGATTGTACAGGTTTAGGTCACGGCTCCATGAGATTAGTACCTCGAAGGAATAATCCAAACAAGGAAACCCTCATCTATATACCTTTACCTCATGTTACCGTAATCTGAACGCGTACAGCCCGAGTTACAAAACACACAATAATTGTACATTAGCATCTTATTATAATTGGGCTGTCTAAGTTGTAGGTTTTAGTATGCGTCCCATTCCACTTACTTCTACTTACAACTTATAAAGCAATTTATTTGAAAGCTGATAAAGTTCGATGAATCATGTTTCGGATGGGCCCCGTACATGCCCGGGACAACGGTCCAGGAGTATCCGGTGCTGAGCCGGAACGTATCGCTAGGTACCGGGACTTATTTACGCCCGAACAGGAATAGAGTATCGCAGATCCCATAGAAATAGGCCTAGGGCGTGTGCATACCCGGCAGGAAATAAACAGGAGTAGGGGTGCCAGCACACCCCACGGAATCCCTGGTGGCTGCCAGGTGATCCCTCAAGTATGTGGCCACGCGTGACTCGATAAGACCACCATAACATGATTAATCAGGGCCCATCAGTTTTTCCCAAACCGGGTGCAAGTTGTCTTATTATAATTTAATAGGTAATTAGCAATTCACAGGAATAAAGGATCAGGAATTCAGGAGTACATGTATACTATAGATTCGGGTCATTGTATGTATATAATACAGGATAACAGGCACATGATTCAAGTCATTGTATGTAATACAGAATAACACGGCAGGATTCCCGTGAATGTGATAATCACAGATCAGGTATTAATATGTCAGGAGGCAGGTTAAGTCATGTTATAATGAGGAGCAAATGCTAAGTAGTAAGTCATGTCAGGTGATAACACATCAGTTGTCAAGTGATACATAATGCAAATACAATTCGATCCGATAAAAGGGAAAAATCGAATGGAGGCGAGGACATTCGCCTAAATACGAAAAATACAGTGAAATCCCCGATCTCCAGAATTTAAGAAATCAATGTTTCAATGCGTTAGAGAGAAAGTGATAGAGAGAGGAGGAAATCATGAGAGAAAGAGAATGAGTGAGAGGAGAGAGAAAGAGAAAGCTAGAGAGAGAAGTATATGGAGAGAGAGAGAGTGCACAGGGGGACGCGAGATTGAGAGTGAGACGCGGGGGTCGCAGACGCGGGAGTCGCGTCGCGTATATTTCCACAAACGCGGGGTTCGAGACCCGCGTTTAAGTAAGGACACGAGGAGAACGCAGACGCGAGCATGAACTCCGCGTCGCGTTGATACAAGAACGCGAGGATCGCGTTAAATAATTACTTGACGCAGGAGGTAAAATCCGCGTCTAGTAATCACACAACAAGAGAAAGAGAGAGACAGGGAAATAAAAGAGAAACGCAGGAAAAGGGTGAGAGGGGGACGCAGGTTTGACAGGGAGAAAGACGTAGGAACAGAGAAGGAATGGAAAAGAAGGAAAAAGAAGAAGTAGAAAGAAAGAAACTCGCGTCCAGCGAAAAACGCGAATGTTGCGTTTAACAGAGGAGAGAGAAAGTCATAATGACTTGATTGGAGTTGATCTGAAATGCATTAAATGCAGAATGAATGCGAATCTTCGCATTAAAAATCAGATCTGAGTCTGGTGAGACTCGCGTCTGAGAAAGGAGAGAGAAAATGGAAAAAATAGAAAAGTGGAATATCTGGATAAAATTCCGGTATCTGGGAAAACACCGAAAACTTAAGAAAAGCCCAAAAAATAAAGTAACTCGGAAAGCTTTCCAAAAATTCTCAAAAATAATAAATAATATTTTAAAATTTTTTTCCTATTCAAAAATCTGTTTATATCCTATTTCAGGCCTTCACGGTCGACCGATCGGTCGACCGTAACTGTTTCAGGCCAACTCGGTCGACTGGCCGGTCGACTGGGCCTTTTGGCCGTGGACGTGCACGCTGTGCACGTCTGTCGGTCGACCGTTAACCCCTGCGGTCGATCGAACCGGTCGACCGACTGCATGGCACTTGCTCTTTGTTTATGCGGTCGACCGGCCCGGTCGACCGACAGTTCAAAAATCTCTTTTAAAATGCCTGGCGGTCAACCGGTGGGCGGTCGACCGGAGCCAACGGCTACTTTGCCTAGTGGCCTACCGGTCGACCGGCAGCTGTCCAGACTGACACCAACGGCTCTATTTGAATCTGTTTTGTTTTTTATAGGTTCCAACGACTATTTTGTGTTTCCAAGTGGCTAAACTCACCCCTAATGACCTGGTAACACTTATGAATGGTATTTATCCTTTGCCTATAAATAGAGGTCATGGGTCTTTGGTTTTCCATAAGAAAAATATTCAAGTTTCAAGTATTTTCAAGAGAAGAAGTGTTTCATTGCTTTTATTTTCAAAGTTCTTTCTATTGCAAAATTTTTAGTTGGTTTTCAAGTCTTCTAAACTTTAACTACCGAAAATTTTCTCTCACTTTACTTCTTGAGCCAAAATTATACTCCACTCTATAAGAAGTTGTAAGAGAGTATTTGTGGTCTTTCTAGATTACAAAGTGACTTGTATTCTATTGAGTTATGGTTCCTCTTGCGTGGAAGATAGTATTGTTGGAGTTGGGTACTCCGGTCTTATGTAGACCAATTATAATCCCTTGGGTGTACGGTTCCTGTGTGGAAGTTCCCTTTTTGGATTTAGTGAAAATCCTTTATAGTGGTGAAGGCGGGGACGTAGAGCAGTGGCTCGAACCTCGAAACAAATTCTCTTGTGTTTGCGATTGATTTCCTTTTTACTCTTTATTGTTTTACATTCTTGTACCTGTGTTACTACTTGCCTTGTTTTCATTATTGCACTCAATTCATCTTCTTGCATTTTTGGTCTATACTCATATCAATAAGGAAGCAATTAAGCACCTCAACTCATAATTTAGAGGAATCAAAGAGGAGAAGTTCTAGAACCCTTCACGGGAATTCGGCTTCAATTTCTGTTTGAGTGACCGCTTGCATCATATATCTTAACTTGTTTTTAAAGTTCATTTGATTAGCATAACACCTATTCACCCCCTCTAGGTGTTTTTCAATTGGTATCAGAGCTTTGGTCTCTAGGTTTTTGGCTTATGATTGAGCTAGAACCTGCACAAAAATACAGTATTTCAGAAGTTAAAGTAAAGAATGCAAGTGCTCAATTCTACCGCAATAGCAAGTACCTATGCAGGTCATGATCCACAAAGAAGGACTAATGATGGAAGCTTTTTAGTAAGTCTTCTTTTTAAGATACAAAGTTTGGTTAAAGTTCTTCTTTAGTTCTTTAAAAGAAAAAAAGAAAAATTAGGTTAAAATTAAGTGAGGAAGAAAGTGGTAGAATGAGAAGGTGGAAAAAAAATAGAAAATGATTATTTACAAAGAAATTGAAAATGGAAAGAAGTAGGTGTTGTTGGTGTTCTAAACTAAAGAATAAAGAAAAGAAAAAACTAAAAAAAATACTTACTTCTTTTGGCCAAATACCTACCTTGGATCTTTTGCAATGATGTTACCTTGAAGTGAGGCGATCAACGTGTAGCCCATAAGAATTGATTCTTGTTTCCTCCACATTATATCATTAGGACGTTGCAAGTATGAAGTGATACAAAATGAAACTTAAAATCCATCGTCATGAGCTATCGGTGGCACTTGCAAAGGCAAGGCTCTTTCGATACTTTTAGACTCACCTGGAGAGAAATTGTACCAAAAGAAAAAGTAGAGAGGAAGAAGAAGAATACAAAAACAAAGTACATATAAAAAAGAACTACACATACGATTTTACAACAATAAAAGAAAAGAAGGAAATCTTACACCGGTGTCACTCTCAGCACAAGCTTCGTTCTCGTTCTCCTATTAAACTCTGATCTCCTCTGATTTACATAAATTAAAACTAAAAATTACATGAAAAGAAAAATAAAACCTACACTACAAAGAATGAAAAACTGGACTAAATCCTATCTCTGCATGGTCGTTCTTAGAGGCTCTAAAAATCCCAGTATTTATAGGTAAAACCCAACCTATTGGAGCGTATGAAGATAGGGGGAGCAAAAGCTCACCCTAACTCACCAACAAAGCCGCGAAAACGCGGTTTTGGCCACGTTTTCGCGGCCAGGGTGTGGCCAAGTGGCCACACCCTGTTGGTGGTGCTCCCTGACTTCTTGATTTATCTTTATCTTCAGCTGGATTTGCAGTTTAAGTCTGAGATTTTGACGAAATGGCCTTTGATCCTTGGCTTCAACCGATCGATTTTGTAGGAATTTGTTCTAACTGATTTTCAACCGATCTGAACCAACCTGATCTGCCCTGATTTACTGAGTTCGAATGAATTCTGATTTAATTCAGAATTTGATGGGCTTTTGGGCTCATTTCTCTTCACTCTCCTTTAGAAATGGGCCTGCAAATAAATTAAACATTTAATTAGGAAAAGTAGAGTTTATTCTATAATAAGTATGCGAATATGATAATAAATGTGCAATACTAGTGACCAATCAGCTAACATCCTTAGAGAGATCCTTAATTGCTAATCATCAATTTTCATCGTCATACACATTAGTAAAGATGACTGAAGGAATTAAGACCCCACCCAATTTGATGGCCTTAACTTTCCCATATGGAAGGTTAAAATGATCGTGTTTTTGCAATTCTTAGGAAGCCGAATTGCAAAGGCGGTAACTAAACCTTTTAGCGCACCCCTTGTGATGAGGACACTTGGTCCGATATTGTCACGAAAGAGTTTGAGGAAATGCTAGGGCACACTATGCCTTACTTCAAGCTCTTAATGATGATGACATTTCTAGAGTCATACACTGCAAATCCGCATATGAGATTTGGACTCACCTCTTAATCACTCATGAGGGAACATCACAAGTTAAGAGGGCTAAAATTGACCTCTTACGTTCCCATGTGAAAACTTTATCATGCAAGACAATGAATCTATTGATGATATGGTTACTAAATTTACAAAAATAACTAACGGCTTGCTTCTTTAGGTGACGGCATTAAGAATGATCAAAATATGAGGAAGATCATTCGTGCACTCCTCCATCTTGGGAAGTCAAAGCTACAACCTTGAAGGAGCTCAACGACAAGGAGAAAATGGAGCTCATTGGTCTCATTGGGAACCTCAAGACCCATGAGATGGAGAGAAAAGCTAGAGAAGAAATGGCTCCTCTAAAGAAGAAAGCACTCGCTTTCAAAAGCTCTTCCACTTGCTCCGACGAAGATGATAAAGAAGAGGAAGATGAAGATCTCTCTCTTCTTGTAAAGAATGTTCGAAGAATGTACAATAAAGTAAAATTTCAAAATAGAAGAAGATGACAAGGAAAGGAAGAAAAGAAGATCATTTGCTTCAATTGCCAGAAGCCAGGGCACATCGTTGCGGAGTGTCCGAAAAATAAGAGCAAACCCTCCACCTCTTAGAAGCCATACAAGAAGAAGGCTTTAAAGGCTACTTGGGATTCGAAGAGTGAATCCGAAGAAGAAGTTGACACGGTTCACATGTGGCTAATGAAAACACAAATAAGGTAACCCCCGATTCATCTATTGACGATTGTGAATTATCCATGGGACGAATTAGGAGAATCTTTTGAAGAATTATCTCATTATTATGATTTTCTTAAAAGAAATATCTAAAAATGAAAATGAAAAATGAAACTCTTAACCACAAAATTTTTATGCTCTTAAAAGAAAAGGATGATTTGTTTTCAACTCTCACTTCCACTCAAAAATATTTTGATGCTTATAAGATTTCTTGTAAAGCTAAATTTCCTTTGATAGATAAAGATGAGATTCTATGCTAAAGAATAAAATTAACTCTTTGGGAGATATTTTAAACAAACATAAATTTGATAAATCTAGATTGGAGGCTATGTTTCTTAAGAAACATATCCCAAAGAAACAAACTTATGCTACACACACCCATGCTCACAAGTCACAACATTTGCACTCTCATCATGCCAAACATGTGCACAAACCAAACATTCACACTTCTTACACTCATCATGCATTCATGTATGGTAAAATTTATGCATGCACTTATTGTGGCCGAAAAGGTCACTTAGCTAAATTTTGTTTAGATAGAATAAATGCCTCAAATAATCATATTTGGGTTCGTAATGCTAACATTAAAGGACCCAAGAAAATTTGGGTACCAAAGTCAACAATTATGTTACATGATGTAGGTACACTCTAAAGCTCAAAGACGTAGGGAGCGGTGGTTTCTTGATAGTGGTTGCTCAAGGCACATGACATGGGATATCAACAACTTTGCAACCCTATCAAGATACCATGAAGGTGGCACCGTCACCTTCGGAGATGACTCCAAAGGAAAGATTGTTGGTATAGGTAACATTAAACTTGGTTCATCTCCTATGATTGAAAATGCTGCTTTAGTTGATGGCCTCAAGCATAATCTCTTGAGCGTTAGTCAACTTTGTGATAAAGATTTTAATGCGATTTTTGATGACTTAGCTTGTAATGTTTTTGATAGACAAACTAATGCATGTATACTTTCCGGATTTCGTGAAAATAATGTATACATAATTGATATGTCTAATATGCAATGTAATGCCACTTGTTTGAATGCCTTCAATGATGACTCTTGGTTGTGGCATAAGAGACCAGAATATATTTTTTTTGACCATCTATCTAGAATAAACAACAAGGAAACGGTGAAGGTATTCCTTACTTAAAATTTAAAAAGGACTGCATTTGTGATGCGTGCCAACTTGAAAAACAAGCCAAGTCCTTTTTCAAATCCATCAAGGATATCATGACATCACGACCCTTGGAGTTAATTTATATGGATTTGTTTGGTCCTACTAAAACCAAAAGTCTAAGTGAGAATCGTTTTGCTTTTTTCTCGTTTTATTTGGGTTTTTTTTAGAACACAAAAATCAAGTCTTTTCACATTTTCAGACATTTAGGAAAAAGTTGAAAAGAAAAAAGATTCTTCAATTTTGCGAATAAGGAGTGATAGAGGTGGTGAATTCAATAGCCATCCTTTATCACTTACTGTGAAGACAATGGAATAAACATGAATTATCTTCTCTTAGAACTCCACAACAAAATGGAGTAGTTGAGAGGAAAAATCGAATACTTCAAGAATGACTAGGACTATGATAAATACGGTCTCCCTCAATACCTATGGGCCGAGGTCGTAAACACATCTTGTTACATATCAAATAGGGTTTTCTTTTATAAAAACACTTCTAAAACTTCTTTCGAAATTTACTATTCAAGAAAACCAAATGTTTCTTATTTAAAGTTTTTGGTTGTAAATGTTTTATTAAAATATTAATGATAATTTAAGTAAGTTTGATGCAAAATCTTATGAAGCTATTTTTGTTGGTTACTCTAACACTAGTGAAGCCTATAGAGTCTTCAATAAATCTACAATGACTATTGAAGAATCTATACATATAAAATTTGAGGAATCTAATATTTTTGTTAAGAATGTTGTAGAAATAGTTCCTTAGGTGAAGACATGGAGAGGATAACCTTGAAGGACTCACCTATAAAAGAAGGCAAGCCAAAGATTGATGTGCAAAGTAAAATTTAAGAAGTTGAAGTGATCCACCACAACCACTTTCAAAGGATTGTAGATTCACTCCACATCATCCCAAGGATCTAATTATAAGTGATGACTCAAAAAGGGTAACTACTCATTCTAAACTCCATGATCTTTGTGGCCATTATGCTTTTATTTCTCATTTTGAAGCAAAGAATATCCTCGAAGTCAAGGGCGATTCATATTGGTTGCTTACCATGCAAGAGGAGCTCAATTAATTTGAGCGTAACCAAGTTTGGTATCTTGTCCCTAGACCTCATAATAGAGCAACAATTGGCACTAACTGGATTTTAAGGAACAAGTTAGATGAGTTGGGTAATGTTGTTAGGATTAAAACTAGGTTAGTTGCCCAAGGTTACATCCAAATCGAAGGTAACGATTTTGAGGAAACCTTTGCACCCATAGCACGGTTTGAAGCCATACGTATAATACTTGCTTTTACTTCCTATAAAAATTTCAAACTTTTTCAAATGGATGTCAAAAGTGCATTCTTAAATGGGTTTATTGAAGAGGAGGTGTATGTTGAACAACCCCCCGGATTTTTTAATCCTACACATCCGGATTTTGTTTTCAAACTAGACAAAGCTTTATATGGTTTAAAAACAAGCTCCTTGAGCTTGGTATGAAAGACTTTCATCATTTCTTATTTCTAATGATTTTTCTAAAGGCACATAGATACCACTTTGTTTACTAAACATGTTGAAAATAATATTCTTATTGTTCAAATATATGTTGATGATATTATATTTATCTACTAATAAAAAACTTTCTAAAGATTTTGAATCATGCATAAAAGCGGAATTTGAGATATCTATGATGGGCGAATCTTAACTACTTCCTTAGACTCCAAATCAAGCAAAGGAGTGATGAGATTTTTATAAATCAAGCCAAGTACACGAAGGAACTCATCAAGAAATTTGAGCTTGAAGGGGCTAAGACAAGCAAAACTCCCATGGCTACCACAACAAAACTTGATAAGGATGAACAAGGTATAAATGTAGACATTAAAATCTATCGTAGCATGATTGATAGTTTATTATGTTTAACAGTTAGTAGGCCGGATATTATGTTTAGTATTTATTTTGTGCTAGATTTCAATCGTGTCCTAAAGAGTCCCATTTGATTGCGGTAAAATGCATTATTAGATATCTCAAGGGCACCATTGGAATGGGTTTGTGGTATCCGAATACCGGACAATTTTTCATGACGAGTTTTCGGATGCCAACAATGCGGGTTATAGAGTGGATAGGAAGAGTACTAGTGGAACCTGTCGGTTTCTAGGAAATTGCCTTGTTTCATGATTTTTCAAGAAGTACAATTCTGTAGTCCTCTCAACTGTCGAGGCGGAGTATATCGCGGCCGAGGTATGTTGTGCCCAAGTCCTTTGGATAAAACATACTCTCCTTGACTATGATTTGCATTATGATCATATTAAAATATTTTGTGATAATACTAGTACAATTCATATGACTAAAAATGCAAATCAATATAGTAAGACAAAACACATTGACATCGATATCACTTTCTTAGAGATCATTATGAGAAAGGCGATATTGAAATTGATTATGTTTCCACTGATTTTCAGCCTCCGGATATTTTACTAAACCACTAGATTATAATAGGTTTTCCTTTATTTGTGGTGAATTAAATGTTTGTATTATGGATTCATGAATATTTTACAAATACTCTTCAAACATGTTTTATTATCTTGACCCTTTTTGATGCATGACAAAAAGGGGGAGAAATACTTTTGAATTATTTGTTTTTCATGCATACCTTTCAATTCATTTTTGTTAGAATATTCGTTTCTTATTCTTGATAGATAGCATGATTTGTGGGGGAGCTTTTTCAAGCTCTTTCCATATTTTTTAAAAATAACTCATATGTTTTGTCATCATCAAAAGGGGGAGATTGTTGGCCCAAGATTACAACACCTGGTTTTAGAGTTTTGATGATCATAAAACATATATAGTTATTTGTACTAATCAAGTTTAAGTGTTTAAAATTATTTCAGGGTTCTTAGGATTCAAGTATTTCTTCCCTAAAGAAAGGTGGTGCTGACTCAAGATGACTCATACGGGATCAAGAATTCAAGTAACTCAACGATGCAAATGGAAAAGATCGATTGAAGATCTTATAATCTCCTAGACCCTTGTAAGATTTTAGTATGTTAAAGAGTAAGGATATGATATATGTGCTCAAGAAGTTACAGACACAAAAATACACTTTTCAAAATAGTTTTTTGTAGTATTGGTTTTGTTGTATGTTTGGTTAATAAACATATTTCATAATTTTTCAAATTTTTATATCAAGTTTAGAACATGTATTTTATCTCCTATACTATGCTACTTAACCCTCAAACCAATGAAAAATATTTTAAAAATTTTCCATATTCAAAAATATGTTTATATCTTATTTCAGGCCATCACCGTCGACCGGCCGGTTGACCGTAACTGTTTCAGGCCAACTAGGTCGACTGGCCGGTCGACCGGGTGGATGTGCACGCTGTGCACGTCTGTCGGTCGACCGTCAACCCCTGCGATCGACCAACTGCATGGCACTTGCTCTCTGTTTGTGCCGGTCGATCGACAATTTAAAATCTCTTTTTAAAATGCCTGGCAGTCGACCGGAGCCAACGGCTACTTTGCCTAGTGGCCTGCCGGCCGACCGGCCAGTCGACCGGCAGCTATCCAGACTGACACCAACGGCTCTATTTTGAATCTGTTTTATTTTTTATGAGTTCCAACGGCTATTTTGTGTTTCCAAGTTGCTAAACTCACCCCTAATGACCTGGTAACACTTATGAATGGTTTTATCCTTTGCCTATAAATAGAGGTCATGGGTCTTTGGTTTTCCATAAGAAAAATATCCAAGTTTTAAGTGTTTTCAAGAGAAGAAGTATTTCATTGCTTTCCATTTTTAAAGTTCTTTCTGTTGCAAAAATTTTCAGTCGGTTTTCAAGTCTTCTAAACTCTTACTACTGAAATTTTTCTCTCACTTTACTTCTTGAGCCAAAAGTCATACTCCATTCTATAAGAAATTGTAAGAGAGTGTTTGTGGTCTTTCTAGATCACCAAATGACTTGTATTCCATTGAGTTATGGTTCCTCTTGTATGGAGGATAGTATTGTTGGAGTTGGGTACTCCGGTCTTGTGTAGACCAATTGTAACCCCTTGTGCGTACGGATCCTGTGTGAAAGTTCCCTTTGTGGATTTAGTGAAATCCTTCATAGTGGTGAAGGTGGGGACATAGAGCAGTAGCTCGAACCTCGAAACAAATTCTCTTGTGTTTGCGATTGATTTTCTTTTTGCTCTTTGTTGTTTTACATTCTTGTACATGTGCTACTACTTGCCTTATTTTCATTATTGCACTCAATTTATCTTCTTGCATTTTTGGCCTATACTCATATCAATAAGGAAGTAATTAAGCACCTCAACTCATAATCTAGAAGAATTAAAGAGGAGAAGCTCTAGAGCACTTCACGGGAAATTCGGCTTCAATTTCTTGTTTTAAGTGACCGCTTGCATCATATATCTTAACTTATTTTTAAAAGTGCATTTGATTAACATAACACCTATTCACCCCTCCTATAGGTGTTTTTCAAAACTATCTTTGTTAGGACCTAAAATTAGGTTAAATTAAAAACTTAGGTGTGCAGTAGACTAACCTTAGAATTCCCTTTTGATGCCCCTGCAGAACAGAAATAACAAATTAGGATTAGATATTACCGTGCCGTTCCCTCCCCAGCAACGACACCAAAATTTTGATTGAAACTTGAACGAGAGAATAAATATGTACAGAAATAAAATAAATAATTAAAGAATTAGAAGGTTAGATTCTTCTCGTTGCTCAATTCTATCTGCTGCAGTAAGGGCCAAAGCGGGTCGTGTTCCACTGGGTGGGAGGCGATGGAAGCGTTGACAGCACGATATATCTATAGTCAAGACTTAGAAGAAAGGTTGATTGTAGTTTGAAATAAGAAAATAGATCTAATCAAGATGGAGATTCTAGGTTGCTAATCTACCTTCACGACAAGTCTCGATCTATGGGTTGTATCCTTTTAAACTAATGAAACATTCATCTAAGTTGTTAACCCTAAGTAAGAAGAGTAAGATGTCCAACTCAACTTGTCTACACTACGCCAAGCCAAACCCTAATTTTACCTTAAGCCAAAGCCAACCCCTAATCATTAAATTATGTCAAACCATACCCCTAAACTTAATCTAAGTCAAACCCTATCCTAATCCAAAGCCAAGCCCTAATTATCTAAATCATTAAGTTGGACTATCATCACTAAACTTTAAAGGATTAATCTAACCCTAGATTGTAAATCCATTAGACTAATCAACTAACTCTAGATCTAACCCTAGTTGATCTAGTGATTAGCTACCCTAAAATTATTCTACCCTAGCATCCTTTTTTTTTTATCCATCTTTTTATTTTTAAGATCTTTAAAGAAAAGAAAAAAAGGAAGAAAGATTAAATACAACACCAAAAACCAAAAAAAGAATAAAGAAATAAAAAAAGTAGACTTAAAATTAAAAGAATAAGAATAAGAACATAAAAAAGAAAAGATAACCTTATTGATGCAATCCTTTGGTACAAACTCCTTCTCCTTCCTCCTTACAACAGCCAAGCCATAGCCAACAATAAATACAAATAAGAGAACTCAAAGAGGCTAAACTAATCTAACAAAAAACCCTAAATCCTTAACCCTAACCTTATTCTTCTTCTCTCTAGATGAGGTGCTCTATATGTACTGCAGGGGGTCCTTTTTATAGAAGAAAACCAAAGGGATAGGAAGTGTAGGAAGATAAGAGGAGCTAAATATTTCTGAATTTAAATTCTTCTCTTATCTCCAAACTTGATTTGACTTATCCAATATTTTATGTAGAAATTCAATTCTGATCTACAATTTGTTATCATATTGATCATTGAATATGGATTATCAGATGGCTGAATTTGAAAGTGTGCTCAACGTAAGCGTTATAGTCCTTCAAGGCTTATTTTTGTAGCATCTTGAATCATCAAATTTGAGTTTTTATAGAGAAAGTTATGATTGAAATACTAAAGAGTATCCAGTCTGAATCCAAATTAAACTCAGATTTTCTCTCCTTTATTTTCATCTTGTGCTGTAAGCAACCTGGTTCAAATACTAGTCCATCTCTATCTTTAATTAGGATGATGATTCATCTTGTTCTATACTTTTCCTCCTCTAGGTTTTAATTTAAAACCCAAATTTAAATGAGATAGAAAAGATGCTTCCTTTATTTTCCCAATTAATCTTTATTTTCATATTTCTTGTTGGTTTTTGGCTTTAATTGGGCTTCATTTATTTATTATTTAATTACTCAAGACCTGCACACCACTAAACAATAAAACGTTACATAGTAGTGCTTTATAAAAGAATAAGTAAGAAATATGATGATAAATATGCACTTTTGACTACCTATCACTGGTCTCTTCTAAATTGGTATATCAATTAAAAGATTTCTGAGCCACTCAGCTTCAGTACCTGCCTTTGGATAGATGCTAAAGTAAACAACACTCTAACAGATGTAATTCTAATCACAAGCGCAAATGTATCACAATAATCAAAGTCTTTCTTTTGAGGGTAACCTTTAGCAACCAATCTAACTTTAAATTTATCCAAAACCTATCAGGTTTCAGTTTTCTTTTAAATATCCATTTGCAATCAATTCGTTTTGCACCTGATGGTAAATCAATAAATTCCTAAGTGTGATTTGATAATATAAATTCTAATCCATTATTAATAGCCTCTTTTTAGAATGGAGCATCCGGAGAGGAGATACCCTCTTTATAAGTGAGAGGGTCTTCACCAATAAGAAATGTAAAGAAATCTTTATCATGTCAGTTTTTTCTAACTCTTTACTTCTCCTTAGTTCAACCTCTTCATTATCATCAGATTCTTGTGCATGACTAGATGATGAAGCATGACAAGGTTTATCTACATGGGCTTTCAATGAAAAAATATGCTTAAAGAATTCTGCATTTTTAGTTTCAACAATAGTATTAACCTCCATAACATCATTATCATTTCTAATCACAAGAAATCTTTATGAAGCACTGTGATGTGCATAACCTATAAACATGTAATCAAAATTTTAGGTTTTACTTTCTTTCTTTTTGGTTCAGGTAGAAAAACTTTAGCTAGGCACCCCATACTTTTAAATAGTTTAAGTTTGGTACATGTTCTTTCCAGATTACATATGGGATTATGTCGATTTTTTTTATATGGTATTCTATTTTGAATATGACAAGCATAGAGTATAGCCTCTCCATAGGTTCAGAGGTGCACCACAACTTATAAGCATAACATTCATTATATTTTTGAGTGTTTTATTTTTTTCTTTTAGTAACACCATTAGATTCAAGTGAATATGGGGGGGGGGGGTTAATCTTATGAATTATGCCATGTTGTTCACAAAATTCATTAAATTGTTTTAAGTTCATATTCACCATCTCTATCCAATCTCAATCTCTTAATTTTCTTATTTAGTTGATTTTCAACTTCTGATTTATATTTCAGAAATATTTCAAATGCTTCATCTTTAGATTTCAACAGATAAACTAGTATATGTAGAACAATCATCAATGAAGGTGATATAGAATCTTTTACCACTTCTAGTAGTAAAGTTATTTTTCAGGTCACCATGATCACTATGAATAAGCTCAAATAATTTAGATTCTCTTTGTACATTTTTTCATGATTTCTTAGTAGATTTAGATTCAACACATATTTCATATTTATCATGATCAGATATTGTTACATTATGCAAGAGACCTATATCTTTCATTTTCTTAATGTAAGAAAAACCAACATGTCCTAACCTACCATGCTAAAGATCACAAGAGTTAATCATGTAAGCAGAAGAAGTAGATGCATTTTCATTCATGATTTCAAGTACATTCTGAAAAGACACCTAGAGGGGGGGTGAATAGGTGTTAGTGCTAATCTAAAAATAAATGCAAAACTAAGTGCGCTAAATGCGGAAGCTAATGCAAATTATGCACAAACTAATACAATACAACAAGTGTAGCCGAATTCCCCTTACGAGGCTCTGGACTAACTCCCCTTGATTCCCCTTGAAATGGGTTGAGGCGCTATGTGAAGCTCTTGTTGGATGAGTATAAGTTAGGCACACACACACAAGCAATCCAAGCAATATGATTTCCAATCCACTATAGGAGTACCGAACTCCTCTCTCAACCTTACAAAGCCACCGAGGCTATACAACCACAATACACCTCTACCGAAGAGGGATACGGCCCGTAGCCAACAACAACAACCTCTACCGAAGAGGCTCACAACAAACACAATCACCTCTACCAAAGAGGGATCCAAACCATACCACTCCGATCACCTCTACCGAAGAGGGATTCACAAAAGCAAGGAGGGTTTACAATTAAGAGGCTTAACCTCAAACACTTCTCTTTTTCTCTCTTTTCCACAAAACAAAGATCCTAATAGATTAGGATAGTATGATAGCTCAAGTGTGGAAACAAGGTATTTTTGGAAACCAGCAACAAAGAAAAACTACTTGGAAATCACTTGTAAAAGATAGAAAATGAAAACAAACAATCTCCCAAAACCCTAGCTTTCTTTGATTTTCCAAAAACCCAAAAATAAGATGAAATCTTTTTGGCTTAAAAACTCTTTTAAAAACTCTTTTAAACACTAGAGAAAATCTAGAATTTTTAGCTCTAAAATCTTAGCCAAAACAATGGAGAAATGGGGTATATATAGCCCTAGGAAAAACTAGCCGTTAGGCTGACGTGTCAGCCTGACTGGCCTAACGGTCGACCGGTCGGTCGACCGTCCAACGGTCATATTATGACCCGTTGGAACCTCCGGTCGACCGCCCGGTCGACCGAAACAAACAGAGAGCAGAGCTCTCTGCAGCGGTCGACCGTCCGGTCGACCGGACCACTGTGCTGCCAGACGTGCACAAGTCTGTGCACGTCGGTCGACTGCACGGTCGACCGGACCTTGATTCGGTCGACCGCCCAGTCGACCGAACTGGCCTGACAGCCAGCACCAGGTCTGAAAAACTGGGAAAAAATATTTTGTTAAAAAATCTTTTAACACTTGTAAAAATTCCCAAAATATTTTTACCATATTGCATTGATATATAAATATGTGATAATCATTTCTACTCAAATATCAAGCATATGAAATCATTTTTGTTTCTTCTCATTTTTATCAAAAACAAACTCTTGTATTTTTATCAAACTTGGTTTTTCAATAGGAAATCTGATTTTCCTAAAACTCTATAGAAATACAAAAACATGATATTTGAACATTATTAAGCATGATGCATATGGACATAGGTCCAATATACATTCACAAAATATATCACAGTTTTTGTTCTTTAATTTCAAAAATATGTTTTTATACCAAAACATAAAACTACATGAATAGGTACGTCAAACTAAGTTTGTATAAGTCATATAAGCATGTATGTATATAGAGCACATCTAATATACATATAAACATGTAAACTTGGTTTTGATCAAACTATTCATAAAAACCAAATCCAAACATAAAAACGTGTGTGTTTGTGCATTTGAGCATATCAACTATACTAACCTTTACAAATGGATCTAAAACACACTATCTAAACTAGGATACCTAAGTCTCTTGACGATCTTCCATCTTCAAGTAGACTTGCTCCCAAACGCGATCCACCGAGTGCAAAGGTATGATCTTTAAGCTTTGGCACCGGAATCACCATGATAACCTTCCAAACACCTTGTTGAAGCTAATCACCAAATAATATCTTGGTTAATGATCTGAAACTTAAACAATACAAGATTATTAGTAAACATAACTACATGAGTTAATCATCATCAAAACTAGGGTGGAAGGCCTTTGGGCCAACAATCTCCCCCTTTTTGATGATGACAAAACTCATGGAGTTATATATGCATGGATTAAAGTTAAGCTTCAAAGAAGCTCCCCCTTAACTCATGCATAGCCAAATAAACATAATAATATGCAATGAAGGCTCTTAAAAATATAAATACACAAATATGCATAAACAATAAAGGTTCTAAATACCAATGAAATATTTAAAGCAAAGCATGCTCTAGATACCAATTAACAAATAAACATTATCTAGATGCTCTAGATACCAATAAACATACATTAAACTATATTAAACTTAATATATGCAAAAACATAACTATGCATATATATAAAATTCACAAATAATTCTCCCCCTTTTTGTCAATCATCAACAAAGGGGTAAACATTCAAAAACTATAATACAATGAGGGGTAAAAATTTTTCTCCCCCTTTTGAGTCAAACAAAACAATACAAACAATGGTCTCCCCTTTTTGTCTAAAACAAAACAAAGTCAATAAGGGTGACTACAAACATGATATCAATTAAAAATATGTCAATGAAGCATCTTGATACCAAATGAAAATAAATAAAGATCAATAAATGTTATATGCTATATACATTCATGAAGAGGAAGACGCTAAGTTAGCTTCCCTACACATATGCATTACATGAAAGAGGGATGTTAAGCCCTAATTCACATAACACACATTATGTAATGAATAAGAGGAGATGTGAAGCTCCCCCTACACACGTGTACCACATAAGGAAGAGTTGTCAAGCTCTTCAATACAAGATACACTCAACATGAATTTATACACATATAGGCAATGTAAAATAAATATGTTTTTCTTAAACAAAATTTTGAGATACCAATTTAAAACATTTAACATAAACATCTTGATATCATTAAGAGAAATGTGTTCTTTTAAACATATGATACCAATTTGAAACTATATTTTAACATAAAGTAAGGGAGTGGAAATCAAATACCAATTGAAAGACACATCAAATTTTCTCCCCTTTATGAATACCAACTAAACATATGCATAAGTTTGTTAAAATACCAATTGAAAACAAATCAAACATTAGAAATTTTTCAAGCTTAGCATAAGATATATATGTATGAAAATTAGATACCAATTGACATTGATATTCTTGAAAGAGTAAGCATACATATACAAAACATATATGAGTATACAAAAAGATCAAAATTGATACCAATTGAAAGTGTTCAATGATACCAATTGAAAAATAGGGTCAAGTGTATATCTCATATTATAACGAAGAATACGAACTAGTTAAAATGAAAAGTTTTGTTAACTAGTACGAAATCCTTCAAGTAAGGAATAAATACAAATCATTTTTCATAAAAATGAAATCCACATGATAATCAACACTCTAATCCAATTAAGCATAAAAATGTCTCATGAAAACAAAACATGAGCAAATAATAAATGTGAGTGTACAAGTCAAGTATGGAGATCACAATCATGAAAATTTGTTCAATTAAGTTCAATTATTCCTTTAAACAAGAAAACTAAAAATTAATATTATTTAATCTTCAAGGCATATGTATGTCTAATACAAACCAAAGTATACATACATATCCAAGATACAAACGAGTCCACAAGGATATATGCATGAAGGCACGTGGCTCAAAAGGATATTCATGTATATCTAATGGCTTGGACAAGGTAAACATATACACGAAGTTTAAATACCAATTCAAGGAAAACATGAAAAGCATGAAAAGTATGAAAATTTAGCTTTTCATTAAAACAATTTGATACCAATTCTTTTCAAGGTATATGTATGATTTGTCAACACAAGAAGTATACATACATATCCCTTAAACACACTTTGAGTCCATAATAGATATTTGCATGAAAGGCAAATGACTCAAGGGGTATACATGTATATTTTCAAGTTTGGCAAAATACACATATACATGAAATGAAAACTCATAATCATAAAAACAAATACCAAAAATGGAATACAAGTTTAAAATGTATGAATCATCAAACTAGACTATACTAGCACATCTAATGGGAACAAACAAGCATTCAATCTCAAACATATATAGATTTGTTTGTAGCCCATCATATGTACAAATATAAATCTTCTAGTTTTAATGAAAACTAACATCTAAACATGTAATCAAGACATAAAGCATAAAACAAAGCACAAATCATTTAGACTAGGATTTATACTAGTGTCGAAAAACATGAAATATCAAAACAAACACGAATATTACTTTGCTATATAAAACAAGCAAAGGTTCATCAAAAATTCTTTATCAAACTTCTAGGTATATGTATGATTCATCCAATTTAACAATATACATACATATCCCAACCGTAAACGAGTCTATTAAGAATATTTGCATGAAGGCAAAAGACTCATGGGTATACATGTATATTTATTAGGTTTGAATTCAAATACATATACATAAAGTAAAAACATGAAAATAGGCATAGCAAGTATAAATGAAGGAATCATCAAGACTAGCTTATACATGTGCATATAGTGGGTACAAATGAGCATGAAGTGCAAACATATAAAAGTCAATTTGTTCTCACTATGTGTACATGCATACATGCAAGTTTTGATAAAATCTACATCTAAACTAGTTTATACCACATAAAGCATAAAACAACAAAAAATCATCATGAGAAAACTAAAACATGATTACTATGTAAATTCACATGTATTAGATTCATGATGTACATTATAGTTAAACAAAAGGTGAGAACACTAAATATGGGTTCATATAAGCAAGTGTGTCTCAAATACTATACATGTATGTCAAGGATCTAATAAACATGGAATGAACATACTAATCCATAGACATCAAAAACATGCTATAAACATGAATATTGAAAGCATGTAAACAATAAATGAGGAGTTAGGATAGTTACCAAAACCGAAGAAGCAACTTTCCTTGTCTCCAAAAACATGGTGGTCATCTCCACCAAAACTTCCCTTGAAAGTGATGCATCCAATTGATTTCCTTTAAGTCCGGAACGCATCCACTCGAAGGTGTCATCACTCTCACGTCATGTGAGAGCCCACACCTACATCAAAAACAATAGGAGGGGTGGTCTTTGGTACCCATACTCTTTTGGGTCCATGGGGGTTAGTCCCTTCTCTAACCCAAACAAACTTCTTTGCTAAATTATCAATATTTAATCTATTAAAACAAAATTTAGCAAGATGGCCTTTTCGGCCACAATGTGTACATGTGTACACATGAGCATGCATGTGTTGATGGTGTCCGTGTGGAGCATGTGTATGCCGTGGAGGATGTGCATGCATAAAAGTTGGAACTTGTTTCTTACGAACCAAGGTTTCCAAGCGAGTGTGGTTCATGGCACATTGGCTCATAGTGGAGCCCAAACAATCTACTCTCTTCTTTAACATACAAATATCATCATTAATCCTAGAAGAAGAGGTACATGCATTAGGTAGACTAGATGGAGAAGCTACACTAGCATGGCAAACATGTTCATCAATCTTATTTTTCAAAACAACATTTTTCTTTAAACACACATCTAAATCATTTGAAATGGAAATAATTTTATTTTTCAAATCAACATTCTCTTTTAAAATAAAATCAACTTTTGAAGACAAGTTATCATTTTTCTTCAAAAGAACATGGCAATCATTTTTATTTTTCAAAACTCATTTTCTTTAAGTGCAAGATCAAGTTGAGATTTTAATGAATCCCTCTCATTAGCAATCTCCTCTTTCTCTTGCAAAACATTGTTAAGTCTAGCATGCAAACTCTTGTTTTCTTTTTCAAGGCCTAGACTTTCCTTTTTCAAAATTTTATATTTTTCTATCAATTTTTCACAAACAATAGATAGTTCTTCATTTAAAGCATGGGGATCAACAAAATCATTTGAAGAACTAGCACAATCATTACTATCTAGTTGAGTTTCCGATTGTACCTCAAGGGAGTCATTCCCTTGGACCATGTAGCATTGTTGTGGTTCGGATTCTCCACTAGATTCCTCTTCTAGTTGGATTTGGACTTGAAGCTTGGAGGTGTTGGTGGTTGTCAATTTGTTCCACACTACAAAAGCGGAATCAAAGTTAGAAACACATAAAAGATAATCTTTAGATAAAGTGCTTCTAATGGCCTCTAGGGCTTGTGCATTGGCCCCTATATGATTGCGATCACTAAGGAAGGATTCCTTGGTAATAGCAAGATAAACTTTATGACCTAGGGTTTGCAAATAAACGGTCATCCTAATCTTCCAAACATGAATGTTGGAAGGGTCATACATAGGTGGGGTCATGAAGGCCATGGTAAACTAAATGTGTGCAAACAAGCAAATGCAAACAATAGATTAGCAAGCAAATGGATCTCACTCCTAGGATGTTAAGCCTAAGTATCAGGAGCACCTGCTCTGATACCAATTGAAAAGACACCTAGAGGGGGGTGAATAGGTGTTAGTGCTAATATAAAAATAAATGCAAAACTAAGTGCGCTAAATGCGGAAGCTAATGCAAATTATGCACAAACTAATACAATACAACAAGTGTAGCCGAATTCCCCTTGCGAGGCTCTGGACTAACTCCCCTTGATTCCCCTTGAAATGGGTTGAGGCGCTATGTGAAGCTCTTGTTGGATGAGTATAAGTTAGGCACACACACAAGCAATCCAAGCAATATGAAATACACACATCAAGCCAAGCATATAAGAGTGAATTGCAATATAAAAGATGCAAGGTAACACAAGCAATGGATAAGTTATGTATGCAATGAAAGAATGATGCTTGTATGAAATGATGCTTGCACAAAGTAAAGAGAGTAAAGTTGAGAGAAATTGGATCAAACGCTAACACAAAGATTTGTTTCGAGGTTCGAGTACCCAACTCTACATCCCCGCCTACACCACCGTGTAGGATTTCCAATCCACTATAGGAGTACCGAACTCCTCTCTCAACCTTACAAAGCCACCGAGGCTATACAACCACAATACACCTCTACCGAAGAGGGATACGGCCCGTAGCCAACAACAACAACCTCTACCGAAGAGGCTCACAACAAACACAATCACCTCTACCAAAGAGGGATCCAAACCAATACCACTCCGATCACCTCTACCGAAGAGGGATTCACAAAAGCAGGAGGGTTTACAATTAAGAGGCTTAACCTCAAACACTTCTCTTTTTCTCTCTTTTCCACAAAATAAAGATCCTAATAGATTAGGATAGTATGATAGCTCAAGTGTGGAAACAAGGTGTTTTTGGAAACCAGCAACAAAGAAAAACTACTTGGGAAATCACTTGTAAAAGATAGAAAATGAAAAACAAAACAATCTCCCAAAACCCTAGCTTTCTTTGATTTTCCAAAAACTCAAAAATAAGATGAAATCTTTTTGGCTTAAAACTCTTTTAAAAACTCTTTTAAACACTAGAGAAAATCTGAAATTTTTAGCTCTAAAAATCTTAGCCAAACAATGGAGAAATGGGGTATATATAGCCCCTAGGAAAAACTAGCCGTTAGGCTGACGTGTCAGCCTGACTGGCCTAACGGTCGACCGGCCGGTCGACCGTCAACGGTCATATTATAACCCGTTGGAACCTCCGGTCGACCGCCCGGTCGACCGAAACAAACAGAGAGCAGAGCTCTCTGCAGCGGTCGACCGTCCGGTCGACCGGACCACTGTGCTGCCAGACGTGCACAAGTCTGTGCACGTCGGTCGACTGCACGGTCGACCGACCTTGATTCGGTCGACCGCCCAGTCGACCGAACTGGCCTGACAGCCAGCACCAGGTCTGAAAAACTGGGAAAAATATTTTGTTAAAAAATCTTTTAACACTTGTAAAAATTCCCAAAAATATTTTTACCATATTGCATTGATATATAAATATGTGATAATCATTTCTACTCAATATCAAGCATATGAAATCATTTTGTTTCTTCTCATTTTTATCAAAAACAAACTCTTGTATTTTTATCAAACTTGGTTTTTCAATAGGAAATCTGATTTTCCTAAAACTCTATAGAAATACAAAAACATGATATTTGAACATTATTAAGCATGATGCATATGGACATAGGTCCAATATACATTCACAAAATATATCACAGTTTTTGTTCTTTAATTTCAAAAATATGTTTTATACCAAAACATAAAACTACATGAATAGGTACGTCAAACTAAGTTTGTATAAGTCATATAAGCATGTATGTATATAGAGCACATCTAATATACATATAAAACATGTAAACTTGGTTTTGATCAAACTATTCATGAAAACCAAATCCAAAACATAAAAACGTGTGTGTTTGTGCACTTGAGCATATCAACTATACTAAGCTTTACAAATGGATCTAAAACACACTATCTAAACTAGGATACCTAAGTCTCTTGACGATCTTCCATCTTCAAGTAGACTTGCTCCCAAACGCGATCCACCGAGTGCAAAGGTATGATCTTTAAGCTTTGGCACCGGAATCACCATGATAACCTTCCAAACACCTTGTTGAAGCTAATCACCAACTAATATCTTGGTTAATGATCTGAAACTTAAACAATACAAGATTATTAGTAACATAACTACATGAGTTAATCATCATCAAAACTAGGGTGGAAGGCCTTTGGGCCAACACATTCAATATAAATAAACCCTAATTACGGTACCTTTTACCAACAAATTACGGTACCTTTACCAACAAATTGTCCATTCCTAATCATTATAATTTTCTCAGATTCAAAGCAGACATTAACTCCTACTTTTCTAAGAAGAAAAATAGAAATGAGGTTCTAACGAATCTCAGGAACATGTATCACTTTTGTAAGAGAAAGGATCTTTCTAGAAGTGAGTTTGAGAAGCACCTTTTTCTTACCCACAACGGTGAGGGCCTCGAATCGCCCATGAACACTTGTTCACCATCATCAACAGAGGAGTAAGAAGAGAAAGCTCTTCTATCGGCACATATATGTCGGGTTGCCTTAGAATCAATCACCCAGTTCTTATTATGTACAGTCATATTAACTTCAGAGATTACATCAGTAATGATGTCACTCTCAACCAGGCTAGTTTGTGATTTGGATGGAGCCTCTCCAGTCTTTCAGAACCGCACTATGCTGAGTAGTGTCCGGGTTTGTCATACACAAAACAGTTTTCTTTCTTCTTAAAAGTTGAGTTAGGGCTTCTTTTTGTCTTAGGGTTCTGATTTGATTTGAAGTTTAGCTTATGAAAATATTTTTTTGGTTTAGAAGGCTTGCTTTCAATTAGATTTGCCTTGGAAGTAAGCTTCTTGGCTTTTTTTGTTTTCTCTCTTTCTTTATTTTTCTCTTCAATTCTAATATGAATATTACATCTTCAAGGTTCATTTGTTTTCTTTTATGCTTTAGTTTTTCTTGTAATCTTTTCATGAGTCAGGTAGTTTTTCAATTAGGGCTCCAGCAACAAAGGCTTTGGGTAGAGTGATGTTTTTATTTTTAAAATTATCAATTAAAACATGGTATTCATGAATTTGAGAGGAAATATCTTTTTCATTAGACATGACAAAATTCAAAACTTTTCAATAGCAAATTTTTGAGTTTCAGCATCTTCAAGAATGTATTTTTTATTAAGACTTTCTCAAAATTTTAGTCGGTTTTATAAGGATAATAAACATCAAACAGTTGAAAATCACCTAGAGGGGGGTAAATAGGTGATAATGCTAATCAATGCACAAATAAAATTATGATGCAACAATCTCCCAAAATAAGACTAGAAGCCGGATTCCCCGTGAAGGGCTCTGAACTCCTTCCTCGTGATTCCTCTGGATATGAGTTGGAGGTGCACAATACAATCTTGTTGTATGGGACTTTGATTGACAAGATGAATGAATACAAGTGAATATTGCAATGAAAATAGAGAGCAAGTAATAAGAGCAATGAAAGTAAAGCGAGAAGCAAGAGCAAGTAAACCAAACGCAAACACCGAGAATTTTTTCGAGGTTCGAGCACCCAGCTCTATGTCCCCGCCTTCCCCAGAAGGATTTCTAACCACTATAACTTCACAAAAATGTTACAAATACACCGGAGTACCCAACTCCACAATCTCAAGTACAAGTTCTCTCTTGGTGATCAAAAGACCACAAACTCTCTTTTGAAAAGTTCTCTTCCCTTACAAAAATCCTTGTAGAACAATGAGAGGATTGAAGCTCTTGTTGTGTAAGTGGAAAAGAAAAAGAAATCAGAGAGTCTTTGGAAAACACTTCAGAAAATGAGAGAAATATTCAGCACAAAAATCAAGAAACAAAGCTCTTTTGAATGCCTTAAACTTTTGAAACTTTTGCAAATTTTTCTTGTTGTGAACCTCTCCCCAAACACCTCTATTTATAGTAGAGGGCTAGGGTTTAGAGATAAAACATACTTAAGGCCAATTAGGAAGTATTAGGATTAGCAAATAACATTTAAACACTTATTAGAGAGAAAAAGACAAAATAAAACATGTTTAGAATTATAGCCGTTACTGTACAAACGGCTATTCCGGTCGACCGGTCGGTCGACCGAAGTTCAAAAATAAGAGCCGTTGCCGGCTCTCGGTCGACCGCCCGGTCGACCGAAAAATACAGAGAGCAAATGTCTTACAGTCAGGCAGGTTCCGGTCGACCGCCCGGTCGACCGTGAAACGTGCACACGGATACGCACTACTGCCAGAACCTCGGTCGACTGGGTCGGTCGACCGGCTTTACCTGGCACAGGGCCGCCGACCGGACAGTCGACCGGCTCAGGTCAAAGGCCAAAATAAAAACAGAATTTTGAAGATAATTTGATTTTTAATAAAATATTTTTGAATAGGGATAAGTATAAAACATAAGAATGAATTAGTAGACAGAAGATTGTATATTAAAATATTTTGTATATATTATAAAGAATAAACTTAGAAATAAGATGTGTGCAAAAACGTGTGTGATAGAGCTTCAAACCTATTCACTATTCTTTAACAAAACTATAAACTAAAAACAAATCTAATTAAGTCTCTTGAGCAATCTTGAGCCATGCAATGCGTTGCTAGAGCCTTCTCTTCTATGTTCCTTCCTTGATGTGCAAAACGCCTTCTTTACTTCATGAATCTAGAAGTTCTTGCAATAGCTAAGCAATGGCCTCCAAATATGGTACTATCCTGAAACTTATCTTGAACAAACTTATTAGTACCAAATAGCTCTTATTTGTTTTGTTATCATCAAAACTCTAAATAAATGGAGAGTGTAACCTTTTGGGCCAACAATCTCCCCCTTTTTGATGATGACAAAACAAATAGGCTATGAACAAAAATATAGGAGAGGAGAAAGCTCCCCCTCAAATTATGCTATATAAAACAAAAAAAACAATGTAATTTGTAATTTGTAAGTAAACATCATGAAACCATAAACACCATGAGATATAAAACACTTGCAAAACACTTAAACACAAATTACAAGAATTCATGAAAACACATCAAAACTAAAAACATATATAAACTCATATGGAACCAAAACCATATGAACTCATATTTCCATACATAAACTCATTCTCTCCCTTTTGTCATACATCAAAAAGGGTTAAGAAAACATTGTTATTCAATAACACAAACATTAAGTTCACCACAAATGAAGAAAATCGAGAAAATCAAGTGGTTTAGTGAAAATATCGGCAAGTTGCAAATCCGTAGAAACATAATCAATATCTATATCTCCTTTCTCAAAATGAACTTTAAGAAAGTAATATCTAATCTCAATGTGCTTGGTCTTACTATGTTGATTTGCATTCTTAGTCATATGTATAGTACTAGTATTATCACAAAATATTTTTATATGGTTATAATGCAAATCATAATCAAGGAGAGTATGTTTCATCCAAAGGACTTGTGCACAACAAGCCCCCGCCGCAACATACTCCGCCTCGGCGGTTGAGAGAGCTACGGAATTTTGTTTCCTAGAGGACCATGAAACAAGACAATTACCAAGAAATTGACATGTCCCACTAGTACTCTTTCTATCTACTCTACAACCCGCATAGTTGGCATTCGAATAACTCGTCATTGAGAAATCTCCGTTTTTGGATACCAAAGACCCATTCCAATTGTGCCCTTAATATAACAATAATGCGTTTTACCGCAATAAGATGGGACTCTTTGGGACACGATTGAAATCTAGTACAAAGACACACACTAAACATTATGTCCGGCCTACTTGCCGTCAAATACAAAAGACTACCTATCATGCTTCTATACAATTTAATATCAACATTTTTACCTTGGTCATCCTTATCAAGCTTGGTTGTAGTTGCCATGGGAGTGTTGCAAACTTTAGAGTCTTCAAGTCCAAACTTCTTTACGAGTTCCTTTGCGTACTTGGTTTGACATATGAAGTTCCCATCTTGCAATTGCTTAATTTGGAGTCCAAGAAAGAAATTCAATTCACCCATGGAAGACATTTCAAACTCACATTGCATAACCTTTTCAAATTCCTTGCATAAAAACTCATGAGAAGATCTAAAAATTATATCATCAACATAAATTTGCACAATTAAAATGTCATTATTAACATGCTTAGTAAAAAGAATTATGTCTACTTTGCCTTTAACAAAATCATTTGAAATGAGAAAATTAGAAAGCCTTTCATACCAAGCTCTTGGAGCTTGTTTCAATCCATACAAAGCTTTATCAAGTTTAAAAACAAAACTAGGATGAACATGATCAACAAAACCGGGAGGTTGTTCAACATAAACTTCCTCATTTATAAAACTATTCAAAAATGCACTTTTCACATCCATTTGAAAAAGTTTAAAATTTTTTAAAAGATGCAAAAGCTAGTGTTATCCGTATGGCTTCAAGCCGTGCTACGGGTGCAAAGGTCTCCTCAAAGTCAATTCCCTCAACTTGAGTGTAACCTTGGGCCACTAACCTAGCTTTATTCCTAATGACATTACCGGACTCATCCATCTTGTTTCTAAAGATCCACTTAGTACCAATTATTGGTCTATCGTGGGGCCTAGGAACAAGGTGCCAAACTTAGTTGCGCTCAAATTGATTGAGTTCCTGTTGCATGGCTAGCAACCAATATGAGTCCGCCTCGGCTTCGAGGATGCTTTTGGGTTCAAAATAAGAAATGAAAGCAAAGTTACCACATAAGTCATGGAGTTTGGAGCGAGTTGTTATCCCTTTAGATGCATCACCTAAGATGAGCTCCTTGAGATGATTTGTAGCATATCTCCAAGCTTTAGGAAGCGGTTGAGAGCTTTCCTCTTTATCCTCTAGAACATCACCAATGGATTCTTGCTTTTCTTCTTGAGCGGGTGAGTCCTTCAAGGATAGTCTCTCCATGTCTTCACTTAATGGGTCAATCTCTACAACATTCTCAACAATCACATTAGATTCTTCAAACTTAACATGCATGGATTCTTCAATGGTAAGTGAAAATCTATTGAATACTCTATAAGCTTTGCTAGTAGTAGAATATCCAACAAAGATTGCTTCATAAGCCTTAGTATCAAATTTACCCAAGTTATCTTTAGTATTCAAAACAAAACACTTGCATCCAAAATTTTAAAATATGCAACATTTGGTTTTCTAGAATGATACATTTCAAAAGATGTTTTGGAAGAATTCTTACACAAATAAATACGATTTGAAATATAGCATGCGGTGTTTATGGCCTCGGCCCATAAATATTGAGGGAAGTCATATTCACTTATCATGGTCCTAGTCATCTCTTGAAGTGTTCTATTTTTCCTTTCTACAACTCCATTTTGTTGTGGAGTTTTAGGACATGACATTTCATGCTTGATTCCCTTTTCATCACAATAAGTCATGAAGAGTTGGTTAACAAACTCACCACCTCTATCACTCCTTATTCTCAAAATCGAAAAACCTTTTTCTTTTTCAACCCTTTTCGAAAAACTTTGAAATGAGAAAAAGTTTGATCTTTGTGTTCCAAAAAGAAAACCCAAGTGAAACGGAAAAAATCATCAACTAAAACAAATGCAAATCTACTACCATTTAAGCTCTTAGTTTTAGTTGGTCCAAAAAGATCCATATGAATTAATTCTAATGGCCTAGTTGACATGATATCCTTGATTAGTTTGAAGGAAGACTTGGTTTGTTTCCCAAGTTGGCACGCACCACAAATGCGGTCTTTCTCAAACTTCAAGTAAGGTATACCCTTCACCAATTCCTTAGAATTAATCCTAGAAAGATGGTCAAAAGATGCATGTCCTAATCTTCTATGCCAAAACCAAGAATTTTCATCGAAAGCATTCAAGCATTTAGTAGAACAATCTAAATTAAGCATGTCAATGATATAGACATTATTGTCACGAAACCGGTAAGAATACAATCATTGGTTTTAACATCAAAAATCTTGAAAGAAGAATCATCAAAAACAACTTTAAGTCCACGGTCACAAAGTTGACAATGCCAAGCAAATTATGTTTTAAACCATCAACAAGAATAACATTTTTTATAATAGGAGATGCACCAATTTGAATGTTACCTATACCGATGATAGTGCCCTTGGAGTCATCCCCGAAGGTGACGGTGCCACCTTCCATGTACCTTGATAGGGTTGTAAAATTATTGATGTCCCATGTCATGTGTCTTGAACAACCACTATCAAGGTACCACCGCTCCTTACGTCTTGGAGCCTTGGTGTGTACCTACATCAAACAATTTAGGACTTGAGTTTGGTACCCACATTTTCTTGGGTCCTAAAGGGTTGTGCCATGAACCCAAACAAGATTATTTGATCTATTTACTTGGTCATAACAAAACTTAGCCAAATGTCCATTTTTACCACAATAAGTACATCTATACACTCTACCATATTTAAAAGCATAGTGAGTGTGAGATTTGTGAGCATGTGTGGATTTAGCATGAGTGTGGTGTGTAGTGTGAGCATGGGAAATCTTAATATGAGGATCTTTAGCATGAGAGGTGTGCTTTTTAGAAAACTTTTCTTCAAGTTTTTTTGTGTTAAAAGCACAATCTTTCAAAACCTTTTCAAAATCAACCATTTTAGTTTTTAAAGAAGAAATTTCTTTTTCATCAACCTTAGGAAATTTTGCCTTACAAGAAACCTTGTAAGCACTAAATTCTTCTTGGATAGAAATGAGATTGGAAGAAATTTCATCTTTTTCTTTAGAAACCATAGCAAGTTGATTTTTAAGAAAAGCAACTTCCTTTTCCAATTTTGAACACTCAATCTTTTTATTATCATAAGTTTCGGAGAGTTCAACAAAAGCATGTACAAGAACTTCTTTACTTAATTCATCTTCTTCTTCATCAAGAGGATGAGAGGTTCCCTTTGTGTGTTTGTCATGAAACACATGTTTGCCATATCCACCTCGTCTTCGGACTCGCTTTCCGAATCCCAAGTTGCTTTGTACGCTTTCTTTTTCACCGGCTTCTTTGGCTTGAAGGAGGAAGTCATCTTCTTCTTGAACTCCGGGCAATCCGCCATGATATGTCCGGGCTTTCGGCAATTGTAGCAAATAATTCTTCTCTCCTCTTTACCTTCAAATTTTCTTCGGAAGTTGAGCTTGTTCTTCCGGTACATCCTTTTGACATTTCGCACAAGAAGGGAGAGCTCCTCATCTTCTTCTTCATCCTTTTCATCGTCCTCAAGAGTGGATGAAGATTTGAAGGCTATGGACCTCTTCTTTAGCGGAGCGGCCTCTTCTCTTGCCTTCTTTTCCATCTCATGGGTCTTTAAGTTCCCAATGAGATTGATGAGGTCCATTTCATCCTTATCGTTCAATTCTTTCAAGGTGGTGGCCTTTATCTCCCATGATGAAGGAAGAGCCCGAATCCTTTTCGCACCTTTTGATCATTGGAGATATCATCACCTAAAGAGGAAAGAGCATTGGTGATTTTAGTAAACCTTGTAATCATGCAATCAATGGTTTCATCATCAATCATTTTAAAAGATTCATATTGGAACCTTAAGAGATCTATCTTAGCTCTCTTAACTTGTGAAGTCCCCTCGTGTGTGACCAACAAATGTTGCCAAATCTCTAGGCGGATTGGCAATGTATTACCCCTGTAAGGTCGTCCTCATCCAAGGCGGTTAGAAGGGAATTTTGGGCCTTGGAGTGAGCCTCATATTCTCTAAAGGTAAAGTCAGTCCATGTGCTCTCATCACTATCGGGTACCACGTAGGGTTTGGTCAAGGATTTAGCTACTAAGCTACCTAAAGATTGCAAAAAGATAGTCATCCTAACCTTCCAAATAGGGAAGTTGAGTCCATCAAATTTAGGAGGGGTTTTGATGTTATCGGCCATGTTTACTAGTAAATGACAAATGGAATGCAAATATTGATTAGCAAATTTTAAGGATCTCTCTAAGGATGTTAAGCCAAACCTAGAGTCCAAGCTCTGATACTAATTGTAAATCACCTAGAGGGGGAATAGGTGATAATGCTAATCAATGCACAAAAAAAATTATGATGCAACAATCTCCCAAATAAGACTAGAAGCCGGATTCCCGTGAAGGGCTCTGAACTCCTTCCTCGTGATTCCTCTGGATATGAGTTGGAGGTGCACAATACAATCTTGTTGTATGGGACTTTGATTGACAAGATGAATGAAAACAAGTGAATATTGCAATGAAAATAGAGAGCAAGTAATAAGAGCAATGAAAGTAAAGCGAGAAGCAAGAGCAAGTAAACCAAACGCAAACACCGAGAATTTTTCCGAGGTTCGAGCACCCAGCTCTACGTCCCCGCCTTCCCCAGAAGGATTTCTAACCACTATAACTTCACAAAGATGTTACAAATACACCGGAGTACCCAACTCCATAATCTCAAGTACAAGTTCTCTCTTGGTGATCAAAAGACCACAAACTCTCTTTTGAAAAGTTCTCTTCCCTTACAAAAATCCTTGTAGAACAATGAGAGGATTGAAGCTCTTGTGTGTAAGTGGAAAAGAAAAAGAAATCAGAGAGTCTTTGAAAAACACTTCAGAAAATGAGAGAAATATTCAGCACAAAAACCAAGAAATAAAGCTCTTTTGAATGCCTTAAACTTTTGAAACTTTTGCAAATTTTTCTTGTTGTGAACTCTCCCCAAACACCTCTATTTATAGTAGAGGGCTAGGGTTTAGAGATAAAACATACTTAAGGCCAATTAGGAAGTATTAGGGTCAGCAAATAACATTTAAACACTTATTAGAGAGAAAAAGACAAAATAAAACATATTTAAAATTATAGCCGTTACTGTACAAACGGCTATTCCGGTCGACCGGTCGGTCGACCGAAGTTCAAAAATAAGAGCCGTTGCCGGCTCTCAGTCGACCGCCCGGTCGACCGAAAAATACAGAGAGCAAATGTCTTACAGTCAGGCAGGTTCCGGTCGACCGCCCGGTCGACCGTGAAACGTGCACACGGATAAGCAGTGCTGCCAGAACCTCGGTCGACTGGGTCGGTCGACCGGCTTTACCTGGCCCAGGGTCGGCCGACCGGACGGTCGACCGGCTCAAGTCAAAGGCCAAAACAAAACAGAATTTTGAAGATAATTTGATTTTTAATAAAATATTTTTGAATAGGGATAAGTATAAAACATAAGAATGAATTAGTAGACAGAAGATTGTATATTAAAATATTTTGTATATATTATAAAGAATAAACTTAGAAATAAGATGTGTGCAAAAACGTGTGTGATAGAGCTTCAAACCTATTCACTATTCTTTAACAAAACTATAAACTAAAAACAAATCTAATTAAGTCTCTTGAGCAATTTTGAGCCATGCAATGCCTTGCTAGAGCCTTCTCTTCTATGTTCCTTCCTTGATGTGCAAAACGCCTTCTTTGTTTCATGAATCTAGAAGTTCTTGCAATAGTTAAGCAATGGCCTCCAAATATGGTACTATCCTAAAACTTATCTTGAATAAACTTATTAGTACCAATAGCTCTTATTTGTTTTGTTATCATCAAAAACTCTATGAATCTAGAAGTTCTTGCAATAGCTAAGCAGTGGCCTCCAAATATGGTACTATCCTGAAACTTATCTTGAACAAACTTATTAGTACCGAATAGCTCTTATTTGTTTTGTTATCATCAAAAAACTTTAAACAAATGGAGAGTGTAACCTTTTGGGCCAACAACAGTGCATTTCTAACTAAGTGTGCTAAGAATGCCTTTTTCTACAGCTATTGTGCATAATAATAGCATTTGTCCTTAAGAGTAGATCACGCCTCTCTGAGAGAAGAAAACATGGGCAGAGAGAGACCCGGTAACCCAATTTCCTTCACTAGGCCTCAACGAGCTTGTGTGCGCGCGAGCACCCCCTAGTTTTTAGCCCACACAACCTATCATGAAAAAGACTCCATATTTAAACACTAAAGAGTTCTTTTCCTATCTAATGTGGGACCAAAAGAACTTTGTATAATTTTGATATACCCTCAAATACTAACAGAGCAAACGATAGATTGCATGCTATCAGTTTTTTATGTCATTAGTGGAAAGAATCTGAATACACATTTTCTCTGCAAGTAATCAGTAGATATATCAAATAGTTCTTGTTAGAGTTAATCTTACAATGGCAACTTGCACTAAGTCTGATTAGAGGTTGGAGAAGAGAGATTCAAGCATCTAAAGAGTATCTACGCAAATTCAAGGTTAGAGCGGAAATATCCCTAAGAGAAGAGCTAATGGTCAGTGAATCACAGCAAAGATATCTTGCTTTTCCTCTTCCATGAATATCTCGGGCCTGAAATCTTCTAGCTTTTCTCACCTCGCATAGTTGTTTACTAGCTAGCATATGTTCACCATCGCCTTGATTTCCTATGGGATCAAGTATCCGCCAAGTTTGGCATCTTTCAGGTTCATGTTGGGTACCAATGGGTATCTGACATGTGGAGCCTTGGCATCTCCTTTACCACTGCTTGCAAGTAATGAAGCTTTGAGAGATTTATCTCAGTTATAGCCAGTTCTTCGCATCCCAGAACATCAAAGGTTTCTCGTCAAACCTTTTCTTGGACTCGGGATGTACACAAGTTCGGCAATAGCCCCCTCCATGGACCACAACCTCGTCTCTATGGCTACAACTATAGATGTTCTCGACAATGTAGATGGTATTCTCTGAGATATCTCGTTTTCTTCTCTGCTTTCAGGATGTGTTTTATGTCGCACTTGAGTTTTGTTGTTAGCCCTATTATGTTTTAGTTTGATGATGACTACTCATTAAGCTACTTATGCACTAAAATTTTTTATTGTAGTCTATTGTGTTTTGATCCAGGTGAAAGCACTTTGTTGAAAGTTGGTTGGATCACAACTCAAATTGTAATATCAAATATGGAGGTGATGGCAAATATCTAACTCAAGCCACTTAAGTTATCAAGTCAAATATGAACTAGAGTGAAGGGTCAAAAATTGCAAAATGTATTTAAGTAAATTATGTAAGGTAAGAAGAATTAAGATAAGAACTTAATTTGAGGCTAGATTGCATTTTCATACTTGTGCATATTTGTTTCAATTTAAAATCAAATATGATTTCCGTCAAGATTTCTTAAAAAGCCCAAAAGCTTTGAAACTGAATTTAAAATATTTATTTGGGCCTATTTGCTTTGATTTTATGCCCATTAAAATTTATACAGATTTTTTTATATTTCTCAAAAGGCATTATTTAAATCATTTTTCGTGAGTCTGAGTCGACCGCCGGAACATGTTGCTCGACCCGTTGGCTAAGCTGAAATGTATAACGCAAAAGTAGTGACCAAAAGATCGACCACTAGCTCTTGCAAGAGCTCAGTGCTCTCGAGTTGGACTCAGTTCGACCGTCTAGTGTCTGCCAAATCGTCCACCAGAGCTCAGTGCTCTCGGGTTTGGCTCAGATCGATCGCGAAGCATCTGCCGCTTCATCTGCTTGATGCCAGAGAGCGACCCCGAACTCTCTGTTGGGATCGAATCGACGGCTAAGGTCAACTGCCCATTGCAAAAATCCAGTTTTTGTGGATTTTTGCGATCGACCACAACCTCTATCTCCTCCTCATCAGCCTCCTCAGTTCTCCCAGCATTGGAGCCATCATGATCAGCGCTGAATCTGTCTCGTCAGACTCAATCCCAATCTACTGAGTCTGTTGTCTAGCTTGGACTCATGCGTGCTGAACTACCAGATAACGATTTCGACATCTCTGAATCTCCAATCTAAACAATCAAAACTATTTTAGATTTGTCTCACATAACAATCCAATATTTAAATGTACATGTTTCTAGAAAATGCTAAACAGTAAATTCCAAAAATCCATCCTTTTTCTAGTTCAATATCTTCTCTTATCCTTCGTCTCAGAATCTTATTATCTCTTACTTATACTCTCTACTACGTCCATACGCTCCAATTTAACCCTACACGCCCAATATTTTTGTTGAATCAAAGGTTCAATCACTCGCGTTTTGATGATTCTCAACTCATGTAGTTTAGTAACTAATGATCTTGAAGCTGTTTATACAGTTTATAGGTTGTTGATTATGATACAGGGTATTCAAGATCGTATAGTGAAGCTCAACTTCAATGGATACACATTGAACTATCTCTCATTGATGATTGAAGCTCAAGAAGTTGGATTCAAATCAAGTATCTACATGAAGACTTTGTTTTCAAGATACAGAGTTTAAGTTTGTAAGTTTAGAAAATTTTGATAAAGCTTTAGATTATTGAATTATTAACTCAAGCTTGAACGCATACACAACTTTGTTTGATGATTTAAAATATTTTTCAAATAAATATATACATATCTATTTAGAGTAAAGATTTTATAAAGTTGATTTTTAGTGAAAATTAATTATAATATAGGTTAAATCTAAAAAATTAGTTTTACCGTTTCAAATATGTAGTGAAGTCTATTCACACATATCATAGCTCAAAATACTTGAAGAAACTTATTTTTCATGATTTATGCAATAAAAATTGATTTTAATCAAGTTTTAGAAAAATCAGAAAATACTGAACCATTTACGATGGCTCAATCACTAACTGTTGAAAAAGGATACTCAATGTGCACGTATTTGATTTTGAGCTAAAGAATTTTTGATCACTCCTGTGCTCGCTTTCAACAATATTTTTCAGTGAGCTCTAAAAAGTTCAGAACAGACTCATTTTCTACAGTTTAGTTTGTGCTTTATCACTAACTGTTGAAAAGAGCTTTCGACAGCTCCAAACCCGATTTTCGATAACGTTTTTCAAAGCATTCAAATTTTTACAAAACTGATCGATTTTCGACAGTTTAGCCTTTGAAAACTCGGCCCTGTTAAAAGTGTTTTCAACAATCAATGCTTTACTTTCGAAATAGATACTCAAAGTCCTGTGCTCACTTTTGACAGCTAGTTGACTTTTCACTATTGAATTTTTGGAAACATTTTTCAATTCTTTCGCTAAAAATTGTTTTGCAGAGATTTTAACAGCAAGATTTATAGAGTTTTCTCATCAATTTACATAGCTTTTCAACTCTCAATTCTTGAGAGAAAATTCACAAAATTTCTATGTCTTCTTTCAATCTTTTTAGTTTTCTCACAAATAAAAGCTTGAGTGTTCAATTCTTGATCTATTGTGATAGGTTGTTGTGAGAAGTTTTAGTGATCAGAACAGGATCACATATTATTCTTTGTTGTAATTGGTTGTACACCTCTAGTGAGAGAGGTAATGGTAAGTTGATATTGCGGAATCACAATCTGTAGGAGTTGAAGTTCTAAGTTGATCCAGAAGGGATTATGTTGCAGGAATTGCGGCACCGGGTGATCTTGCGGGGTCACGATTGTAAGCGTATTTCAGTTTTATGAACTGGTTATAGTGCTTACATCTCCACAGGAGTTGGAGACGGGAACATAAATCAATGGATCGAACATTGAAAACAAATCCATTGTATTTGTGGAGTTTGCCTATTCTTAACTCTTTATATATTGATTTATCTCTGCATTCATCTCTGAATTATATGTGCCTATATATATTGTGTTAATTGTTTCAAATAGTTTATAATTTTTGCATACTTGATTTGCATCACCTATTCACTCTCTCTAGATGACTTTCAATTAGCATCAGAGATACTGCTCTTTGGCTTAAGGTTTAACCATCTAAGAGTTAATTTTTATATTACTAATTACTTATTTGTCACAACACCCATGGCATCTCACGGAGACGACTTCCCAATTTGGAAGATTAAGATAAGAGGTTTTGTCAAATCCCTTGGAAGAGATGTTTCATTTGCCATAGACAAAAAAAATTAAAGAATTTGATCATAGAACCGATCCATGGCCTAAGAATGTCCCTAAGGTATTCGAAGAAAATGCTAGGACAACTTACACCTTAATGAAGGTTTTAAGTGATGATGACTTGTCTAGAGTAATAAATTGTGAACCTACATTTGAAATATGAATACATTGATCACTACATATGAAGAAACCTCACAAGTAAAAAGAGCCAAGATTGATTTTCTCACTTCTCAATATGAGAACTTTAAATGCATGATAATGAAGCTATTGATAATATGCTCACTTGTTTCAGTAAAATTACTAACGGTCTGATTTCTTTAGGTGAATCAATCTTCAACGATAACAAGATCATCCAATCATTGTTCAAACCTTGGGAGGTCAAAGCAACCACTTTGAAGGAGCTTAACGACTCCAAAAAGATAGACTTCATAGCCTTCAGGGGTAATCTAAAAACTCATGAATGGAGCTCAAAACTTGGGAGCAACAAGAACTACAAAAGAAGAGAGTATGACATTCAAGGTATCTCCCAAAAGTTTAGATGAAGAAGAAGATCCTAAATAAGAAGAAATCATGTCCATGATTGTGAGGAAAGCAGGACGTTTGTCCTACAAGAAAGGACGGTTCAACAATAAGAGGAATCAGTGGCAAGGAAAGAAGAAAGATAGGGGGAAGGTTATGCTATCATTGTAAGAAGCCCAGATATCTGATTGTAGATTGCCTGGAGATGAAGAACAAAGCATCCACTTCAAAGAAGCCTTTCAAGAAGAGAGCAATGGAGGCTACATGGGATAACTTGGAGAGTGAATCTGATGAAGAAGTTGATACCGCTAGCATGTGCTTTATGACACAGGGTGACAACGCATCAAAGGTACAATATGAACTTTTTTAAATGAAACTGAAATTACTTTTGATGAAATGGTTATGACTTTTGAAGAAGTAATAAAAAAGTATGAATAACATAGAATTAATATCTAAAACTGAAAAAAGAAAATAATACTTTATCATCTAAATTTGAGATTACGTTAAAAGAAAAGAAAATTTCACTATCTCTCACAACAAGATTAAAAAGAATTTGATTTACACATGAACACATGTCATATAAAGAACATTAAGATTTCTATTGATCACAAAGAAATAAATGATATAAAAACAAAGATAAATGATCTACGCTCAACTTTGAGTCAGTATATTTTTGATAAAGAGATATTGGAATCTATCTTTCAAAAGAAACAAATTCCAAAGAATACTACACAGCTACACGACGTATACATATGCACACATATACGCTAAAGTGTACAAATATCACAAAATGATCGAAAAGCCCATCTGGCAAAATTATACTATGATAGAGTAAATATTATAAATGAGCATGTTTGGGTTCATAAAATTAATCCTATAGGACCCAAAAAGGTTTGTGTACCAAAAGTAATAGCTAAATTTGTTGATGCAGGTACGCATCAAGGCCATGGGATGTAGGAAGCGATGGTATCTTAATAGCGTTGCTCGAGACACATGACATGGGCGTCAATAATTTTGCAACTCTATCAAGCACGTGTGATGAAGACTCAATCACCTTTGGAGATGATTCAAAAGGAAAAATCATAGTTATCGGTAATGTTAAAATTGGTATATCTCTATTAATAGAAAATGTAGTTTTAGTTGATAGTCTCAAACATAATTTATTAAATATTAGTCAACTTTGTGACAGAGGCTTATGAGTTATATTTGATTCCACCTTTTGCAAGGTAATTGATAAAAGTGATGCATGTTTGTTAACTGAATATAGGGATAATAATATTTATATAATTGATATGTTTAATCTAGATAGTAATATAACATGCTTAACATTCATAATGAAGAATCTTGGTTATGACCTCGGAGGTTAGGTCATTTCTCTTTTGACCATCTCTCCCGTATTGAGTCTAAAGACATATTTAAGGATATTCCTAAGTTGAAATTTGAAAAGAACAGTGTTTGTGATGCTTGTTAATTTGAAAAGAAAACAAAAACCTCTTTTAAGTCAATTAAAGATATCGTGACAACTCGTCCCTTAAAATTGACACATATTGACGATCTGGTCCTACCAAAATCACGAGTTTAGGAAGAACATGATAGGCATATGTGCTTGTTGATGACTTTTCTAGATACATATGGGTTTTCTTTTTAGAACAGAAAGATAAGGTTTTTTCATATTTCAACATCTTTTGTAAAAGAGTTGAAAAGAAAAAGATTCATATGTTGTTCGTTCATAGTGAAAATGATGAATTTGAAAATTACTCTTTCATTACATATTGTGAAGAACATGACATTAAACATGAGTTCTCTTAATCTAGAACTTCACAATAAAATGAAGTTGTTGAAAGAAAAAATAGAACACTATAAGAAAAGACATGAACCATGATTAATGATATGCTCTTCCATAATATTTGTGAGCGAAAGTTGTTTATACTGTATGTTATATTATTAATAGAGTTTATATTCGCAAGAAATTAACTAAAACATCTTTTGAGTTATATCACTTGTGCAAGCCTAATATTTTTTTACTTCAAAGTTTTTGATTGTAAGTGTTTTGTATTAGACACAAAAGATATTTTGGGTAAATTTGATTGAAAATCATATAAAAACTTATTTATTGGTTATTCTTCAATTAGAAAAGCATATAGAGTGTTTATAAAATTCACTTTAACTATTGAAGAATTTATGCATATTAATTTTAAGGAATCGAATCCGTTTATTAAGAATATTGTAGACACTCAAATTAAGATTGCAGGTGAAAAATTAGAAAACATATCAATCAAGAATACAACTGCAAAAAATGTTGAAAAAGAATAGAAGAAAAATGAAGGAGTACAAGGATAACAACAAGATGAAACGCAGCAGCTACTAATGGATTGGAGATATGCTTCTAATCACCCTAAGGATCTCATTATCGATGATATTTCCAAGGGAGTATCTACGAGATCTAAGTTGCATGATATTTGTAGTAGTTTAGATTTTATATCTCACATAGAATCTAAAAACATCCACGAAACCGAATTAGATTCATATTGGTTACTTGTTATGCAAGAAAACCTTAATCAATTTGAGCATAATCAAGTGTAAAAACTTGTTCCTAGAAACAATGAAAGGCCAATTATTGGTGTTAAAGGGGGTATTTAGGAATAAGATAGATGAGTCCGAAATGTAGGTAGATACAAAGCTAGACTAGTGTCCGAAGGTTACAATCATGTTGGAGGAATCGATTTTGAGAAACTTTGGCACTAGTTGCATGACTCGAAGCCATTCGTATAACTATAGCTTTTGCATGCTATAAAAATTTAAAACTATATCAAATAGATGTCATGACTATATTCTTAAATGGATATATAAAAAAAAAGTGTATGTGGAACAACCCCCGGGATTTGTTGATTCTACACACTCCGACTATGTATTCAAATTAAGAAAAAGCTCTTTATGATTAAAAATAAGCCCCAAGAGCTTTGTATGAGAGACTTAACAATTTTCTTTTAGAAAAAAGTTTTGTAAAGGAAAAATTGATACCGCTTTATTTACTAAGCATGTTAAGAATGATATTCATTTATTCAAATTTATATGAATGTTATTATTTTCTACTAATGAACTATTATGCAAGGAACTTGAAAAATGCATGAAGGATGAGTTCGAGATGAATATGATAGGTGAGCTCAACTATTTTCTTGGACTAAAAATTAAGCAAAGAAGTGATAGAATTTTACTAAATCAAGCTAATACACAAAGGAGCTAATAAAGAAGTTTGGACTTGAAAATGCCAAAACAAGTAAGACTCATATAGCTACTGCTTCTAAGCTTGATAAACTTAAAAATGGTTAAAATTTTGATATTATATTACATAAAAGCATGATAGAAAGTTTATTATATTTAACTACTACTAGATCACACATCATGTTTACTGTATGTTTATTTGCTAGATTTTAATCTTGTCCCAAAGAGTCGAATCTAAGTGTGGTAAATGTATTATCTAATACCTTAAGAATACAATCCAAATAGGTTTGTGATATTCGAAAATTGGTCACTTTAAAATTACTAGTTATTCAGATACTGACTATGTCAGTTGTAGTGTTAATCGAGAGAGTACTAGTGGAATTGTCAATTTCTAAGGATTGTCTTATTTCATAGTCTTTTCAAAAGCAAAATTCAGTTGCTCTCTCAACTGTCAAGACAGAATATATTAGGGCTGAGCTTATTGTGCACAGATTCTCTAGAAACATACTCTCCAGGACTATGATTTGCAGCTTGAGCACATCAAATTTTTTTGTGACAACACGAGCATGATATATATGACAAAGAATGCAAATCAATATAGTAAAATCAAGCACATAAAGATTAGATATTACTTTCTTAGGGATCATTATTAAATGGTTATATTGTGATTGATTATGTGCAACTAATATGCAACTTGCTGATATTTTTACTAAACCACTTGATTTTAACATATTTTCATTAATTTTGCAGTGAATTAAATCTATGCATATTAGATAGTTAAGTTTGCGTGCATGTTTAGTATATGATACTACATTAAAATATTGAATAAAAATAATTTTTTCTTGAATATTTGGTTTAAATGTTTGATTTTTGATGATACATATTTATGCTTATTTTTAATAGGAATTTTGTTTAAATTTTTTCACAGACTTTTAAAATAATTTTTCTAATTGTCGAAAATGTCAACTTTCAAAAGCTAAAATCCTGACTTTTATAAATCAGTTTTTTTTGCTTAGAATCAGAGTTTCTAATCTCTGGCTGTCGAAAGTCATACGAGGTTTTTCAGCAGCTATATATTGAAATCACTTTCAATAGCTAGTGTAAAACTGTGTGAGGATGGTCTTTAAAACCCTAAATCTATTGAAACTCAACTTGTAACAATCTAAGATTTTAATAGCCTTAATACTACAAATATATTTATTTCTCAATGATTATCATAATCATCTCAAATTTTTAAAAATTTTAACAACATCTCCACTGAAAATATGAGTCTGTCATAATACAAGTATAATAATTTTTGCTCACAGTGGCCTACTTATATTCCATATAACAATCCATGTAATAAAATAATATAATTCCAGCTTGACATCGCCTACTTACCAGCTATATCAAATCTTTAATCTCATCATAAATAATCATTATTGAGAAATAACTCTTCAAGTCCATTACTATAAGCTGAGAACAAATCCCCTAACTACTCCTAACAAGGTGACATTCTCAACAAACATATAAAATATCCATCTATTCTAATAACAATATTTACAACACTGATACATGTAAGAGGTTTATGAAATGAACTGTAGTCTACACTCAAAATTATGAATCTCTATAATATAATTTTTTTGCCACTCCATTCCAAGCCTTTGCCTCCACGCAACCTGAAAATATGAAACTGGGAGGGAGTGAGCTCAAAAGCTTAGTGAATAGAGTCATAAGAAATATTAAGGAATGATAAGCACAATAATAAGAAACATATCAAGTAATAAGAGCAACCTGGGTGAATAAAAGAAACAAAAAATTTTTATAACTCATGATATAAGCATGACAAAGTCTCTATAATCTTCAGAATGGTCTGACTCTTTCGGATATTGATTCTTTTTATCTTTCTTACGTTTCTATCCACATATCATAGGGTATTCTTTGTTCAGTAATATATTATCCCAGCTAATTATAGTTTATTATCAGGTTGTTCTTATGCACTCACAGTACACATGCGTGTCTCATATATTATGCATGTATCTCATTTACCACACTCGATGGTACACCCATCACAACACTATAACCATGTTCAAGAATGATATAATTGAATCCATGTCAAATACTATGGCATTTTACTATTTTTGAACATTGAGGATTTTAACAACCAAGGTTTTTTTTTTTTATCATTCTTATATTATTTTCTTACACATCAAGGAATATACATATAATCATGCAGTACACGAGAACATTACATATCAATCATAATATTATCCAATTTATAAACCCGTGTTCACACACAGAGAAACACACAATAGCTAATCACATCCACAATCTTGATTATTACCTATCATACATGTGCAGATGTCATTCAACATACATGGTGATTTACAGATTTACCCATTCACTTTCGACAGGCATACAACCTTCGGGCACACCCCCTGTTCGCCCCAACTATATTCAGGCACACCCCCTGTCCGTCATGAATTTATATAGTTAGTACTCCACCGTATACTCTGCCATATACTCTACTATATACTCCGCCATAGCTCAGCCATATTACAACATATCAATATAAAATGCAAGCATGCACTTATCATCAAGCATATCAACCAATAAATAATCAACAAGTTATCAATTATATTTGGTTGTACTACATGACATAAATGTATATGTACAGGTACCATACACACGCCCACATCCATAGTAATTAGGTAATAATCACCACCAATATATATGTTATATTATTGATTCATTATTTGTTAATTATATTTCAGCCCATGCTCATCTCTACTTATTCAGACATGAACTCGTCCTTCGCCTTATGACCGTACACTCATATGGTTCAATTTTAGAGATTAAGATTGATCTAGTTTAGATTAGTTAAAGGCTGTGAATCTATCATTTTGGTGATACACACACACAATCCTGATTTAGTCACCATTACTTAATTTTCAGTTTGTTTGAAATTTCTATTCTGTGTGTGTGTTGTGTGTGTATATATATATATATGTAAATTAGCTGACACAGGAGGCACTCCCTCCTATGTCACACTCAAAATCATACTTCCTGATTGAATTTTCAAGATTCGATCGCACATTATCATCTTTATATTCTAAGATATACACATATATAAAATCAAGTGATTTGAAGTTCATTTACTCATTGATTTTATCGTTCTATTTTGTTTTATTATTAAAACCGTTAATGTTTGAACTCAAGAAATAGAGTAACAAACTTCAAATCACTTAATTTTTATATGTGTACATCTTAGAATATGAAGATGATAATGTGCGGTCGGATCTTGAAAATTCATTCGGGAATATGATTTTTGAGTGCGACATAGGAGGGAGCCTCCTGTGTCAGCTTATTTACATTCTCTCTCTCTCTCTCTCTATATATATATATATATATATATATATATATATATATATATATATATATATATATATATATATATATATATATATATATAGATACACACACACACACACACATATACATATACATACAGACATATATCTTAGTACCTCTTTAAGTAGGAGAGGATAAAAATTATAATTTCACCTTCATGATCATTAGCCATCATGTGCGTCATAATCGCAGATTCAGTTATGGTAGAATAAATTTGCATGCTCACTTAAAATAAGATTTGAAATTCTATATACTTAAACTTGATCAGTCAGTCGAAATTTAATGATAATGTTCTACTCAAGGAATCAATTAAGTCACTTTAAGAATCTGATTCATTCCTCTTTCCAACAACATATTACATGATATGTTACACAATAAATACTCATATGAATTGAGTCACAATTTTTCAGGTCACAAAATTTTCAGATTTGGACAGTTTTCACATATAAATTATTTTATCAATTTTTCTCCCATTTATCAACAACCATTGTTAAAACTTAATTTATCACCAATGTGACTTAACGAAGATCTTGTGTTTCTTTTATTCTAATGAGTTGAAGTCAGAACACCCACTATTTATGAAATACATCATTAGGTTCTCTGTTGGCCTAATAGCTTAGTAAGGATTATAATTCTCAAGTTTTCTTATCATTCTTTACATGCTATAATAGCTAAAACAATACTTAATTATCCATTCAAGTCATATAAAGTTTTCCTTACGCAGTTAGAAACAGTTCATTAATTTTTTGACCATAGTCATGTCAAATCTCTGATCACTTTGTATTTGATTAAATTGGTGAGTTCAGTTTACACGTAATCAATTTTGTACATTTCGGCACATGATAGTCTAATTTGTGAGGCTACATGATAGTTTAGTATCAATTTTTCATATATAAAATATTTATCCATGTATTTCAAGTCCATATCATATGCTGAGTTGAGTTCACTATGTATAATATCAAGTTCATACGTTCAGATTATTTCACATGTCAATATATTCTCCTGTATCATCATTTGACTGGGTTTCAAGCTTACATCCTTTTGATTAGAGTCGGATTTACATTATCACTAATTAAGAAATTTATCACATAATTCTAGGCAAATGAGACAAGAAGTCTCTTTTTGTTATCATTACACGTGCTTGAACTACACCAATTACATGAATCGAAACTCCTCTAGAATTCTCAACTCAAACACTTAGTTTGAGACGCGACCAGAACCATTAGAACATAGACTTCATTATCTTTCTAATAATATATTTTAAGTTTCACATATACGATGTTAAATAGGCAAGAACTTTTATCAAAAACATCTCTGCTACCTTATTTTTCCGAACAATAACGTTATTAGCATTTTAGCTCTTGTCTAAATCTTTAAACAAAACACAAAAGTTTTATTTAAAATTAGAATTCAGTACCTATCCAATAGTATATATTATGATAGGTTTACTATAAACAAATAGTTCTATATAATCAGAGATTCTTCAGTCGTGTAAAAGTTTTGCATCGCAACAGTTTTGACCAGTCCGCCATATTTCAGCAATAACACATAGCACAGACCTCTAACAGGGACACAGTAAGAGTTATTGGAAAGTAGACTCGATTATTTTTTAAAAAATATATAATATGATATCTCTTATTATAATGATGAATTGAACCAAAATTCGTTGATTTTAAAGTTTAACAGATTTGCACTCTCAATACAAGAGAGCCCAAATTATGAAATTCTCAATTTCTCCTTTAACCTCTTTACCCAAATTAAAATCATAAACACACTATGAACTTAAACATTTATAAATCTTAATCATAAGCAAGTTACACATAAACATTTAAATCCTAGCGCAAACTTGATCCATCATCATCTCCATAATCCACCATCAACTTCTTAGTATTAACATACCATCAATTTTTCTATTTCATTAACATTGCAAAAATTAGATTTTGGTTATAGATTTTCATAACTATTATGGAAGAATAGCAAGAGGTTCAACCGCATTAAGCTTAATGGCCTTCAAAATCTCAAATCTACACTAACTGATTAGGAGGGTCTATAAAACTTGATCTTACTCATAAACAAAGAACGACATGGATCAAGATTTAATCTCCCATCACACACAATTAAGAGTAACTACCATAATTAAATCAAGATTTAATATTGATAAATCAAACTTTGAGATTGAAACTAAATCTGAAAATTGAAAGAACACCTCTTTCTCTGGCCACCTCCTGCTATCACCGCCCCCATTCAGGCCGTCAGGGAAGATCTCCTCGCGTCGTTGTCCACTTTGGCGCGTCGCCTAACCGGATGGCACGACGCATGCAGTCCACTGCGCTGCGTTGCATTGCTGCCGCCCACTGCCAAATAGGGAGGAGAGGGAGATAGGGAGGGAGAGGATTGAAAGATTGAGGGAGAGAATTTGGGAGATAGAACTTTGGGGTTATCTTTGATGGGTTCCATCAGATCAAGATGAGGGATGAAGAGAGATGGATGAGGGAATTATTTGTTTCACCATTTGCTCAAAACTCCTCCCATATTTATGTATTGCTCCAATTAACAATAACTCTCCCTCTCTCCTCATTCAACCTATACACACATTATACTGGAACATTCTAGCCCTTTGACTCCCCTCTTTATACACACCTACTCTTTCCACTAAATACTCACGGTTTATAATATGATGGTATTTTAATTATACTTGATTGTATTTTCTTATATTTACACAATATACTCAGACACCAATTAATACATGTATTTTCATATTACACAATTTAGTGTAAACTTATATATGTACATACACACACACACATACATACACACACTCACACAAGGATATTGCATTTATAAAAATTACACACAACATAGCACATACATATATTTAAATATCCGACTTATCTCATTTCAAATATTTTTCATAAAATTTTTAAAAATCCATTTTTACATAGGATTAATTAATTATCACTTTAGATAATCCTGTATAATTTTACTAATCAAGAATTAGAATATTAAATCAAGAATTTAGCAATCAGAGTGTTACAGTTCTACTCCCCTTAAAAAAGTTTCATCCTCGAAATTTGGCACGCTTGAAATAGATAAGTGTAAAACTTTCACATTCCTCTCATATACTGGAAGTGGAAAGATGAAAGGGTTAGGGAATTCAAAAGAAGAATTATCAGGAAGGAAAAGAAAACTATGTACTTATAGTTGGAATGTATAGTCATGACTCATGCACTCTAGTAATAAATTAGTATCACATTAATCTGCCGACTGATTGTACTTAACATGTGAGAGCCTGAGCTCTGATACCATCCTGTAATACCTTGTTAATCTTCCAACGAGAGCAAGAAGATCCGATAATCAAGCTTCCGGTTCGGCTCATCATTGGAGAACAAGAATCACTTTCTACCACTACATAAAGAACCCAACCTTAAGTAAAGGGGAGGTCCAACCATTCTTCCCTCTTTTGTAATCAGATTATTGATCCGTGTAATTTTTTTTACGATCAAATAAAGATTTTTGCATGCTTTTAATTTTTCTGAGAAAACAAAAGATGGCAACTCCGCTGGGGATTGTGATCATTCTTAACTGACGAGAAAGTGGTGGCGCAAACTGACATCAAGTTGCTTGGATCCACAATCAAATCGCTTGTGATAGAATTCGAACAAGAGAAATTGAACTCCCCCAAAGCTTCGGGAGTCTCCCGTGGAACATGGTCAGCCCCAATTTCTCTTCAGAACCCGCGTCATGACCCACTGTTTGTTGGTCCAAAGGCCTATCACTCTAGTTTTGATGATGATTAACTCATGTAGTTATAGTACTAATGATCTTGTGTCTATTTAGTTTTAATCAAGATCTTATTATGTGCATAGCTTCAACAAAGGAGTTTTGGAACAATACATGTGGATTCAAGAGCTCGCGCTTGAAATCGCATCTAGCACTCGGATGAGTCAAACTCTTTGGATTGTGTTTGGATCGAGTCGGCTTGGAAAAGGAGTTTTATAAGAAGACTTCGGTTTGTGTTTAGTTTAATTGTGTTTAGATCTTGTGTAAAGATAGACTAGTGTTGATATGCTCAAGTTCACACACAAACACACACACAAGTTCAATAAGTTTGATTTTCGATTTAACCGTTTTGGATTTCAAATATACATATATACATATATACATACATACATACATATATATATATACATATATACACACACATATCTATATATATACACATACATATACACACAGATATACATACATACATACATACATACATACATATATATATATATATATATATATATATATATATATATATATATATGTATGGTTTTCATGAATAGATAGAATCAAAAGAAGTTTACATGGTTTAATGTATATTGGATTTTATCTATATGCATCTATGCTTCATATAATTAGAAAAACTTATTTTGATGATTTATTAGTCCCCAATTTTGCATAATTTTTATCACATCTGCATATTTATATGATATAAAATTCTACCAATAAAGCTTTGCTTGCTTGACCCTAGGTCCATGGTGTGCAAATGAAGAAGAAGACCCTAAATCACCATTTAATGGGTGATTAAAGGCCTACCAAGTAGCCACTGACTTTAGAGTGGAGATTTTGTCAGCACAGGGCATCAAATCTAGAAACCAGAAGATCCACCTGACAGGGGACAGACAGGATGACGCACTGCCCGAAGCCAGGCGCGCGCCGCCTTGGCATGGCCGCGAAAACGCGGCCTGGGCCGCTTTTCTGCGGCCGTACGGGCTCGAGCGCTTGGGCTTTTGGCCAGGGGTCGTTCCCTTGGCCCCCTTTCCCCTGGTGCCTATAAATACCCCCCGGGTCTGAGGAGGGCAGATTCAGAGTTTAGGAGTTGTTATTCTCTTGTTGTAATTGTTATAGTTTCTTCCTTTTTCTAGTTTTAGTTTTAGCCATTAGAGTGAAAGAGAGAGTGTGTAAAAGTTGTATTTAAAGGGTGACAAGCTAATACAAGTAACTGCTTCTCTTTCTTCTTTCCATTTACTTGTGTTTTTCATTTGTATTTACTTTCAGTGTAACTCCCTTTCTCTTTACTCCTTTTCTTTTGTTATTTCTTTTACTACCATGTCTAACTAACTCTTTCATTGCATGGCTAACTAACTACTAACCCACTAATCTCTAACAACTTGATTGATAAACCCAAAAGAGTCAATAGTGTCAAATAAGCCTTGTGCAAATGAGAGCAATGATACCTTAAGACAAGAGTTCTAACTCTAACTTACATACAAGTATTCGCTTTCTTATATTTCATGCTTAACGGGTTTTTGATGATCTATAGATTGTATCATTTTCTTATTTTTATAAGTTAGAGATTTTCTTTTTTACTTGGCCGATGCCATTATTGCGCTTGTGTCTTCCCTTATTCTCGCCTTCTATTGGATCTTGATAAGGGAATGTCCAAGTTTTTGCCGTGTTAAGCTAAGTTATAGGAAAACTTTCACTCAATTTCTACGTGAATAGTTCCTATGCATAAGGGGTATGCTTGCCTATGATCCATCGTGAGGCTACATCTTCTAGAAGGTAGGGATTAGTGGGAGCACTTAGTAGAAAGTTAGCCATGCGTTTTTACCATTAAGAAAATCCAACTTTACAAACCACCAAATCATTCTCAAACAATTCTTGAAACCAACTTGTTTTCATTTTCTAATTCTTTATTTGAAATAAAGAACTTTCTTTTTCTTGAACAAAGAAGCCGCATCAAGGTTTCATCGCTCTCCCTCCTTGTGGATACGACCTGTATAGTCACTTCGCTACTACGGAAGAATCGCAAAAGCAGTAACATCGACCCACACTCTTCTTACTTATTCTTGTGCTTGCTTTTTGCTGATCAATGATTCTACTTCATGTGTTTAGAGTTTTAGATAAAACGGATTTTCATTTCAAAATCCAAATTTTGGAAAATACGATTCTTAGTTTAAAGCTTAATTTTATCTCACAAAAACAGTTCAAATAGTTTGTAATATGTGTTGATTTTTGGGTACACATATTTGTTCTTCAAAATTTATAAGAACTTATTTTGTGAAATTTATGAGATTTATGGGATTTTATTGGAGTTAAAAGACAAATTTTCAAGTCTCTTAATCCCAGCCAGAGCTTGTTGGCGGTCGACTGGACGGTCGATCGAACCAGAGGTCGATCGATTGGTCGGTTGACCGATATGCACAAGAACGTGCACGTGTCCAGCCTATAAAGCCGGTCGAATGGGCGGTCTACCGACTGTAACTACCCAACTTCGGGTAGCGCCGGTCGACCGGAGACTCAACGGTCAGAAATATGACCGTTGGACGGTCGATCGGCCAGTCGACCGGAAGGTCAAAACTGACCTTTTCTGGCTGCCAACGGCTATTTTTTGAGAAGCTATAAATATGGCTTCTCTCAAGCTGTTTTGAACAAGATTTTTAGAGAGCTTTTCTTCCCATCTCCTCAGTGTTTTACAACAAGTTTGAAAGGAGCTTTTGAGCCTAAAAATTTTATTTTTATTTATTTTTAAAGTGTTGGAAAAATCAAAGAAAAGAGAGTCTTTGGAAAATTGGTTTTTGATCTTTATTTTTATATCTATCTAGTATTTTTCTCTAGTACTTTTCTTTGTTATTGTTCTTTCCAAATAGTTTATTTTCTCACACTTGAGCTATCATATCTAATCCTATCTATAGGATCTTGTTTTGTGAGAAAAAATTATTTGTGGTCTATTGTGATTACCAAGTGTTGTTTGTAGTCTATTGTGATCACCAAGTTTGTAATCTCTTCTTTGCTTTGGCTTTGTGCCTTGTCCCTCTTGTGTAGAGGTAATTGTGGTTGAGTTTTGGCTTTGTGCCTTATCCTTCTTGTGTAGAGGTGGTTGTATTTGAGAGAGGAGTAGTGTACTTCAAGTGTAAAGTTGTAATTCCTTGATGAAGGTCCCTTTGTGGAAAGTTCTGTGTGAACATAGTGGAAATCCTCTTGTGTGAAGGCGGGGACGGAGAGCAGTGGCTCGAACCTCGAAACATATCTTATTGTTTACGTTTGATCCACTATCTCTTAACTCTATCTCCCTTATATTTTGCATTACTTTATATTTTTCATATCACATACATGCTTGGTATTGGTTGTGTGCCCATACTTGTGTCGAACCAAGAGAGTTTCATATAGTACTTCAACTCTTAATTTAGAGGATCTCGAGGAGATAGTCCAGATCCCTTCACTGGGAATTCGGCTACACTCTTTGGTTACACATAGTGTATTGCAATTGAGTTTTAATTTCGCATCATTTGTCATTAGATTATCTAGTACACCTATTCACCCCCTCTAGGTATATATCAATTGTTATCAGATCCTACACTCCTGATATTTGATTTAACCACCTAGAAGTGAGATCTTGGATTGCTAATCTAGATTTGTATTTGCACGCATTATTGTTTACTCATGAATTTTCTTGCCCCACCCATGTATGATGTTACCAACATTAATATGTGAAAGTATAAGATGAGTGCATACCTTAAATCCCTAGGATTGCATGTTTACCTTGCCACTACTAAAAAATCTTATCTTGATAATGATAAGCATATAGAGGCCAATGCATACACCTTAGTGGTACTTAGGCACACACTTAGTAAAGATTATCTTTCTATTATTTTTCATTGTGATTCCGCTTTTGCAGTGTGGAACACATTGACCTTTCCTGAGTTACAGACGACAAACTATGTGGAGAAGGAACCCTTAGTGAATGAGTCCGACGAAACTTGCTATATGGTCCAAGGGATTGACTCCCTTAAGGTATATTCGGATACTCATCTAGATGATAGTACAAGTTCTTATGATGATAATATGGATGCACACGCATTAAATGAAAAACTATCTAGGTTTTGTGAAAACTTACTTTCAAAGTTCAAAGCTTTGAAAAACAGGAGTTCTAAATTAAAAGAAGAAAATGAAAATTTATTTTCAAAGCTAAACAAGATTTTACAAGAGAGGGCTGATATTTCAAGTGAAAGAGACTCTTTGAAAACTCAACTTGATTTTACTTTAAAAAAAATTTAAAGAATGAAAAATAATTGTGATGATGTTTTGAAGAATAATGAGATTTTGTCTTCAAAACTCGATATTGTTTAAAAGGAGAATAATTCTTTGAAAAATAAAATTATTTTGGGTTTAAAAGAATTGAAATTTATTTCAAATGAAAATATTTCTATGAAAAATAAGGCTTCTCATTGTTGTCATGATTCCATTGTTATACCCTCTATTGATAAGAATGCATGTTCCACTTCTTCTTCAACAATTGAAAATAATAGTTGCATGTTGAAGAAAAGTGAAGATTGTTTAGGCTTCACTTTGAGCAAATGTGTCATGAACCACACACGATTGGAATATATGTTTCTAAAAATATACTCCACATATTCATGCATACGAACCACAACAGACACATGCTCATCATGCTCACACACTTGATTCTATGTATGCTCATGTGTATACTTGTACACATGTGGACGTAGAGGCCACCTTGTAAAGTTTTGTTATGATAGAATAAATTTTTCAAAATTTTCAAATAAATTTGTTTGGGTTAGGAAAGGTGCTAACCCTCATGGACCCAAGAAAGTGTGAATACCAAAATCCACCCTATTGTATTTGATGTAGGTGTGGACTCTCACTTGACATGAGGTATTAGTGACTTGATGGTGGATGCGTTTGAGCTTGATGGACACTACATTGGATGTATCACCTTCAAGGATATTTGGTGGGAAGGCCACAATGGTTTAGAGACCTAGAGATTAGCCCTATTGGCTTTGGTAACTATCTCTAACTCCTTATTTTGTTTACATGCTCTCATTGATTGACTTTAGCATGTTTTGATTTTTCATGTTTATTATGTTAAATGCAATGTTAATTAGACTTGAGATATACATAAATAGTATTTGAGATACACCCATGTTTACATGGACTATTATTTTTGTGTTCTCATTATATTTTAGCTATTGTGTATATCCTAACTCCAAAGCATGTGCATTTACCCTAATGATCATGTTTATTTATGATTTTGCACTTCATATTTTTGATTATTTGTTTAGATGAAGTTTTCGTTAAAACTTTTGTTTATACTTGTGCAAGTAGTGAGCTACACTTGGTTATTATGTGTTTGTGTTTCATTGTTCATTTGTATCCATTACATGTACATGTATAACCTAATTTTGATGATTCTTTCATTTATACTATTTTCCTATTTTTGTACATATTTTTATAAAAATGTTTATGTTCATGTATATGTCAATTTTGTCCATAACTTGTGTTGAACAAAGAAAGTTTCATATAGCTCCTCAACTCTTAATTTAGAGGAATCGGAGATAGTCTAGAGCCCTTCATTGAGAATTCGGCTACACTCTTTGGTTACACCTAGTGTGTTGCAATTGGGTTTTAATTCCGCATAATTTGTCATTAAATTAGCTAGTACATCTATTCACCCCCCTCTAGGTGTATTTCATGGTCAATATGGCAATAGAGACCAATCTCCCCGACATCCTCTGTCAAGGCACTACTCCGGATGCCGGGGGTTTCCAACAACCTCTGTGACTCAATCAGAATGCCGAGAGATGGCGAAGGCCTCGTGCTCATCGTCAGCAGGCAGAAGTGACTGCAGCAGCACATGTGGCCCACGTCAACGTCTCCCACGAGGCTCGCGAGGCCAACGATGATGAAGGCCAAACTTGTCGTACCTCTCATCTGCATATTCCTCAAATCTAAGTTATTGGGGGTCCCTAATAACTCGTGAAGTATAACCGGAATGCTGAAAGTTGACAAGGCATCACGCATATCGATAACAGATGGAAGAAATTAAAAAAAGCCATCTGTTCAGCAGATACAGAACGCGGGGCTCAGGCCCGCATTTCTTCTGAGCAGCATGAGACTCGCATCTCAGATCCTTAATGCGAAGCCCGCGTCTCTGTATCAGAACGCGAAGCCCGCGTTTCCCAATAAAAATGTGAGGCCCGCGTCTTTATATCAAAACGCAGAGCTCATGAGGCCCGCGTTTCTGTAACTGAATGCAGCCCGCGTTTCTATATTAGAACGTGAGGCTCGCGTTTTACCTTACAGATACGACGTTCAGCAACGCGAGGTCTGCGTCTCTTCTAAAAAATGTGAGACCGCATCTTTGTGCCAAAATGCGAGACTCGTGTCTCTTCTGCAGAGAATGATCCTCATTTTTCCAACTCAAAACGTGAGCCCCGCATCTCTAAGACCTGCGTTTCTGAGTTACGACTTAAGACTTATGTTCACTCTCTGACAATTAAAGTCAGAGCCAAATCGGGAAGTCCTCATCCTCAGAGACTCGAGGTTGATCTCTTTGATCCCCCTACAATGGATTAAGAGATTACTTGACAAAGAAGAGGAGTGTTCATCAAATCGCTCTACAATGCTGCTGTGAACGGCTCATCACAGTGGTGCTCTCTGAATGCCACTGCAGCTCGCATACAAGCAAGCAGTTGGTATTTAATCAGCTGTCAGTGGTCTCTATCTCCAACTCAACTAAGAGGCGCTGCTCCCGCAGGAAGAGAACCTTCTTTGACACTGACAGGAGTATCTTGAGGTTACTTCAAACATGGTGGGACCAAGCACCTCGCCAAGTAAGTCCAAAAGAAAATAGCCGATCGTCAGCTCCGACGAGTCTGATGATGAACCATCTGATTTGAGAGAATTTCTAACCGAACCAGAAGGAGTATACCAGCATACCCATGCTCAGACTGGTACAATCGCTCCAGTAAACTACAGTGCCCTAGCCTGGGGTATTGAAGTAAGGGAGGCACACTCTGCTATCGTAGAATTCACACGCATCGAACGTCTCCGTGGAGAAAGAAGCCTTCACGTATATGGTAGGTACCCCTGAAGAAGTGGCTAAGAGTTTGAAGGAGTAGGCCCAAGTTCAAAGGGAGCAGCTTGATATGATCTGCGTCGAGCAGGAATCTATCGACATCCTTAAGCAGATGTTCATCAAGCTGTTTAAGAAGATGAAGAAGCCGAAGACTAAAGGGTCTTCAGGTTTGGCGAAAGGCATCGAAGTTGATTGCTCCACCTACGAAAGTTCCGATGGTGAGGACGCTAACTTTGAGAAACCACCAACTCTACCTGAGGAGAAGGAGGGTTTAGACATTAGAAGTGATCACTCAAAGAGGATGAGTGAGCTGGAGAAGCGTCTCGAAGCCCTCACCAACCGAAAAGGCCTCCAAGAAGTAGGAGTGGTCCGGCCGCACCCGGCTGAGTGGGATCTTATCCTGTACCCTCCTAAGTTTAAAATTCTGACCCTACAGGCCTTCGACGGCAAAGGGTTGCAGAACCAACATTTATACTACTTCAAATCCCAAATAGAGAATGTAGTATCAAACGATAACATCATGGCTCATTTATTCATCGGCACCCTCAAGGGGGTTACCTTTGAATGGTTCATGAATCTTCCTGCCAGCTCTATCGAGAAATGGATCAACCTCGAGAAGCTGTTCCTCACGCGATTCTTCGAAGATGACACCGAAGTATCCTTGCCAACTCTCCTTGCTACAAAACAAAAGAAAGGAGAGTCAATCAGAGCATTTGTGATGAGATTTCAGAGTATGTCGCTCCGATGTCCAAGCAACATGACGCGGTCTACACTGATTGAGACTTGCTGCCGCAACTTGAAAACTACACTCCTAGTGCAAATAGGAGTAACTTAAAGTCGCACATGAAAGCCACTAGTCTTACAAGACGAACGAGCAGAAGACATAGTTGCAAGAGTAAGGAAGGAAGATTACAAAAGCATGTAGCATTGAATCTACTGGGCAAAGAGGTGATCCGACTTCTATGACTGTCACGTTTAACAGTTACTTCTAAACAGTCTAAATCATTCCATCGGTATTTGTCATCCCCATGGAATAAAAAAAAAAAAAGAAAAAAGAAATACTACCCCTTATCAAGTTCAACACCACACCTCTGATCAAATAAGTACTCAAAGAGAACGCCGATCTCCTTATAAGTTCCCCGCGGAGTTTATACTTCTTTAATCCCGGCAGGATTTTAGAAGTTATCTGTGGACCAACAATCTAACGCCTCCGACGGCTAAGGATAGAGGAAAAAGTTAGATTTTAAGCCCAACAAATAATTCTCGATAACTCATCATGTTGAGGGGAATATCATGGCTAGCCCAACTCAAATGATAGTTGGTAAAGGCATACCAAATCTATTGATAACTAAAGATTTGCTAAAAATCTTATGGGACCTGATCTCGCCTTTCCCTCTAAAATCCCTTACCAATTCCCATCCATGGAATGGTAGGATCACAAAAAGCCTCTGACTGTTTTTCTAGTGGAATAAATTATAGATCAAACCTGTCATGTTAACATTACGCCTCTGACAATAAGACTTTGATGTATCTCTCGGGGGTAAATTTCATCTTGTCAATTCTCTTCAATAGAATGATAAGTTCACTCAAAATACTATTATGTTCAAAATCACACCTCTAACAGTAGACAAATCCCGGTCAAGTTAATATCACACCTCTGACCAAAATTTTAACTTGTCAGTCTTTTCCAGTAGGATGGCGAGTCCACCAAACTACTTAAATTGCAGAATCTCTCAGTCAAGTTAATACTACACTTCTGATCAAAGTTGCTCAATATTGTAATATAAATCGCTCATAACACTAAACCTATGATAGTGATTCTCTCGATTTTCTAAAAAAAATGAAACATTTAATGTTAAGTTAATATTATACCTCTGGCATCCATTTCATTGTTGATACTACACCTATGACAATGATCTTTCCTCGAGCTTTTTGTCCAAAGCCAAGATGTCAAATGCTAAGTTAGTATAATATCTCTAGCATTTACCTCACTGTTAAGTTAACATTACACCTATAACTGTGATATCCTCGATTTTCTTAGTGAAAACGAGACCTTCTAATGATAAGTTAAATATTACACCTCTTGCATGTATTTCATTGTTAAGTTAACATTACGCCTATGACAATGATCTTCTCTCATTTTTCACAGTAAAAATGAGACTTTCGTGATGCTAAGTTAATATCACATCTCTAGCACACATATTTATCAAGTTAATGTCACACATTTGATAATTGAATTTGCTCAAATTGCAAACCCAAACCTGTCACGTTAACATTACACTTCTGACGGCAAAAATTCCATGGATTTTCAATAAATCCAATCTCACTTGTCATTATTCCCAATAGAATGACAGGTCCACTTAAGTTCATAGATCCAAAATCAATGCTGTTATGTTAATATCACACCTCTAACAGTAACTTTACATTTCATTGATTTTCAGCAGAGTTCTATTCATGTTAACATTGTTGGCCCAAAGATTACAATCCCTTGGTTATGTGTTTTGATGATAACAAACCATATAAAAGTTATTTGGTACTAATAGAAGTTAAAGAATGAATTTCAGGTTGATACTGGTATTGATGGCTCAAGAGTTCTCAAGCATGGGATATTAGGGTTTAGCTCAAACATTGTTCAACATCAACTATCAGAGACTCCTGCTTGTAGACCCATATAGTTTGTTTTGTTAAAAAATAGTATATACGTTTGAAGCTCAAATACACACACACACAAATTCAATACGTTTGGTTTTTAGTTTAACCGGTTTTAGATTTCAAGTACATCTATCGAGTTTTAGATTTGAACCAGTTTTAGTTCTGCTGATCTGCTTATCACCTTTTTATAGTTGTTATCATAACTTTTTATTCTTATATTCAAATAACATGATTTAACTTGAATTTCAAAGCTAACTTTCAGATCTAAATTTCTTCTTTAATAATAATTTTCAGATTCAAATTTTAAAGATGTCAAATATTTGGTTGAACTTTGTTCTTGTTCTGAAAACAGCTTACAGTTTCTGATTTGACACCTGTCAGTGTGTTATTGATAACTTTCTAATAAAAGCTGATATTGAGTTGATTTTAGTTGAATTAAACAGAAGAACTACAAATTATTCCTATATACCTAATTCTGAATTCGAACGTTTACAGCCTGAAAAATGTGCTCAAAGTTGACCAATCTGTCAGATTTGCAGTAATGGCTAATTTTCTGGAGGCTGATTTTTAACATGTTTTTAAAACGTGTTTAAGTTTTAAAAAAATATGGTTAGCTGTATTAGAGGGTCAATTTCTTTCTCTTTTATTTAGGTAAAAGTTTTCTATGTTTACTCTTCTTAAATCCTATATAAAGGGGTCATTAGGGTAGAGGTTTTCACAACAACAAATTCAAAGATCAAAAGTTGAGTTTTCTTAAGAAAGAGCTTTTGTTTAAGTTTTGAGTTATTATTTTTAAAAGTTTTCTAAAATTTTTTGGTTCTTAAAATCTCTCTTCTGTTTTTATATCACTTAACCTTGAGCTTCAATCTTATACATTATTCTCTAGGATTTTTGTAAAGAAAATTTTCAAGAGAGAGTTTGTGGTCTTTTGATCATCCAGTGATTATTGTATTTGTGGCTCCACTACATCTAGACTAGAGGAGTGTGATTGAGGAGTTGGGCATTTCCTAGTGGTTATAATCTTTTGTGAAAGTTCTAGTGGATCGAAAATCCTTCTGGGTGAAGGCGGGGACGTAGAGATGGGTGCTCGTGAAAGTACACCTAGAGGGGAGGGTGAATAGGTGTACAGCTAATCTAATAAACTAAATGCGGAAATTAAAACTTAATTGCAACTTCACTTAATGTAACCAACGAGTGTAGCCGAATTCCTGGTGAAGGGCTCTGGACTAACTCCTCTTGATTCCTCTGAATAAGAGTTGAGGCGCTATATGAAGCTCTCGTGGTTAAGCACAAGTGAGGCACACACAAACAAGCCAAGCATATAATAATGAATAATCCATATGAAATGATGCAAGGCACAAAGGTAAAGAGAGAGAGTTAGAGTCAATGAATCAACCGCAAACACCGAGATTTGTTTCGAGGTTCGAGCACACAGCTCTACGTCCCCGCCTTCAAACGGAAGGATTTCCAATCTACTAACTTGTCCGCACAAGAATCCCACATAGGGAACGTCTACTGAGGATTTGGGTAAATATAATATGGAGTACACAACTCCTCTCTCAACCAAAACAACCTCTACACTTAGAGACTAGGCACAAAGCCACAACAAACACCACCTCACACAATAGGGATAGGCACTTAGCCAATACAACACAATCACCTCACACTTGAGGGATTCAACCACAAACTCTACCTCTCACTAAGGGAGCCAAACACCAATCTCCAAAATCAATCTCTACGCAAGAGGGATAACACAAGTAAGGAGGGTTTACAACTTGGTGGTATATCTCAACCACAAACCAATTTTTCACAAAAACAAAGATCCTATAGAGAGGATAGAATGATATAGCTCAAGTGTAGAAAACAAAGTGTTTTGAATAAAGAAAATCACTTGGGAAAATCTCCAAATAGATATAGAATTTTTAGACCAAAAAATTCCCAAAAGACTATTTTCTTTGAAATAAAAACACTTTAAAATAATTGAAAATCAAATCTTTGAAGCTCTAAAATTCTTTTTAAAACTTGTAAAAACACTAGAGAATGGGAGAATTTTTGCTCTTGAAAATTTTTCAAAAAACAACCCACAAATGGGGTTTTTATAGCCCCTTAAAAAAAACTAGCCGTTGGCTACTGACTAGGCCAGAATTGGCCTTCCGGTCGACCGGCCGGTCGACCGGCCAACGGTCAAATTTCTGACCGTTGAGCCACCGGTCGACCGTGCCAATCCAGAGAGCAAATTTCTCTCTGGCCAGTCGACCGCCCGGTCGACCGTGCCAAGCCTCACGGTCGACCGCCCCCACCCGAGAGTGGGGTACTTGCAGTCGGTCGACCGCCGGTCGACCGGCCCAACTGGTAGGTCAACGTGCACACTCTTGTGCACGTCGGTTGACCGGTCCGGTAGACCAACTCTGGGTCCGGTCGACCGGCCCGGTCGACCGCCAGAGCCTGACAGGGCTTAATTAGGGATTAGAAAACTTGATTTTTATTTGTCAAATAAATCCCATAAAATTTCTAAAAAGCCACAAAAATAAGTTCAGTATAATACTTTGAAAATCAAACATGTTTGAGTGAAATCAAGACATGTTACAAACAAGTTGAACTATTTTTGTAACTTAGAAATTTTGCCGAAAACCAAAAATTGTATTTTCTGAAACTTGGATTTTTCAAATGGAAATCCAATTTTTTCAAAACTCATTTAAATACAAAACATGATATTTATACAACTTTAAGCATGTTGTATATAGATATAATCCAATATACATGAAAGATATATATATCAATATTTTTTACAATAATTCTAAAAACAAGTTTTGTTAAAATACAAAACCTAAATAAATGAATAGGTTATCAAACTAAGTTTGTATAAATAGTTGAAGCATAGATGTATATAGAACAAATCTAATATACATTAAACCATGTAAACTTGTTGATCTATCTATTCATGAAAATCAAGATCGGTTAAACCAAAAACCGAAAACCAATAAACATGAAACTAGAAACAGGTGTGTGTGTGTGTGTTGTGAACTTGAGCATATCACACTATCTAGTCTTTACAAATGGATCTAAAAAAATAATCTAAACTATGTACCGAAGTCTACTTGATGAACTCCGTCTTCAAGCCGACTCGATCCAACCCGTGATCCACTGAGCTTGACTCTAACGAGTGCTAGATATGAACTTTGACGCTCGGGCTCTTGAATCACCATGTGAAAAGCTCCAAAATTCCTTTGTTGAAGCTAATCACCTACTAATATCTTGGTTAAGTATCTGAAACTAAACATCATAAGAATATTAGTAAACATAACTACATGAGTTAATCATCATCAAAACTAGAGTGGAAGGCCTCTGGGCCAATAGCTCGAACCTCGAAACAAATCTCTGTGTTTTGCGATTGGTTTACTTGTGTTGTTTACTTTCTATTCATTCATTCTTTATTGTCGATCTATACTCTCACAATAAAATTACATTGCGCACCTCAAACTCTTATTTAGAGGAATCACGAGGAAGGAGTTCAGAGCCTTTCACGGGGTATTCGGCTTCTAATCTTGCTTTAAGTGATCGTTGCGTCATCTCATTTTTTTTTAAATTTATGCATTGATTAGCATAATCACCTATTCACCCCCCTCTAGGTGGTTTCAATTGGTATCAGAGGTAGAACTCTAGTTTTTAGCTTCACATCCTTAGAGAGATCCTATAATTTGCTAATCACTATTTTCATATCTTCATTCATCCACTAGTAAAGATGGCCGATAACATTAAGACCCCTCCCAAATTTGATGGACTCAACTTTCTCATATGAAAAGTTAGGATGACATTTTTCTATAATCTCTAAGTAGTCTAGTTGCTAAGTCTTTGACCAAGCCTTTTAGTAAACCCGAAGGTGAGGAGGACACTTTGTCCGTACTTACCTCCAAGGAATTTGATACTAATTCAAAGGCTCAAAATGCTCTACTTTTAGCTTTGAATGAGGATGACTTAACACGGGTTATCCATTGCAAATCTGCCTATGAGATTTGGCAACACTTATTGGTCACTCACGAGGGAACATCACAAGTCAAGAGAGCTAAGATAGATCTCTTGCGTTCCCAATATGAAAGTTTTAAAATGCAAGAAAATGAATCTATTGATGATATGATTACTAAGTTTACTAAGATTACAAATGCTCTTATTCTTAGGTGATGAAATAAGCAACGACCAAAAGGTGCGGATGGTGATTCGTGCTCTTCCTTCATCATGGGAAATCAAAGCTACCACCTTGAAGGAATTGAATGACAAAGATGAGATGGAGGTCATAAGTCTTATTGGAAATCTTAAGACTCATGAGATGGAGAAAAAGGCCAGAGAAGAAGTGGTACCTCAAAAGAAAAAGTCTATAGCTTTCAAGTCTTCTTCCACCAACTACGATGATGAAGAAGATAAAGAAGATGATGAAGAGCTATCTCTTCTTGTGAGAAATGTAAAGAGAATGTACCGCAAGAATAAGCTCAACTATAGAAGGCGATGGGATGAGAAGGAGGAGAAAAGGACCATATGCTACAACTGTCGGAAACCCGAACACATCATGGCCGATTGTCCAGATTTCAAGAAAAAGATATCTTCCCTTGAAGCAAAAGAAGCCGGTTGAAAAGAAGGTGTACAAAGCCACTTGAGATTCGGAAAGTGAATCCGAAGATGAAGTCGACACGACAAATGTGTGTTTCATGGCAACACACCTAAGGTAACAACCCAACCACTTGATGATGAAAGTGAAATAAGTAAAGAATTGTTATTACAAGCTTTCATTGAACTTTCAGAAAGTTTTGATGATAAAAAGGAAGAGTGTTCAAAATTAAAAAAAAATGAAATGCTTAAAAGTCAAATTGCCATTTCTTTAAAAGAAAAAGATGAATTATCTTCTATTCTTATTTCAACACAAAGATATTTTGATACCTATAAAGTTGCATGCAAAGCTAAATATCCTAAAATTGATGAAAATGAGATTTCTATGTTAAAAACTAAAATAAATGATTTGGAAAATGTTTTAAAAGAATGTGCATTTAACAATACTAAATTAGAAGAAATATTTTCAAAAAAACACATGCACACTTCACATGTTCAACATGATAAACCATCACATGCTGAAAACTCCACATGTTCATCATGCCAGCACATCACATGTCAATCATGTTAAAACACCCCATGCTCACAAATCACATGTTCATAAATCACATGCTCATTATGCTTTTAAATATGGAAGAATTTATAAATGTACTTATTGTGGCCGGAATGGTCATTTAGCCAAATTTTGTTATGATCATATAAATAGTATGAATAATCATGTTTGGGTTCAAAACACTAACGTATTAGGACCCAAGAAAATATGGGTACCAAAATCCACTCCTAGTCTATTTAATGTAGGTGTGGGCTCCCACATGACGTGAGAGTTGTTAGTGCCTTGAGGTGAATGCGTTTCGAGCTAAATGGTGACACTTTTAGATGCATCACTTTCAAGGGGAGTTTGGTGGGAGGACCACCATGGTTTGGAGATATAGAGATATGCCCTTTTGGTTTTGGTAACGATCTCTAACTCCTCATTTAGTTTACATGCTTTCATATTAGTAATTTTTAGCATGTCATGTTTTAATAATTATTACGTTAAATGCCATGTTAATTAGACTGGTGACATACACGTATAGTAATTGAGATACACCATGTTCATATGGATCCATATTTTGTGTTCTCACTTTATTTTAACTATTATGTATATCGTTGCTCTAAGACTTGTACATTTTGCCTAATGATCATATTGATTTATATTTTGTTTTATGATTCATGTTTTGATTAAATGTTTAAATGTAACCTTCATTAAAACTTGTGTATATACTTGTACAACTAATGAGTCACAATTAATTCTTATATGTTTGTACTTAAATGCTCATTTGTATCCATTAGATGTACTAGTATAGCCTAGTTTTGATGATTAGTGCATTTCAACTTGTATTCCCTATTTTGTACATGTTTTTCATGTATATGTTAATTTTAGTTTAAAACTTTAGATATACATGTATACCCTTGGGTCATTTACTTTTCATGCAAATTTTTATTATGGACTCATTTGTGTTTAGGGATGTGTATGTATACCTTTAGATTTAGACAAACCATACATATGCCTTGAAGTTGGAATTATTTTGGCGAAAATTAAAGTTTCATGTTTTTCATGTTTATAAAGGAATTTCATATTGAGCTTAATTGCCTACTCCTATGATTTTGTGATTACATGATTCTTACACTCACATTATTCTTATTTATTCATGATTTTTGTTTCTCGAGCATATATGTGCTTTATAGACTTTGAGTGTCAATTATTATGTGATTTTCATGTCTTCAGGTATATATGATTTGGTTTCATATTTTGAAGGATTTCTTACTAGTTTTTAAAAATATCTTTAAAACTAGTTTCTATTCTTCAAAATGGTAGAGTTTTCAAACTATGCCTATTTACTTTCAAATCATAATTTTTGAAAACCCCTACCTTTTAAGGGCGGTTGGATGGGCGACCATGCCTTGTATACCCTTCTTGAATATTTTTAAACTTGTGCATGATAAGGGTGGTAGGTTTGAGTTATACACTTAATCCTCATTATATTTCTATTGGTATCAAAATTGATATTTTATATATCTGTATACTCATATGTATTTTCTAAATATTTCTCATATTTTAATTGGTATATCCGTACATATATATATGATTTGATTGTGCTTGTTTCACATGTCTTTACAATATTTTTGAAAAAGCACAAATTATGTTTGCAAAGCTTGATTTAGTTCATCATGTCAATTATTTTTAATTAGTATTTATTACAAGCTTATGCATTGTTTCTTTTAGTATTTCATAAAGGGGGAGAAAATTCTTATTTTAAATTGGTTTTATGTAAAATTAATATTGGTTGTAAATTCAATTTGTATCAGTTTTCATTTCAAATTGGTATCTTACTCTCATCATTTATGATGTAAAATACTTTGGTTTGATATATGCTAACATTTTTAATATTAGTATCAATGTTCTTAAATTAGCATTATTCTCTATTTGGTATCCTTATTGCAAAATGATTTGTGTTTATCTAAAAATTTGGTTTTTATCTTTAATTGGTATCAATATTTTTCTATTGGTATCAATATGTTTATCAAAAATTTTAAATTAGTACAAAAAAAAAAACTTAAGTTTTGATCTTTAAGATTTGATGATATGACAATTGATTGTTTTTTCCTTAGCCCCTTTGTTGATGAATTGACAAAAAGGGGAAGAGATATTTGAGTTTATGTATGCATAAATGCATGTTTATATCTTGTTTATGCATATATTATTTATTAGTTGTTTCCTAACCTTTTTTGATGTATGACAAAAAGGGGGAGAAGTATTGGTGGTTTCATGTTTCGGTTTCATGTTTTATACATGTTCATGTTTTGTACACGTTTATCTCATATATGTAGGTTTCATGTTTTGTACATGTTCATATTTGAATATGTTTTCATGTTTTATACTTGATAAATAGAGCATCATTTGAGGGGGAGCTTTTACCTCTCTACTATATTTTGTTTTACAGCTTATATGTTTTGTCATCATCAAAAAGGAGGAAATTGTTGGCCCAAACGTTACAATCCCCGGGTTATATTTTTTGATGATAACAAACCATATAAAAGTTATTTAGTACTAATAGAAGTTAAAGAATGAATCTCAGGTTGATACAGGTATTGATGGCTCAAGAGTTCTCAAGCATGGGATATTAGGGTTTAACTCAAACATTGTTCAACATCAACTATCAGATACTCCTGCTTGTAGACTCATATAGTTTGTTTTGTTAAAGAATAGTATATACGTTTGAAGCTCAAATACACACACACAAATTCAATACATTTGGTTTTTAGTTTAACCGTTTTGGATTCCAAGTACATATATCGAGTTTTAGATCTGAACCAGTTTTAGTTCTGTTGATCTGCTTGACACCCTTTTATAATTGTTATCATAACTTTTTATTCTTATATTCAAATAACATGATTTAACTTTAGAGAGAAGATCAATGATGAGATGAAGTAATTTAGATTCGAATTTAGACTGGATACATTTTAGCATTTTAATCATAACTTTCACTATTGAAACTCAATCTGATGATTCAAGATGATTCAGAAAGAAATTTTAAAGGGTTACAACTCTTCTGCTGATCACTGTTTCAAATTATATCATCTGATAAGTAATATTTAGCAATCAACACGCCAATAAGCTGCAGATCAGAATTCTGAATAAATCAAATTAAGTTTAGAGATAAGGGAAAGATTCAAATCAGAATAGCCAGCTCCTTCTATCTTCCTACGCTCTTCCTTATCTCTATTTTCTTATAAATACCTGTATTCATTGAGAGAGAGAAGACTAGAGAGCTGAAAAGCCAAAAAAGAAGAGTTTTGAGCGTTATAATGCGAGATTGGAGGAGATCAAGGGTTTTGTAATCAAAGATTATTGAATAAAATTAAGGATTCTTTTTCAAGATTGTGCACCATCTTCTGGCTAAGTCTCTTTTAATTTTTCTTTATTTTTTTATGCAATTCGTTTCTTTTCTTTTTAAATTTGATTCTATGAATTCATTCATAATCTTATGCATATTCTTTTCTCTTTTCTTTTATTAGTTCTTTTTGTTTTTAGCATCACTTGGAGGAGAAACATCAAGGCTATGACATGAAATAAGTTTACTGTTTCATCTTCCTCTTCCCTTCGTACCAATCTCTTAATTTCTTTTTATTCACTTTAGTTATTCAAATCTTCGCAAAAAGATTAGTATTTTTTATTCTTTTGCTTTCTTTATAATTTTATTTTGCTTTTGCTTTCTTCTACAAGATCTTTATTTTTTTAAAAAATAAAATTTCAGCCTTCATCCAAGGGATTTCTCAACTAGAAAATGATAAAAGTTATATTTTTAATAACTAAATTTTTAAGAACAAGTTTATGTGGATTTAATCCTATACTTGCCACTACACACTTTACTAAAAAGATTCTAGCAAGTTTATATTCATAACTTTTACGTGATTCAATAATGGAGTTTTTCATGAACTTTAAATCGCGAACGCATCACACCTCTGACAGTAAACTTTTCAAATTCCTCCAGTAGGTTAGTTAATTTGCTAAGTTAACATCACACCTCTGGCAAATAAAACTCTTTCAAAAAAGCTTTGAGTGTGACATTTGCGTCTTAAGCACAGAACCGCATCTCAACGAACTTAAGAGCCGCATCTCAACAGCAAGTAAAGGTTGCGTCTCTACAGTAATTGAGAGCCGCGTCTCTACAATAATTGAGAGTCGCGTCTCAACTTTGGTGAAGTTCGCGTCTCCACTTGATCAGTGTGTCAGAACCGTGTCTGTGAGAACTGTGTCCTCTCCCTTAAATACAAGGAGTATGTCTCTGCTTCTACAATCAGTTCAACAACACACTCATTAAAACCACCATCCAGACGGATTGAGCTTAGGGCACCCCAAGAGATAGCCTCTCAGAAGAATGCCAGTCCGATTACAGGAAGCCTAGATTCACCGAAGTCCAAAGTATTTTGAAATCCGTCCCAATCAACCGTGGAGTTTCAAAAACTTTGGAGGAGGTTCCGTAGGCTATCAAAAAATTACTATGGACAAAATCTCAGACGCGGACCTCGCAAACGCAGAGGTCGCGTTCCAACCTCAGATGCGAACCTTGCGTCCTTTGTCAGACGCGGAGGTTGCCAGACGCGGACCTCACGTCCTTTCTCAGACGCGGAGGTCGCCAACTCCGCATTTTAACTCAAACGCGAGCCTGAGCAGCTCCGTGTTCCAACACAGACGCTAGCCTATGAGCTCCGTGTGTCAACAACAGGGTAAGGTCCGCGTCTAATGTGAAACCCGTATTTCTACTGTAACTATCAGCCATGGCTGGGTCAATCACTCCCGCATTCTCCCTACTTAATGGGGAATTAATCTCAATTAATGAAGAGATTTAAGGGGACAGTTACACTCCAATTCCTCTATATATAACTATGAATAAATAGAGGAAGGGGACCTCAAAAAAGGGGGCTGAAGAGGAAAGTCCTGGTGGAGGAACTCAAGAAGCCATAAGATAAAGGAGATGAATTCCCAAAAAGGCATAGTTGATGGTTGAAGCTAGATAACTACAGAAGGCTGAAAACTAAGCACAAGGCTGCTAACACACATTATGTTGGAGGAGAAAACTCTATAAACTTGCTGAGCTCAACTTGAGTTTCTAATCTCTTTGAGATTTTAGTCACTAATTAAGATTTCATACCTGACCAGTGTGCTTCCAACGAGAGCAAGAAGATCCAATGATCAAGCTTCCAGTTTGGCTCATCAATGGAGAACAAGAATCACTCTCCACCGCTACATCAAGAACCCAGCCTTAAACAAAGGAAGATCCAACGATTTTTCCCTCTTTTGTAATCAGATTATTAGTCCATTGTAATTTTCTTTATGATCAAATAAAGATTTTTACACGCCTTCAATTTTCCTAGGAAACAACGTAATTTAATAATCATGAGTCAAGTGATAATATATCAGATGTCAGATAATAACATACATGTGTTAAGTGATAAAATGTCAGGTGATAGCATGTCAAGTGATTAGCCCAGCAAATATTAATCATCATATAACACGATACAGGAAAACAGTACCGATACAAAAGATCGGTATGAATTCAGAAAAACAATAAATTTTTTGAAAAATGGTTTAAGTAAAGCTTTCAAACACTACATAACCAGAATTAAATAATTAATTAAACTGTAAAGTAGTCAAACGGTTAAGCAACAAGCGAACGAACATCCAAGAGGAGCTAAGCAAAAGCAGCAGTGAAGCTAATATACAACACTAGATGCCATCACACTCGGCGTGATTATCACTCGCGGCACAGTTAAATGCACAGGGCAAAGCAGCGAGCGTATGAACGCTATCCTACCGCATGTGGCAAAGTCGTGCTCACGTAGCGTAATTATGCTCGAACGGAGATAGCAGTAAAAAATTGAATGCTACGTCCGCCTTTCAGGCATAGCATATAGAAAGTCCAATGGACTTTAATAAATCTCAGAGAGGTTAAGCCCAGAGGCTGAGTAGTGAAAATAGGTACCTGCATAAATGTTAGTACCGCGCATGTATATATAAATAACAAGTAAGAGAATTGCCAAGCGGTTAAGGCTGAAGGCTGAGTAAAGTGGGAGCGTATCTAGACATATTAATAGCAATAATAATAACTATTTTACAATTAAGCAGAACTAACATATAAGGGGACAAAGTTAGCGAGCAGCTCTAGATTCTAAACTCGCTCGGGGCTAAAGCTCACAGCGAAGTGACGTTTAAACATCTAGCTAACGTGCAATTAGAAGCCACACTCGTGGTGAGCTAATGTATATGGTGGAGGAACGTTGAAACGTCAAGCTCACACTTGTGATGATGCCATGCTCACGGCGTATCTAAACACGTGATTGACTCGAGCGACGAGATGCTATACTGTCGCACAAGGTGGAGCTACGCTTAACGAGTTTAGCTATAAAATGCTAGGCGCTAAGTTCGCCCCCCGACGGAGCATGAAAGCCCAGAGGCTAAGCCCAAAGGTTTAGAGAGAACCATGTAGTGGTTAAGCTCACCCCCTGCAACTACTACTAAACCCATAGGGTATAAGACCAATTCTTATTAGGTACCCTAGGGACTGAGCTTGGTCCCTGCAGAATAAGTGTTAATACCACACATGCATATAAATTACAAGCAAGAGAACCGCAGAGCGGTTAAGCCCGCAGGCTAAGCCTGAAGGCTGAGAAAATCCTGGAGGCTAACACTCACGAGGAGCGATCCAGAGTACCAGTATAAATGTTAGTATGAAGACATGAACATATACGAGTAATCTCCTACACTATCACAATAATCCACCGCATCAAATACGATCATTTAACCGATACAAATACAATCCACAGACTGATACAATACAAATCCACATGCACAACAATTACAAATTCTCAAAAATACAATAATCACCCGTCAAAGTGGGAAAACACACGAAAAGTGAGAACACTCGCCAAGAATCAACGAAAAACACCGTAAAATCTCTGAAGTCCAAAAACTCCAAATAATCAACGCGTGTGCGCGTTCAAATATATTAAAATAAAATATAGAAAGGAGAGAGAGAAGAGAGAAATTAATAAGAGAGAGAAAGTTAAAGGAGGGAGAGAATTAACAATAGAGAGGGAAGGTTTAACTGGCCATGACTATGTGGCCATGGCCTAGCTGGCCTACGGCCAGGTGGCCGTCGGCCACCTGGTTGCACGCCGGCCGTCGCCAGCCAAGGGGTAGCCGGCCAAGTCCCTTGGGGAAAGGGAGGAAGGGATGTGGGGGAGGGGATGATGATTTTGGTGGTGGAGATGGGAGGTGATGATGGTGATTTGTGGGTGGAGTTGATGAAATTGGGGAAGTGGGAGGAAGGAGGTGGTGGTGGGAGTTGTGATTGAGGAGGAGGTGGTGGTGATTTAGTGATGGTGGTGGATTGAGGGAATTTGAAGAAGATAGTGATGGTTGGTTTTGAAGAAGAAGAAAGTCGAGATGGTGGTGTTGGTGAAATGGTGGAGAGAGGAAGAAGTGGAGATGGGTAGGTGGTTGAGGTGGTGGATGCGGTGGAGTAGTTGATGATGGTGATGATGGTGGTGGATTTGGGGGAGGAGTAAGAAGATGGTGGAGGATTTGAAGCTGGAGAAGATGGAGGAGAAAAGTAGACATGGGGGATTGTGGTGATGCTTGGCCAGAGATGGGGGGATGCCGCTAGCCTAGGGGTTCACCAGAGGGGTTTCTGATCGTCGGGAAGCTGGGTGGTATCTGCTGGCCTCTTAGAGGAGAAGAGAGAGAAAGGGTGAGAGAGAGAGAGAGTGACTAGAAAGTAGTGAAAGAAAGAAGAAGAGAGGTTAAATGGAGAGGGGGGTTTGAGCCCCGCGTCCAACAATGGGGGGAGACTTGCGTCGGGTCAGGTCCCCCCGGAGAAGGGTCGCGTCCAGGGTTGGGGGGAGAGAGAGTGGAGTGGGATATTTTGGGGGAAGATGTGGTGGAAAAAAAAAGGAAAAAAAAACGAAAAGAAAAGAAAAAAGAAAAGGGAAAGAAAAATGAGAGGAAAAGGAAAAAAAAAGAAAAGAAAAGAAAAGAAAGAAGAGAAGGAAAATACCCGGGCAAAACTTTCAGATTCGGTAAAACACAAATATTATTTTATTCGGCCAAAATTTGACTACTTTAGAAAAATTTGTCTAAAATAGAAAATATTATACTGAGGATCATGGTGAAATCAGATTCAAGAAATTTGATCCCATTTGTAAATTAAAAATCCTGAAATCGATCGGTGATATCCGGTCGACACCAATTCAGTCCGATTTTTATTTAATTTAGAAAAACTTTCAAAAATATGTTAAGATAGAAATACAATCCAAAGAAATAATATGAAAGTAGTTTCCAGAAATTCAACTCTGTTTGGAAAATAAACTTCGAGAATCGATCGGCGATACATGTTGATACCGATTTTGAAGATTTTGCAGAATAATTCAGAAAAAAAATTCAGAAAATCATAAAAATTTAAACTACTGAAAAATAGTATTTAAAACTAAAACTGATCATATTTGACTAGCAGAAAGGTCAAATTAAGTAGTATACTAGGATTGGGTCCTCGGTTCAGACTTGGGTTGACTCTGAGTGCAGCAATCCGGATTTGATAACAAATAATAATATAAATAATCACAAAATAAAAATGAATAGAGAGATAAATAGGAAATATGATCAAAAGATCATGACATGTATCTGAGTACGTATTCTGGAGACAGAGTGTTATAATCCATCCACCTTACAAAAATTTTGTCCTCAAAATTTTGATAAGGGGAAGATGAATACAGAAAAGATAGAGACAAAGCTTATACTAATTAAAATATGAATAACTGAGGATAACGCTCACAAATTGGCTGAACGATAAACTTGAGACCTAGACATCTTTTGCACTTCCTGTCGTTTAAAGCTTTGGATGGTGCCATATTAATACCGATCTGATATTTGTTAATAAGAGAACTCTACTAGAACTTCAGTAGACCGACCCACTCTGAATAATATGAAATGAGCTAACTTTGGAACTGACAAAACTTTCACAGTCTGAATTTTGTTAGAATAAATGGAGATTACTTCTTTCAAAAAAACAAGACCCAAGATATGATACTATCTATTCAGAACTCTTATTTGCTCTGTTGGGTGTGAAGTTGTTCCTGACGAAGAGTCTATAATAAGATTATTAATGTTCTGTCACTCTAAAAGTAGACCAAAATATTGTAGATAAGAAAACCTGATAAATTGATCGCAAATAAATAAAGAAAAATGGATAACAATGAGTTCTGAATGCTAAGCGTTGATTACTCTAAAAGACATAACCAAGAATTTATAATAATCATAAAGAATCCAGAATATTAACTTCTGGATAGCAACCTGATTGCAGATCATTCTGAGAATACCTGAGCTCCGTGAAGTTGATAGAAGAGATCGTGATTATTTCTGAAGAAATATCAACAGAAACTACCATAGCTCTTTCTAGCCGAAGTCCTGAATCCAGAAATTTGTTTCTTACTGACGTTCCTTGTGTAGCAGTAAGGTCTATCTAATTGCAAAACAGTAATACTTACCTGATATAAATAACGTGATGTACTAGAATCAAAGAGTGCCAGAAGAAAAGGTTGAGTGTGAACCATATCTTACTTGCCGCTACATCTCTCGTCTACCCATTTCTTAAGTTGGTATAACGACGACGGGATTTGAAAAGTGAAAAGATGAAAGGGATTCAGGAATCAAGGGAAGGACGATCAAGAGGGAATGATAACTTTGTACTTGCAGTTGAATTGTATAACCAGGACTCATGTATTCCAATTGCAAAATTTCTTCACTATTAATTTCCTAACTGGTTGTACTGAGGATGTGAGAGTTTGGCTCTGATACCATCTTGTAATGCCCCGACTTACGGGTACGGAGACATTACTGTAACGTATATATGCAGGGTAGAATTACCCTCACATTATACGCTAAGCATCATTACTGGCAGGATTAGAGTATGAAAGTACGCGGTGCATTATACATTCCAACTAAAAAGTACAATTACAAAGTTATCATAAGATGTTACATAATATTAAAAGCATATTACTTCACTGATAGGCACAAAAGTGAGAATTATAAGAAGATATACAAATATGAACAGTATAAAGGATGCCCACGAGTTACAAAAAGGAAGCTCGAGAGCCGAGCAGAGCCCTGGAAGAAAAGGACCTCGGACAGTCTACCGTTGATCCACTTTGCTACCACTGTGCAAGTCTGATCAATAGAAATTTCACCACGTTTCAAGCTCCATGATCTGGACATGCAGGTCGAGGGGAGTTAGAAAGCTGCCCAACGAGTAATAAGATGACTGTCAAGTGGCGTGCACAGAATAGCACATGTGTATCGATAAAACTAACTTGAAAAAGCATGTATCAAAAACCGTGTCATGAACATACACACACGAGCATGAAATGTGGTATCAAGTAAAGTAAATGTGGTAAAACTAGTGTACAAGCTCAAATTACAGATCCATGAGATTAGTACGTCGAAGGAATAACCTAAACAAGGAAACCCTCATATATATACCTTATACCTCACATCACAATAATCTGAGTTCATACAACTCGAGTTGTCTCCTAAACTAAGAAAGCAGCATAAAAACTGATAAAACTGAATGCGAGCAAACCATTTGTACAAGCTCAGTTTAGGACTTAATGAGACATGTACATCAAAAGAATAATCCAAACAAGGAAATATATATACCTTATACCTTATGTTATCATAATTTGAGTTCTTGAAATTCTGAATTGCAAAGCAATACGATAAATTATTAATTAGTATTTTATTATTATTCGTCTGACTCATATATTTGGGTATGTGTTTTGGCATACGTTCCAACCCACATATATCTATATATGAGTAAGTCGAGATTGATTATTAGAAACTAATGAGAAAAACAACAAAATTATGTTGCAATGGACTCCGTGCATAATCGAGACCATAGCCCATTATGTTTCGTTGCTGATATGGAACCTACTGCGAGGCGTATTGGGGGGAAGGGTCTTATTGTATGCCCTGGGAAGGAGTATAATAATCAGGTTGGCAGCACACCCCCGTGAAACACCTAGAGGCCAAAAGGTAGAACTAAAGTTTTAGTTACGTAACATGCCTAACACCATTATAAACAAAATCACAAATCGAAGTCCATTAG
>JAVJIF010004608.1:0-46515 GCA_038442645.1 Agave tequilana
TTTTAATTTTCTTTTAAAAATCCACTTACACCAATTGGTTTACTGTCGGATGCAAGTTTACCAATTCCCAAGTATGATTACTTAGTATGGATTCTATTTCGCTATTTATAGCTTCTTTCCACATTTGTGCTTCTGGGGTTGACATAGCCTCTTTAAAGTTTGAGGCTCGCTTTCAATAGCGGATGCTATGAAGTCTGGACCAAAAATTTTGAGATTCTAGATTTCTGACTTCTTCTTGATTCAATTTTCGCTTAACAATCGGCTCCTCGGGTCCTTTCGTCCCTGATCGCCATCTCATGTGTTCTTTTCCTAGAAGTCTTTATTTGTTTCCCGTTTATATAGAAAAATATCTTCAAAGAACAACATCTATAGATTCGATAATCATGTTTACATGAATATCTGTATTTCTGATTTATGAATCAGAAATCTGTAGGCACTACTATTCAAGCCTATCCTATGAATATGCAGTTCAATAGTTTTTACTCCCAACTTAGTCTTTTAGGTAATGGTGCTAGCACCTTTGCAAGGCACCCCCACATTTGAGGTAATGGTAGGAAGGTGTCCTTCCATGCCATAACTCGAATGGTATAAGACCAAGTTTCTTGTGGGGTACTCTATTTAGAATATAATTTGCAGTTTAATAGAGCTTCCCCCTACAAGTTCTGCGGAGCTCCAGAACTTACGAGCATGGAATTGACCATCTCCTTCAAAGTTTTATTCTTTCGTTCAGTAATTCCATTTTGCTGAGGAGTATATGGTGCTGTTGTTTGATGGATTATACCAAATTTAGCACATAACTCACTAAAATTATTTGATTCATATTCTCCGCTTCTTTCGGATTTAGAATCTTGATTTTCTTGTTGAGTTGAATTCTCAACTTCGGTTTATATGTTATAAACATATTTTTGCCTCATCCTTACTGTTTAAAGATACACATAACAGTATCTTTTACAGTCATCAATAAAACTAATAAAATACATTTTACCGCTCTCTAGTTGGCATAAACTTTAAGTCACACAGATCGCTATGAATTAAACCCTAAGGTTCTGTATTTCAATCTATTGAGTGAATGAATTTTTCGCCAACTTGACCTCAACGCAAATCTCACACTTGCGAATTTCTTCCAAGTTGAGTTTAGGAATATATCCTAGATTAGACAAGCTCTTTAAAGACTTGTAATTTACATGCCCTAATCTAGCATGCCATAAAGTAGGAGACTCAAGCAAATAAACAAAAGTTTTTCTTTATTTATAACCTTTGGGTACAAATACACAGACTCTTTGTCCACCATTGCAACATTATCTTTAAAAAACCATCAACAAGATTCTTGTTCTGTTTAAGATGGCTTGCGACATTCATCGCCTTATGCCCCTCTTTTTTTGCAAATGTAGCAGGTTCCCTTGAAGCGCATGTTCTTGCCTTCTTGGACCTTGCCTTTGTACCCCTGGAAGTCTTCTTCCACTTTAAGCCTTTGGAAGTAGACGCTTTCCCCTTTGAGTCTTCGATCACATGGCTTTGGCTTCATAGGAGTTCTTACTGCTCTTTTCTCAGACTTTCGGTTGTCCTCCTCGATTCGAAGCCTCACAATGAGATCTTCCAACTTCAGCTCCTTTCGCTTGTGCTTCAGGTAGTTCTTGAAATCTCTCCACGCAGGTGGGAGTTTCTCCACGATAGTAGCAACCTGAAAGGTTTCAGGTAGACATACCTTCGGCTTCTATCTCGTGCAAGATAAGTTGAAACTCTTGCCCTGACTGATTACAGTCTTGCTGTCCATCATTTGTACTCCAGAATCGTCCTACGACGAACTTCTTAGTACCAGCACCTCAGTCATGTACTTCTTGTCAAGACTGGCCCATACTTCTTTGCCGTTGTGATAGGACTGTAGACATTATAAAGAGAGTCATCCAGTCCTTTAAAATATATTTTGACAGAGGAAGTTACATTGAGTCCATGCATCAGTTCCGGGCTCTGGTGGATCATCTTGCAGGAATCTGGCCAGATGAAGAGTGGTCAATTAGAAGAGCATCTTCTGTTGCCACCTCTTGAATTCTGTGCCGTCAAATTTTCCTGGCTTCTCCAGCTTCGGGTTAGGAAGTGGAGTAGGCATCAAAGCTTGTAACTGCATGTTTGGTGCCTTGCTAGAGCTATCTTGATTAGTCTCAGATATTTTCTGCAAATTCAGCAGAATAGAAGTAAGAAACTTCAATCGTAATTGTCTTAAGATTGTTGGATTCTGGGATCATCTGACAACTAATCAAGATCATTGAAATATCAACAATCTAATTGGTCAGGTCGACAAATATCAGGTGGGAGTTTTTCCGTTCAATAGAACGTTCCTTAATTTAAGAACCACCTTTCAATTTCCTTCCTTGGTTAAACACCAATTAGACTGATATATCAGTCTCAATATATTGAATATCAGTATATCCCCTGTATAAAGAATTAATTCACTTATACAGTACTTGGAGTGAGGTACGCTTAATGCTAATCATCTTAAGACAATTACGTATTGAAGTTCTTACTTCTATTCTGCTTGAATTTGTAGAAAATGTCTAAGACTAATGAAGATAGCTCTAGCAAGGCACCAAACATGCAGCTACAAGCTTTGATGCCTACTCCACTTCCTAACCCGAAGCCGGAAGCCAGAAAAATTTGACGGCACAAAATCAAGGGTGGCAACAGAAGATGCTCTTCTACTTGACCACCCTTCATCTGGCCAGATTCCTGCAAGAAGATCCACCAGAGCCCGCAACTGATCCTGGACTCAATGTGACTTCCTTGCCGAAATTATATTTTAAATGGACTGGATGACTCTCTTTACAATGTCTATAGTCACATCACAACAGCAAAGAAGTTATGGGGCCAGTCTTGACAAGAAATACAGACTGAAGATGCTGGTACCAAGAAGTTCGTCGTAGGACGATTTCTGGAGTACAAAATGGTGGACAACAAGACTGTAATCAGTCAGGTGCAAGAGTTCCAACTTATCTTGCACGAGATAGAAGCTGAAGGTATAATTCTACTGAAACCTTTCAGGTTGCTACTATCGTGGAGAAACTCCAACCTGCGTGGAGAGATTTCAAGAACTACCTGAAGTACAAGCGAAAGGAGCTGAAGTTGGAAGATCTCATTGTGAGGCTTCGAATCGAGGAGGATAAAGAAAGTCCGAGAAAAGGAGCAGTAAGAACTCCTATGAAGCAAAAGCCAATGTGATCGAAGACTCAAAGGGGAAAGCGTCTACTTCCAAAGCTTAAAGCGGAAGAAGACTTCCCAAGCGTTAACAGGCAAGGTCTAAGAAGGCAAGAACATGCGCTTCAAGGGAACCTGCTACATCTGCAACAAAGAAGGGCATAAGGCGAATGAATGTCGCAGCCGTCTCAAAAAGAACAAGAAGAGCATCCACAGGCAAATTTGACCGACCATGAGTCGCCAAGCCTTTTAGTTGTGGTGTTAGAAGTGAATCTGACAACCAACAATAAGGATTGGTGGGTAGACACTGGGGCTACTCGGCACATCTGCTCTGAGAAATTATTATTCCCTGAATATCAAATACTAGAGCAAGATGAGCAACTATTCATGGGAAACTCAGCCGTCTCAAAGGTTGAAGAAAAGGCAAGGTCATCCTGAAGTGGACATCTGAAAAAGAGCTTACTCTGAACGATGTGCTACATGTTCCAGATATCCTCAAGAATTTGATCTCTGGATCAATACTTTAAAGAAAGGATTTAGAATAGTTTTTGAATCAGATAAATTTGTACTTACTAAGGGAGGGATGTATGTGGAAAGGGTTATCTTGTTGATGGACTTTTTAAAGCTAATGTTGCAGTAGTAGATAAAAAGTTTGTGTATTTGTACCCGAAGCTTACAAATAAAGGAAAATCTTCTGTTTATTTGCTTGAGTCTCCTATTTTGTGGCATGCTAGATTATGGCATATAAATTACAAGTCATTAAAGAACTTGTCTAATTTAGGATATATTCCTAAACTCAACTTGGAAGAAATTCGCAAGTGTGAGATTTGTGTTGAGGCCAAGTTGGCGAAAAATTTATTTTACTCAATAGATCGAAATACAGAACCTTTAGGGTTAATTCATAGCGATCTGTGTGACTTGAAGTTTATGCCAACTAGAGGCGGTAAAACGTATTTTATTACTTTTATGATAACTGTACAAGATACTGTTATGTGTATCTTTTAAACAGTAAGGATGAGGCAATAAATATATTTATAACATATAAAGCCGAAGTTGAGAATCAACTCAACAAGAAAATCAAGATTCTAAAATCCGATAGAGGCGGAGAATATGAATCAAATGATTTTAGTGAGTTATGTGCTAAATTTGGTATAATCAATCAAACAACAGCACCATATACTCCTCAGCAAAATGGAATTGCTGAACGGAAGAACAGAACTTTGAAGGAGATGGTCAATTCCATGCTCGTAAGTTCTGAAGCACCGCAGAACTTGTGGGGGGAAGCTCTATTAACTGCAAATTATATTCTAAATAGAGTACCCCACAAGAAACTTGGTCTTATACCATTCGAGTTATGGCATGGAAGGACACCTTCCTACCATTACCTCAAAATGTGGGGGTGCCTTGCAAAGGTGCTAGCACCATTACCTAAAAAGACTAAGTTGGGAGTAAAAACTATGGACTGCATATTAATAGGCTATGCCTTGAATAGTAGTGCCTACAGATTTCTGGTTCATAAATCAAAAATACCAGATATTCATGTAAACATGATTATCGAATGTAGAGATGCTGTGTTCTTTGAAGATATTTTTTCATATAAACGGGAACAGATAAGACTTCTGGGAAAAGAACATGGCGAGATGGCGTTCAGGGACGAAAGCCCCGAGGAACCGATTGTTAATGCGAAATTTGAACCAAGAAGAAGTCAGAGATCTAGAATCTCAAAATCTTTTGGTCCAGATTTCATAGCATACGCTATTGAAAGCGAGCCTCAAACTTTTAAAGGCTATGTCAACCCCAAAGTACAAATGTGAAAAGAAGCTATAAATAGCGAAATAGAATCCATACTAAGTAATCATACTTGGGAATTGGTAAACTTGCCTCCTAACAGTTAACCAATTGGGTGTAAGTAGATTTTCAAAGAAAATTAAAACCCGATGGATCTATCGATAAGTACAAGGATAGATTAGTAGTACAAGGGTTATTGACAAAAAGAAGGACTTGACTACTTCGATACTTATTCACCAGTAACACGAATCCATCCATTCGGATGTTGATTGCAATTGCAGTATTGCATAACTTAGATATCCATCAAATGGATGTCAAGACTGCATTCTTAAATGGTGAATTAAATGAAGAAATATATATGGAGCAACCTGAAGGATTTATAGTAAGCGCCAAGAACACAAGGTATGTAAATGGATAAAATCCTTATACGGTCTAAAGCAGGCTCCAAAACAATGGCATGAGAAATTTGATTGTGTCATGATCAAAGATGGATTTACTATCAATGAATGCGATAAGTGTGTTTACACGAAAACAGTTGAAAATGCATGTATCATTGTTTGTCTTTATGTAGATGACATGTTGATACTTGGGACTAATATGAAATTATTAAGTCCACTAAAAGAATATTATCCAACAGTTTTGACATGAAGGATCTGGAGTTGCTGATGTAATTTTAGGAATTAAAATCACCAGAACACCAGATGGAATCAGTCTATCTCAATCTCACTACGTGGATAAGATGATAGAAAGATTCAAGGATCATGGGATAAAGGAGAATAAAAATCTTTTCTCCCACACATCCACCTTCATAAGAATACAGAAACTGGAATACGCCAGTTGGAGTATTCTCAGATTATCAGAAGTCTAATGTATTTGATGAATTGCACTAGACCCGATATTGCTTACGCAGTAAGCAAGTTAAGCAGATACACTAGTAATCCTAGTGATCAATATTGGACTGCTCTACTACGGTATTGGGTTACGTATCACATACCAAGGAATATGCCTTGAGATTTGGACAGTATCCACCTGTACTTGAAGGATACAGTGATGCTAATTGGATTGCAGATTCTGAGGAATCAAAATCAACTAGTGGATACGTATTTACTCTAGGAGGAGCAGCGGTATCTTGAAAATCTTCTAAGCAAACATGTATTGCCCGTTCCACTATGGAATCGGAATTTATAGCGTTAGATAAGGCCGGAGAAGAAGCAGAATGGCTTCGACAATTCTTGGAAGATATACCATTATGGCAAAAGCCAGTGCCCGCTATATGTATACACTGCGATAATCAAGCAGCTATATCTAGGGCACAAAATGTTATATACAACGGTAGTTTAGACATATTCGTCGTAGACATAATACCGTGAAGCAGTTGCTCTCAAATGGAATTATCTCTATTGACATTGTATCGTCAAAGGATAATTTAGCGGATCCGCTTACTAAAGGTTTAAGTGAGAGCGTATAAACTGCGCATCGAGGGTAATGGGTCTAAAAGCCTAACCTTACCGAGTCAGCTTAATGGAAACCTCACTTAGCGACTGGAGATCCCACGGACTAAGTTCAAGAGGAAAAACTAGTTATGATTGACTCAGCAAGTAAGCACTTGAGAGTTTGACTCCAATCCATTCATAAGGTGCACATAAGTGCTTTTCTACAAGTGGATTAAGGATAAGCTTAACGCTTTTAATGATGCCTATATCTTGTTACTAAACAAGTGGAGTAGAGTAGATTACTCTTAATAGGACGATCACCTATGTGAGTATAGAGTTGGGTCGGCTCTTTGTGAATTTCGATGGAGGCTGTTATTCCCTAAAGATACTCTCTGAAACTAAGAATGTCCAGGGCCAAAACGGACACAACCGAGAACCAAAGTTGATTTGGAAAGTCACTGTGTGAAGCTTGTTGACTTGGCTTACACTAATGGCTAACAGTTCAAGACCTAGTTCACTGATTAGCCAGTAAGTCCGATAAAGCTTTCGCCATGGAAGGTTCAAGACCAAGTTCACTTATCCTGATGCAGTTTCTTTTCTAAAGTATCTTTCACAATAGAGTCAGTCTCTTTGTGTGTCATTTTTTGATCTCCATTCATTGTGGGGGATTGTTGGAATATGAAGAATATATATGAGAATCTTTGAATTGAATTACGGCGAGATCCGTTGATCGAATCAATTGGATGATGGTTGGAGTGTGTTCTCCTTCCAATGGGGATGAACATGGTATATTCACATTTTCAATTCCGACTTCGAATGAATGAGATATTCAAGTCTAAAGATTGCCTAATTCAAAACCAAATGGGACTAAAGGTAGATAAAAGCATTTAGTCCCACATTGGCCATGGGATGAAGTTCGTAGTGTTTAAATAGAGAAAATTGAGAACAAAAGGCGTGCCCTTTGGGTACTTGGAGTTTTCGCGCGCGATTGGGAGGAAACCATGCCCGCTCATGCGCGCGGCAGGCCGTGCGCCGCTGGCGGCGGCCTGGGCCGCCAGTGCAGAGCTCGGGCTTCGGGTCTGGGTTCGGGTTCAGGTTTTTTGGGTCGGGTTCGGGTTCCCTATCTGCCTGGTTCTTTTTTTAAGCAGTTCTCACGGGTATGGGTTACGCGAAGCATATCCGCTCCGCTATCCGGATCCGAAACGCCTGCCAACGGACCCGCCCAGCTATCCGGATCCGAACCGCTCCAGTTTGGACAACCCAAGTTGCGATTGCTCCTGTTGGACAGCCAACAGTTGCGACTGTTGGGTCGAACCATTGCAACGGTTCACCGAACCGTTGAAACCTTTCGTGGGTTCGGACCCGTTGGCCCCTCCTGGGCGCTATATAGCGCTCCGAATTCTCATTGAACTACAACACCAACAGCAGAATGAAATCTGCCTTCTAAAGAGATTCTCTCCTCTCTCAGTCTTGAGTGACTTCCAACGGGAAGTGAAAATCTTAACTCGTTTCCGAAGCGGCTTCCAAAAGAGATTCTGCAAAATTCGTTCTGAAAGAGGCTCAGAAAATTCAACAGATTCTTTAATAGAATGTTGTCTGAATCTGGGACTTCTGAAGAAGAATATTCTTCAACTCCTTCTTTCTCTACAGTGGGTGCTCCTCTAAAGTAAAGGCAAATATTCTCCCGAATTTGTCTTTGTCCCGCTGCTTCACATCCTATGAAAGGTACTGGATTAACTACGTTCGACGTACGGTGATTTAAGTTTATATGTAGAGAACCAATTTTCTTTTTATACATCCTGCACTTTTACTCAACATTTTGATTGGAATTATTCATAATAATCACAAATGACTCAACATGTTGGTCCTCATGCATGTTCTGGAAAGAATTGTGATCTTTAACTTCTAATAATGTGTCCTTTCTGGCAGATGGGGTTTTGCAACAAAAATAGGTCAAGTCGTGCATCTTCTCTTACCAGCTAGTAGGTTGATTAGTTGAGACTCATTGGTGGGTCTACCCTACATAGCTAGTCCACCGGCCTCACAAGTCCACCCTTTCTAAACTTGAGTCCACCAGATCTCTAGTCGTAACACATTGAGTGACTTTTACTTTAAAATTCCTATGGTTCCTAAATTTTTATAATGTCCATTAAAGTTTGTGTCAAGTGTAACTGATTAGCATGATTTTATCACATTGTTATGCTTATATTCATCTATTATTTATAAATAAATAATACTACTCGAGTATTTTTAAGGGATGTGCAGGCTACTTTCGTGGAGGAGGAGATTGAGTAGAATGACTGGTTTTCGTTCAAAAAGTTCAACAATGAAGATCACCACCTTCTGAAAATACTGTGACATTTTTATCATAACTTTTGCTATAGGACACTAAAAGAAGCCATCAAACATCTAGGGAAACAGGATTCAAAGATTTAGAATTTTCATGTTTAAGACTTCTACTAATTCAGCCGTTCTACGAATCAAAAAAGTTTTTTTTTTTGTTTATGAACTGGTGCTGAAATGTAAATATAAAAAGTTTAAGGGGTTTTGTGTAAAATATTATTATTACACAAAGACAACAGAGAGAGCCATCCTTATTATTTAAGGGTTTTTTAGGTTTTTTTTTTTGTGTGGAGTGCGGCAATCATGGCGGCTCCATTTGGGGCTTTTTATTTGTGTTTTTTCGGGGTTTTAATTATTATTATTTTCTTTCTCGTCTTAAATGTAAATTTGGCTTGCTGCGTCTGAGAACTTGTAAGTATTTATGTATTTTAAATAAAAATTTTAGTTCTTCTTATTTGATTCCTTATGCGATCATATCGATATTAGTTTCAATTTGTTTTGATGATAGTTGAGATGAACTTTTGCATTGTGTTTCTAATCTTTACCGTGATTAATTTTTAAAAAACTTGTGTCACAATCATGCATAGGTAATTCTATTTCATGCATCTAGGTGATGAACCTAGATTGAATATGGTGTAAGTAATATATATCTCTTTATGACTTTAATTAAACAATGATATACTAGAACTAATATGTAGATTAATCTGAAGAATAGGTTAGGATTTTCATATGATATGTATTGAAAGCTAATAATTCATGCTTATGTTTTTTATTGTTTTCTTACATTATATTTTATTACTTTGCTGGTGTAGTTTAGATTAATTATTCTTAATAATCTTTGATGGGTTACGTAGTGAGAAAAATAATATCATATGCTTAGTTCTAGCAATTTTAGATTGATTCTTACTAAAAATAGATGACCCATGACAAAACAATTAGCTTTAGTAATTTAGATTTAAAAGAAGTCAATAAGTGATATAGAATCTTGATAGGTTATGTACTGAACAAATAATAGACTATACTTGGGAAAGGTTTTGAGTTGGAGATTTATATATCTAGAAAACTAGTTAATTAATCAACAATAATAAAGAGAGATTGATGTTAGTCATATTATGTTCAATCTAGGAGATTTTGCTTGATGTTTGACATTTTTTTAATTTTTAGGATTTTAGAAAATTCAAAATATTTTCTTTATTTATCAATTCGCCTAGATTGTGTATAGAATTAGAAAACTATATGTTCCTGTGGATCGACTCTCAAGTGCTATAATAGTCAATCGTGCACTTGCGGTATTCTAACAGTAAGAGTGAAAATCTCTCCCAACATATTTTTGGTACTGCTACTGAGGACAGTGTGCTTTCTTTAGTTTTAACATTTTTAACGGTTTGAAAAAAATAAAAAAAATTCATTAAAAAAATTATCCTTTCTCAAGGCCTATCAAAATTTATTTGATTACGATCTATTCTATAGGCCAAACCCTACTTTCCATCCACCAACCCCTTTTTAATGATTACTCCTATCCTACAAACTTCACATCATCTTCACATCATCAAACGAATTGTATTCATTATCAAAATTCAAACCACTTTTTTAAAGAGTGTACTATGATAGAGAATTTGTTAGGACTATATCAAAATCAATACAATTCTATTTTTCAAGGATTTGCGAGAGAACTCTATCCATCAAATTTTAATTCAGGATGATATAATTATTCTGATTCTTTATAGGACCAATCATATACAACTTCTCAATCCAATTGGTTCTCTATTGATCCATCACATCCACAGTTAGAGTTCGACAGCGATCATGAGGATACACAACCAAACTAGAGGAAATTTTTAAGCCTTAATGCAACTTTCCAATGAGTGCTCAGTGGCAATAATCAACTCTCGACCCGCCTAGATAGGCTAGCAAGTGAGTTAATTAGTAGGTAAAAGAAGGATTCATGTTCTACTCAACTTGTTCCTGAGCCAACACCGACTCAATACACTTCAATTCAAAAGAACATTCATTTTCGTGAAGTGAACAAACTGTGAGATATAAAGAGCAAATCGATGATCATATTGACGTGTCTGCTCATTTCATCGAGATACCATTCATATCCATTCTATCATGTCACTTTAATTAATTTAAAGAGTTTAAACATGAGAAGTAGGTTGAGGAACTTGTACAAGTGCATGAAACGTGCTGTTTTGATGATGATCCTATGTGTTTGGATGAAGCATTTAGAGGTGATTTGATTACACATACACCTCTTGTGGAGCAAGTTGAATCTTGTTGTGAGGATGAATGTGTTGATGATAACTTTTGCTTCAAGAAAAATTTGATAAAGAATTTAATGAACTTTGTGAAATGATAACTATTAAGGAGCAAAAGATTTCATCTAGATATGTTGAGAAAATGGAGCACATTGAGCACAACTGTAAGGATGATTGCATGATGAGCCTTTGTTTCTTGATTATTTAAGGATGAATGCATTTATAGTAGGGAGAAGACATGTGTTGATGATCTTAAGTCAAGAGTTTTTGATTGAGGCAAAACCTGCACACAAAATACAGAATTTTAGATCTAAGAAGAAAGATGTGCAAGTGCTCAATTCTTACCGCTATAGCAAGTAGCTATGCGGGTCGTGATCCACAAGGAGGGTTTTGCGATAGAAGCGTTCACGGTTCTTTATTGAAATCTTTATGAAGACAAAAACGAAAGTTCTTCTTTGTTTTTAAGAAATAAAATGAAAAAAGAATTATGTTAAAGTTAGAGAGAAAATGGTAGAATGAGAAAGTGGAAAAGAATGGAGAATGACTATTTACAAAGAAATGGGAAAGAAAGCGACTATGTACAAATGAGTTGGGAAAGAAGTGATTTGGAAGATATAGTGTTGGTAATTTAATTTACAGAAATAAAAGAAAAGAAATAAAAACAATTACTTACCTTCTTTTCACCAAAAGCTTACCTTGAGTCTTTAGCGACGATGTTACCTTGAAGTGGAGGCAATCAGCGCATAGCCCATAAGAGTTGAGTATTGGTCTCTTCTACATTACATCATCAAGACAACTCAAGCATGAAATGATACAGAGAGAGACTCAATTCCATCGTCATGAGCTATCGGTGGCACTCGCAAAGGCAAGGCTCTTTCGATGCTTTTAGACTCACTTGGAAGACAATTGTACCAAAAAGAAAAGTGAAGTAGATAAGAAGAAGAAGAAGAAGAAAACTAAAAAGAAGTACATACAAAGAAAGAACATAGATTCGATTTCATAACGATCTAAGAAATGAAAGAAACCTTACACCGGTATCACTCTCAGCTCAAGCTTCATTCTTGTTCTTCGATGAAAGTCTGATCTCCTCTGAATTACATAAATTAAAACTAAAATTACATGAAAAAGAGAAACAAAAACCTAAACTTAAAAAATGAAAAACTAGTCTAAATCCTATCTCTGCATGGTCGTCCCATTTTCAGCGCAAATACTGCCTTTTTATAGACAAAAACCCAACGTGCAGGATCCCGGAGAGATCGGGGGAGCAAACGCTCCCCATAACTTCCCAACCAAGCCGCGAACGCGGCGCTTTGGCCGCGTTTCCGCGGCCAGGGTGTGGCCAGGTGGCCACACCCTGTTGGTGGGTCTCCCCAGGTTCTCGTTCTGTCTTTATGCTTGGTTGGATTTGTTGTTTAGCTCCGAGATTTTGAAGAAATGGCCATTGATCTTTACTTCAACTGATCGATTCTAAGAGGATTCTTCTCAACCGGTTTTCAACCTCTTGATTTTGCCCTGATTTACTGAGCTCGAATTAATTCTGATTTAACTCAAATTTTGGTAGGCTTTTGGCTCATTTCTCTTCATCTCCTTAAGGAAGGGTCTGCAAATAAATTAAGCATTTAATTAGAACAATGCAGATTTTATTCTATAATAAGTATGGAAATATGATACTAAATATGCAACATTAGTGACCAATCACACCCCCATAACCTATCTTATGCTCGTCCTCGAGCAAAACAACTAAACTATACTAAGGATTATTAGATCACTTTCGCAGGTCACGCGATTGCACTTAGCATGTGCAACAAGCCGTTAAACCTCTAGGTTTCCCCTAGAGGACGAGTTTTGTCTCGTGAGGGTTTTCAGTTGATTACACCCACAAATCCATAAAGAAAGAGAAATAAAGAGTTAGTATTTTCGAAAAGCATTTTGAAAGAGAAAATATTTGAAATATAATTGTAAGATTTAAGTAATATATAAGTTATATAGGAAAACCGAATTTTTCATTCCTAAACTTAGTCTCTATTCAGAAATTTGTTATCAATCAAAATAAGGAGTCAAATTGTACTGCTCATCTAGTCTATTACTTTACCCTAAGTCATATGCACCTTGTGACTGTGAAAATTTTGACTAAGGGTTCATTAACTCTAACTCTTATGCCTTATTTATTTATATATATATATATATTTTTTGGGTATTATTCTTTAGTTCTATTAGGCTTTCTAATCTGCCCATGTAAAGCCTTTAATCGATGACTCCCAAACCAAACGGTCTTAGAGCACCGGGTGAGAAAACACCCCAAGGACTTAAGGACTCGAGCAAATAAGGCCACAAAACTAAGGATTTTATTATATGAATCACTTTTAGGCGTGAATACTTATGCTTTATTAGGCACAAATACCCAGCTTAATCAGAGGATTTTTTTTCTCAAACTTATCTAATCATCTTTCGCATAAATACCAAGGCTTACTTAGGCCAAAGCACCTAGCTAATCAATAATTAAATTTATTTATCTTTTTTTTCTCTTTTTATAAGGGATAAGAATCTTTGTTTTTGAACCCTAAGTGTGTAAGTATATAAAGTGTGCATATTTCATCAAGGTAAAGATCAAGACTAAATTACTTTGACAAATTATCTTCCTAACCCTAAAATCAAACAAATAATCTTATTTTGACTAAGTATAAGAAATCCTAATTTGGATTTTCCTATTCCTTAAAATTAACTTAATTTCTTACAAAAAATATGTCAAAATATTGTTTCTATTTTCAAAAAGTTTTTAAAAGTAAAGAAATTTTTTTTTTTAAATAAAAAGAAAAAACTAAGTTATGTTAGACCCTCCCCCCACACTATCTCATGCATTGTCCTCAATGTATGAATTAATGCATAGATGCATGAAAAAGAAGAAAGGGAAGGAGAAGGTTACCTTAAGGTGGTGGTTCCGGGGGTGGTCTGATTGGTCCACGAAATGCGGCCCATCAACTTTTCGTTGGGTTTGGAGGAACCCCCCAGAAGTTTCTTTAATATAACCCATTAAGATTGTGTGTCCATGAAGGATTTTTATTAAGTATTTGACCCCATCTAATTTTCAAATTCCATAACTGATTTCAGAGTCAAATTTGTCAACCACCTCGTCCCAGAATGGAGTGTGAAAAGATAGAATGATTGACTTGGACTCAGGAAGTATAGGAACTAATACCGACTCAGGAAGGTGACTTAAGTCAAGTAAAGGTTCAGGAGTCGAGATTGGTTCGAGAAGTGTGTCCAAGTCAAGAAGTTGAAACTCAAGTCCACAATGATTTTTCAACAATGGAATGTGACTTAATATTAGTGATTCAAGTTCAGGAATGATAGGTGGGGGAATCAAAACTGACTCTAAAATATTACTCAAGTTTGGTAACAAAACAGGAGTCAATATTGATTCAGAAAGTTGAACTGGATCACAGATTTGAGAATCTAGGTCACATATCTCATTGAGTTCAATATCAAAAAAATGAGAACTTGCCAATTTGTCAATAGGATTTTCAAAAGTGTAAAATTGGTCAAGTTCAATATGATCATCAAAATAGGTGATTCAATTTCATGATGAATTGGCACAGGATCCAATGTGGACTCCGGGAAAAGATTGAAGTCAGGTGAAGACACCGGAGTTATTATTGAATCAGGAAGTAAACTGAATCACTAAGTTGAGATTCATGATCATATTCATTTTCAAGTTCGATTTCAGGAAAAGGATAACTTGCCAAACTGTCAATATTCTTTTCAAATTTAGAGTTTGGGCAAGTTCAAATGACTGTTTTGAAATGGAACCTTGATTTCTAAAGCTACATGACTCTTCGGCTCTAACAGAATGGTTACCGACATCAGAACTGGCCAAACGGTGAGAATGTAAAGATTGGACCATCATATCTATGTCGTGATTACGAACGTTTTGAGCCTGATCATGGCTTCAAGCATCTCTTCATAGTTGATATGTTCATTGTTGTGTTGAAAAGATGAAGTGTTGTCTTGGAATTGGTAGTGAAATTGTGAGTCCATTAGATTTTGTGATTTTTGTTTGGACTCACGCATATTCAGTTCCAAAATTGATGGTTTTCTATTTTGGACTGGTGGAACTGAGTATGAATCTTGAAAATATTGTGGACTAGGTAGAGAAGGAGGACAAGTTGGTTGAAAATTGGACTAGAGGTTGGTGAATCCCCACTGACTCTGTGAAGAGTTGAAATCATTCTAGAAATTATAGTTATTAGATTGGGGGCATGGGTTATATTGATTCGGATAAGACCAATCCGGCATACTAGGTTGGTTAAAGTTATGATATGCCGGGTTGGTAATATCCGAAAATGCAGTCGGTGTGTAATATGGATTATTATTAAAATTGGAAAAATTGTTATTATAAGTCATATCACACAATAGAATACAAACAAAAAGAAAGAAAAATAAACAAATAAACAAACAAAAAAGAAAAAATTCTAACCTAAGTTAGGGTAGACCTATGACCTAGACGACTCCTAACTGGTTAGACTGTCCACGGGAGGTATAATGCAGACTTTGACCACAAGCTAATCAGCCAAGTCAGGGCAAGGTTGGTGGGAGGTTTTCCGTCAAAGACGTTCCTTAATTAAATAACCACCAACCTTCGGGCTTTCGGCCCTTAATCCCTTTCCTAGACACTGATTTTGCAGGAGTCAAATTCTACACTTTTTCCCCTTAGGATAATCTCCTAATTGAGTCCGAGATGTCCCTAGGGCCAACGTCTACTCATTTTTAGTTAGGCTTGGGTTAGTGAGTGCTTGGAATCTGATTTTTGGGCCAAGGAAGGGTGATTAAATCCCCACCTTATCTTGTTATGGGTTAGTTCCCTTAAGATAAGTTTGTGCAAGTGTACAAGATATGTAAATAAGATTCACTCAAAGCAATGAAAATCAACCAAGAGGTGAGTCCTATTCTACATGCAATGCGAACGTACCTTGCTCCAGCACTCTTCAACAGTAAAATAAAAGAATTGAAAAGACACGTGTCCAAAATGCAAGCGTCTAATCAATTTTTTATCTTTTTCAACAAGTATTTTACTGTTGGTTTATTAGCAGGCTTATGGTGATGGCAAATAAGAAAAAACAAATTGCAGAAAACTAGAATTTTGCAAGTCAAGCAGCCCTGCAAAAAACAACGTTAGTAGTCAACTCCTTTTTGCCGCGGAACCGCGGCTTGGGCCGCAAAAACGCGGCAAAGCAGAGGGTAATTGGTCTCTGCTTTCTAGAGCAGAGGCCCAATACCACTTATATGTTACTGCAATCTTAATTTCCTGCTTTGCTTGCCCTATAACCTGCAACAGCGAAGAAAATTCGTTTTAGTTCTAAAAATTTTCAATAAAAATCAGATTTCAATAAAAACGTTACCCTCCCCGGCAACGGCGCCAAAATTTGATTGAGGCAAAACCTACAAACAAAATACAGAATTTTAGATGTAAGAAGAAAGATGTGCAAGTGCTCAATTCTTACCGTTATAGCAAGTAGCTATGCGGGTCGTGATCCACAAGGAGGGTTTTGCGATAGAAGCGTTCACGGTTCTTTATTGAAATCTTTATGAAGACAAAACGAAAGTTCTTCTTTGTTTTTAAGAAATAAAAATGAAAAAAGAATTATGTTAAGGTTAGAGAGAAAATGGTAGAATGAGAAAGTGGAAAAGAATGGAGAATGACTATTTACAAAGAAATGGGAAAGAAAGCGACTATGTACAAATGAGTTGGGAAAGAAGTGATTTGGAAGATATGGTGTTGGTGATTTAATTTACAGAAATAAAAGAAAAGAAATAAAACAATTACTTACCTTCTTTTCACCAAAAGCTTACCTTGAGTCTTTAGCGACGATGTTACCTTGAAGTGGAGGCAATCAGCGCATAGCCCATAAGAGTTGAGTATTAGTCTCTTCTACATTACATCAAGACAACTCAAGCATGAAATGATACAGAGAGAGACTCAATTCCATCGTCATGAGCTATCGGTGGCACTCGCAAAGGCAAGGCTCTTTCGATGCTTTTAGACTCACTTGGAAGACAATTATACCAAAAAGAAAAGTGAAGTAGACAAGAAGAAGAAGAAAACTAAAAGAAGTACATACAAAGAAAGAACATAGATTCGATTTCATAACGATCAAAAAAATGAAAGAAACCTTACACCGGTGTCACTCTCAGCTCAAGCTTCATTCTTGTTCTTCGATGAAAGTCTGATCTCCTCTGAATTACATAAATTAAAACTAAAATTACATAAAAAGAGAAACAAAAACCTAAACTAAAAAAATGAAAAACTAGTCTAAATCCTATCTCTGCATGGTCGTCCCATTTTCAGCGCAAATACTGCCTTTTTATAGACAAAAACCCAACGTGCAGGATCCCGGGAGATCGGGGGAGTAAACGCTCCCCATAACTCCCTAACCAAGCCGCGGAAACGCGGCTTTGGCCGCGTTTTCGCGGCCAGGGTGTGGCCAGGTGACCACACCCTGTTGGTGGGTCTCCCCGGGTTCTCGTTCTGTCTTTATGTTTGGTTGGATTTGCAGTTTAGCTCCGAGATTTTGAAGAAATGGCCATTGATCTTTGCTTCAACCGATCGATTCTGAGAGGATTCTTCTCAACCGGTTTTCAACCTCTTGATTTTGCCCTGATTTACTGAGCTCGAATTAATTCTGATTTAACTCAGAATTTTGGTGGGCTTTTGGGCTCATTTCTCTTCATCTCCTTAAGGAATAGGCCTGCAAATAAATTAAGCATTTAATTAGAACAATGCAAATTTTATTCTATAATAAGTATGGAATATGATACTAAATATGCAACATTAGCGACCAATCAGTTTTCTTTGAGAAAAGAAAACTTGAATTGAGTATCTTCACTTTTGATGAGCAAACTAATAATTAATCTTCTGAAAACATAATTCAGGAACCTCTAATTGATCAAAACTTTGAAAATCTCTTTGAAGACGAACTTGTGTGTTTAGATGAAACTATTAGGGATGCTTTGGTTAGTTACATACCTCTTGAGAAAATTATTAATCAATTTTTTGAGGTGATATTTGAGGATGAGCTTAAGTTCCTAGGCAATCATGTTGTGGCGACTTCAATTGTGTTGTGTGAGAATAATAAATTTATAAGGAGCAGAAGTGAGAAGAAGAGTAGGAGAAGATTGATAAAGGAGATGAACAAGTTAGATAGGATGAACGCCAAATAATAAAAAATTAACCTCTCTAATTTCACCATTGAAGATAACCCGTTGGAATGATAGAAAGCGACCTCGAGAAAATAGACCGAGAAAGATCAATGTGTGGGGAGAATGTGAGTTGTACATGTATATACTTATTTTATTTTTCTTTCGAACATAGTGAATCAGTTTTAATGAGTCATTTATCTATATTTTTCTTTAACATATATGCCAAGTTGTTTGTAATTGGGACAGGTTAAGCGAGGATGCAGTCAAACACACAAGGAGCCTTTTGGTTTTCAACTGAGTTATTCAGTGCACTGTGAGTTATTTCAAATTGTAACATATTGTTATAGTTTCATTGTTATTCTTATATATTTGTATTGTTGTAATATCATAATCATCTGTATGTTTTTGTGAGTGTATTACTTGCAATTTATCTGTGTATTCATCTGTGTGCATGAGGATATGGCATAATTTAGGTATGGGAGGAGATGCATGGTTGTTTCTATGACTCTTTTTTATTTTGTTTTTAGAATAATTTTCTTTGTTTGTTTTATGATTCTTTTTCTTTAAAAAATATTTTGTTTTGTTTTCTCTTTTAGGAATTTTGTAATTTGTTTTCTCTTTTACTTTTTGAAATTTTTTTGATAAAAATATAAAATATATATATATAAATTATTTTTTACAAATAGTTTGCTACTTTGTAGGTGAATGAGATCCATGAGTGAATTTTAATGGTGAAATCAAGATGAAAGAGTTCTAAAGTCTTAAATAAGGAGTAGAATTTAAAACTAAGAAACCATGTAAACTTAGTTTAAGTGATTATGTACCCAACAATACTTACACTATTAGTTCATTGGTTTGAGATATTGATTACAACAAAAATACTTAATAATGTTTAAAATAAAAAAATTAATTAAGTTTTATTTTGTGCCTTAGTTGCTCGAGCAATTAGTCTGTAGGAGTGTTTCTACACTTAATACCCTAAAGCTATCTGGCTTGAGCGTCATTGGCCCAAATCTCGTTACATGGGTAGCAGAGAAAGCCTAATAAGAAAACATGTTAGAAATTTAAAATTTGATTATTAACTAGCTAAGTGCCTTAGCCTTAAGAAGCCTTGCTCGAAAAATAGTTAAAATATTAATTAAAAAAGAAAAAAGAAAAAAAAAGAAAATTATTATTAGAAAAATAGTATGAAAGTTATAGTCAAATATTCTTATGCTTAAGAACTAAATAACGATCATGAGGTGCATAGGATCTGAGACTTAAGATAAGTGGTGAAAAGTTTAGGATTCAAAATTTTATTTTGTAGAAAATATAATTTCTTGAGTTGAGATCGATCTAACAAATGAAACTTTTGTAAACATATGATCTTGTTAACTAGTTAACTTAAGTAGATAATTTTTGTCTTCTTGATTTTTGGTTATCCTTATTTTACTCTTGCTTATTTCTTAATCTCAATCTTTCTTGAATTTTGTGGGTATATTAACTACAAATATTCATGAGATAAAACTCGTCATCTAGGGGTAACCTAGGATTTACCTGCATGTTGTATATGCTAAATGCAACTGTAATTTCTACAAAAGTCAGTTAGGTTAGATTAGTTTAGTTCTTCATTTTATTTGTTTTTCTTGAGGACTAGCGAAAGATAAGTGTGGGGGTATTTAATTAGCATGATTTTATCATATTTTTATGCTCCTATTGATTTATCATTTGTATATAAATAATGCTACTCGATTTTTTTAGTGAACGTTCAGACACTTTCAAAGAGGAGGAGAAGCCAGTAGAATGGTTGGTTTTCACATAAAAAGTTCAACACTGAAGATCGCAATTTTTCAAATAGGTTGTGATGCTTTTATCACAATTTTTGCTACAGAACACTAAAAGAGGTATCTAAGAGTTTACAGAAAGAGGATTCAAATATCTGCAACTTTCATGTTAAAGGCTTCTATTAATTCGGCCGTTCTACTGCTCAAAATGGTCAAAAAAATTTTGTTTCTATACTGATGCTGAAATGTAAATGTAAAATGTTCAGGGGTTTTGTGTAAATATTATTATTATATATAAAAAACTAGGATAACAGATGGAGCTATCCTTTTTATTTGAGGGTTTTTTTAGGTTTTTTTTTTGTTTTTTTGTTTGAAGTGCAGCAATCATGGCGACTCCATTTGGGGCCTTTATTTTGCATTTTTTTGGGGTTTAATTATTATTTTTTCTCTCTCGTCTTCCGTGTAAATTATGGCTGCTGCACATCTGAGAACTTGCAAGTCTGTTAACTATTTTTAATAAAAGTCTTCGTTTTTTTCTTATTTGATCCCTTGTGTAAATCATACCGATGTTAGTTTCAAGTTGTTTTGATAATGTTGAGATGAACTTTTGTATTATGTTTCTAGTTTTTGCCATGATTAATTTTTGTAGACCTTATGTCATTGTCATGCATGGGCAATTTTATTTCATGCATCTAGGTAATGGACCTGTTGGATCTCTTATTTTGATGTTTTGATAATAACAATATAAAGCATGTATACTAACATCTTATTCAGTATTTGAAGCTACATTATCTGCTTATCAAGATCATATACTAATATGTCATGACTCAAGTGAAAATTTAAGAAGATTTATAGAAGATTTATTAAAGACGTATAACATTTATAATGTTCTAAATTTGTTTTTCATATCTTAGTATTTATTGTAAAGGCCTTGAATATACACACACCCACTAGTAGATATCCATATCAAGATAAACCCATTTTTAGCTCATATTTGCATTAACATGCATGTATTATTCAACCTATTCCTTCTTTGAATCGAGTAATGCTTCCTACAGAGCTTATACCACCTTTTGGTACTTTTTCCACTCGACTTATAACATGTTCCAGTCGACTACTGTTCAATAAAAGAAACTAGAATTTCTCAGTTTGATTTGGACCAGTCGACTGATGGTTTGGACCAGTCGACTGATAGTTCACAGAACCTATTTTCTAGTTCACCTACCCCATTTTCCAGTCGACTATGTTGTCTGAACAGATACTTATTAGTCGATTGATACTTCTTTCAGTCAACTGATTTGACAGTTTATAACTGTTGTTATTCAGATCTTTTAATACATATTCCCTCCTTCCTAACATCTATATTCTTGAAATTTTGAATTATCCAATAACTTATTTTCAGTTGCAATTGCCCTATAAATAGTTAAGGATTCTTGGACTTTCATACATACTATTTATTCTAAGTTCTTGCTTAAAAGTTCTGAATTTCTGTCAAAAAAATCAAACACTCTCATTTTTTCTAAATACACTTCCAAATGACTTGTTTGGTAGAAGTAGAAGAGAAAGCCTATAAGTCACAGTAAAGAACCATTGGTACTTCATATTCAAAGCTTGCATATTCAAAGTTGTAATTATAAAAGGTAAAGGTATTCTCGGTGTAGGGAAGAGTTGTGCAGAATTGACAAGGCGGTTGTCAATTTCTATACATGTGTTGATTTTGTAGTTCTCAAAATAAGGTTAAGAAAAATCTCAAACGGGGTTGCTTGGGGACTAGATGTATGTCTGGAGGACTGTATCAGGATAAAATCTTTGTGTTTGCAATTGTCTTCTTAATTTTATTTCTACGATTGATATTTACTTTTCAAGTTACTAATCTTTTTTTATAAGTTTATTATAAATACTATTCACTTTCCCTTTATTATTATAGTTGCCACATACAGGATACAACACTTAGTGTCAGAGCCTAATTGAAGATATAGCAATGAATTTTTCATCATAACAATTCAAAGGACATTCTATTCAGTGACCACCACTATTCGTTGGATAACTATTGAATGTGTAGAATGAAAATCTACGTACAATCGATCAGCTACGAACTTTGGAACATCGTGGAAGAGGAATATGAGAAGCCACGTACAAACTGCTACCAATGGTCCGAGGAACAAAAGAAATCAGTCAATCTTGATGCAAAACTGATGAACGCACTATTTTGTACCTTGAACAAGTTAGAATTCAACTGTCTGTCAACATTCATATCAGTATATCAAACATGGCATGCATTGCAGGTAATACATGAAGGCACAAGTAAAGTTAATGATTTAAAATTTCTATTCATATACACAGGTTCGAACTATTTAAGATGGAGAAAAACAAAACAAATGCTGAAATGATTACTAGATTCACCGACATCTCCTAATCTCTAGTAGCCCTTGGAAAAGAGTACACCCAAGTGGAGAAAGAAAGAAAAAATTCTTTGAGCACTCACATCTGATTGGAAAAAAAGGACTACCACCATAGAAAAGACCAATGATCTTTCCACCCTTACATTGGAGAACCTTGTTGATTATTTGATGGCTTATCAAGTCCAACTAGAAGATCGAAAGAAGGATGAATAACAACCAAAGAATAAAACACTTGCCTTTAATGCATATTCAGACATAAAAGAATCCGATAATGAAGAAGGTGGCATTGAGATGATCTCAAGAAAGTTTAAAGTTTCTTGACACAAGGTAAGTTTAAAAGAATAAAGATAGTAATAATACTCTCTTAAGTTTTAAGTGTAATAAACCATGCCACGTGAAGAAAGATTGCCCTCTTTTAAAGCTGAAAATCAACTTCAACAAACTAAATAAATTCAACAACAAGAAGAAGGCTTATCAAGGAATTTGGGATGATGTAATTCTTCCTCATCCGATGAAGGAAAGTCACTGTATGTGAATTCATAAATTATGATGAACTTCTTGATGCATTCCATGAACTATTTTTTGAATTTAAGAAGATAAGTGCAAAAATAAGGATTTGATAAAGGAGAATGATATTTTGGTTGAAGAAAATAATTTTATTAAATCAGAAACATCATTTTTAGATTCAAGAATTTCTGATTTGAAAAAAAAAAATTTCTTCTTTCAAAGAAAAGTATGAAGAGAATTTGAAAACGTGACCAAGTTCAACAAAGGAAAAGAAAGTTTGAAAATTTTGTTATCTTCACAAAAAGTTTCAAATAATTATTTCGGGATTGATTTTTTAAAAAAAAAAGAAAAGATTTCTCATGCATATGGTAGACCTAATCACATTTCATCTCATTCATATATTAAGAAGAATAATCTTTCATGAAGACCCAAGTATAATATATATATATATATATATATATATATATATATATATATATATATATATATATATATATATATATATATATATAGGTTCCTAAATATTTGAGTTCTTCAAACAAGAATGCTTATATTGCTTTATACATGAACATTATTTGCAGCTATATTCATTATGTTTATATTAACAAGTGAAAACCAAATTTCAAATGTATTTGGGTTTCTTAAGGCTAATCCTTTCGGACCCTATTGAATATGGATACCAAATAAGTTTGTTTTTATTTTTCAGGTACCCCAAAGAGAAAGATGGATGCTAATAATAGTCTTATGCAGTAACTGTGTTTTATATGACTATTTGTAAAAACTCTTATTGTTAATGACAAAGGAGAGAATTATTGGTAACTAACCAAGCATTAAGCAGGGGAGTATGTGTTATCTATTTTCTCACATCATTATTAATGCAGGGGGAGAGTTAGGTTGTCATCATCAAAAATGGGGAGAAAATTGGATTGCTTATTTTGGTGTTTTTATGATAACAACATAAAGTATGCATATGATTGCGCTTGAACCTGCATCAGAAAATATAGAATTTCAGAAGTTTATAATAGGTAGTGCAAGTACTCAATATTACTACTATAGTAAGTGGCTATGCGGGTCGTGATCCATAAGGAGGGACTAGTAATGAAAGTTTTTTGCAAGTTCTCTTTTTAAGTTATTTAAAATGGATAAAGTTATTCTCTTGTTCTTTAAAAGAAAAGAAAATAAGTTACAGTTAAGTTAAGAAGAAAGTGTTAGATTGAGAAGGTGGAAAAAATAGAAAATAAATTTATATAAAGAAATTAAAAAGAGTGAATAAAACGAATTGGGAGATGGTGGTGATCTAAACTAAAGATTAAAAGAAAGAAAAGAAAACTGAAGAACTTACCACCTCTTCTGGTTAATGATTTACCTGGAATGCTTGTCTTCGCTGTACCTTTGCTTGAACGCGAGCGAAGCATGACAGATGAGATCTTCCCTGTTCCTGTTCTATACTAATAACTGAAGGTACAAGCTATATTATCATAGAAATGGTTATTCATCACCATAGGCTATCAACGATACTTACAAGGGGAGGTAACTTTGAAGCTTTTGGAGTCATTTGGATTCACAAACACAGAAGAGAGAAGTAACAAAAATAAGAGTAGAAAAGAAACTTCGATTGAATTTAATAATAATGAAAGAAAGGAAGAATACTTACACCGGTATCACTCTTAGTACAAGCATCACTCTTGTTATCCCATGAAATTGTTCTTTGATCTCAATTACATAAAAAAATTTACATTTAAAAGAGAGAAAAATTTAAGTTAAACCTATACAGAAATCTATTCTATTCTTTACTTGATCGTCCTCTCTGGCTCTGATGTATGGGATATTTATAGGATAGAAATGGATAAGGAAACAAGTCAAAAGATAGGGGGAGCAGGCTATTTCTGAATTTGAATTATCCCTTTATCTCCAGACTTGATTTGATGTGAATTTTAATTCTGATCTGCAGTCTGTTGGCGTGTTGATTGCTGAATATAACTTATCAAATGATAGAATTAGAAATAGTGATTAACGTAAGAGTTGTAACCCTTTAAGTTTTCATTCTAGATCATCTTGAATCATCAGATTTGAGTTTCGGCAGCAAACGTTATGATTCAAATACTAAATGTATTTAGTTTGAATCCGAGTCTAAATTGCTTCATCTCATTCGTTGATCTTATTTTTATCCATTTATCCCTTTGCAATTTGAATTTCAGTTTAAAATTTGACGAACTATCTCTTTATCCTCAGTGAAACCGATAGAGTCTTCTTCTAAGCGTTTTTTTTTTTTTGAATTTGAATGATATTATCTCATCTGATATAGCCGGTCTTCAGATAAGATGGCCTTTAGAACTGCTGGATTTGAATCGATGCCCTTTCTTTTGAACTTTTAGATTTAATTGGATAAATCTGTCTATGTCTCTTTTTTCTTTCTTAATTACCCTACACGTCATTAAACATGAAAATACATTAATACCAGAGTTTTATTTAAAATAAACCATGCAACACACGTGTGTGATTACGCCCCCACACCTATCTTTTGCTCGTCCTCAAGCAAAAAATCAAAACTAAACCTAAAAATTTATTAGATTATTTTCGCAGGAGACGCGATTGCACTAAGCATGTGCAACCATCCGTTAAACCTCTGAATTACCCCTAGAGGGCGAATTTTGTCTCGTAAGCGTTTTCAGTGGATTACACCCACAAAATCCATAAAGAATGAAAAACAAAGTGTTAATATTTTGAAAACACATTTTGAAAGAGAAAAATATATGAAGTATTATTGTAAGAATTTAGTAATTTATAAGTTATATAAAAACTGAACTTTTCACTCTTAAGCTTAGTCTTTATTCAAAAACTTATTATCAATCAAGGTAAGGAGTTAAACTGTATTTCTCATTAAGTCTATTATTTTACCCTAAGTTATATGCACCTTTGTGACTGTAAAATTTTGACCCGGGATTCTTTCTTTCTTTTTTATATTTTTGGTCGTATTATTCCTTGGTTCTATTAGTCTTTCAAATCTGCCTATGTAATGAGCTTTTTATCGCCAAACCGGATGGTCTTAGAGCACTGAGTGAGAAAACACCCTAAAAACTTAAGGACTCGAGCAAATAAGACCACAAAACTAAAGATTTTATGATATGGACCACTTTTAGGCATGAATACTTATGCTTTATGAGGCATAAATACCCAGCTTAATCAGAAGATTTTTGATATTATATATATATATATATATATTATATATATATATATATATATATATATATATATATATATATATATATATTTATAAGGCATAAGAATCTTTGTTTATGAATACTAAGTGTGTAAGTGTATAAAGCATGCATATTTCATCAACGTAAAAATCAAGACTAAAATTACTTCTTCAAATTTTCTTCCTAACCCTAGAAATCATACAAATATTCTTATTTTGACCAAGTATAAGAAATCTTAACTATGATTCTCCTATTCCTTAAAATTAACATAATTTCTTACAAAAAATAGGTCAAAATATTATTTTTATTTTCATAAAATTTTAAAAGCAAAGAAAAATGTTAATAATAATTTTTTTTAAAGAAGAAAACCTAAGTTATGTTGGAACCCTCCCCCATACCTATCTCATGCATCATCCTCAATGTATGAATTAATGCATAAATGCATGAAAAAGAAGAAAGAAAGAAAAATTATTACCTCAAGGTGGCGGTTCCGGTGGTGGTCGGATTGGGTCAAGCATTGCTACCCATCAAGATAATATGGTGGCTCACAGAACCCACATTTATTGACCTCTTTTCTATTTACATATTTACAGTCCCCAATATGAATAGGTCATGAAAGATCCTATCATGCATATGACCAGTCTTGAAAAATCATAACGGACTCATTGTGGTCAATACCTTCGTCCAACAATAGAATGTGATTTTGTAAAATGGATGATTTGGGCTCTAAAATGAAAAGTTCAGGAACCAATACTAACTTGAGAAAATCAACTTTGGGTTCGAGAGTCAGTATTAGTTCAATAATAAGGTCCAAATCAAAGAACTGAGATTCACATTCTCTTCCCAACAATGGGATGTGACTATCCAAAATTATTGATTCAATTTCTAGATCTATGGGTATGGGAATAAATATTGGTTCTGAAAATTGATCCAAATTGGGTAATGATACTAGAGTGAACATAGATTCAAAAATAGAAACTGAATCACAAGGTTGGGGATCAGGGTCACATTCATATCCAAGTTCAATCTCATTAAATGAAAAACTTACCAATTTGTCCAAGGTTTGAAATTGGTCAAGCTCAACTCTGTGTGATGAAATTGACTCTTGATCAAAGTCTTCAAGATTTCATGATTCATTATTTTCATCAATATGGTTAGAAGTGTCAAGAATAGTGATGAATGGGTAGGGAGAGTTTTCTTATTCCTACACATGTTTTCCAATCGATTAAGTTTTGCTTCTATCATATTTAAAAGATCACTTTGGAATTGGATATGAATTTCATACTCTTTTCTAAGTCGGTTGTTTTTCTTGAAAAATAAAGTAAGGATCTTTGATTTGAAATTTTGACGAGATTTTGAGTCTTCTAAAATTTGAATTCGTCACTCAAGCTCTTCTAAGATTTCCATCCTTCTTTCCCAGTCAATTGATCTTCTAATGGTCATTCAGGAGAAAGAGTATATGAAGCTAGATGTTGGTAAGGTGGTTGACAGTATGACTCGGGGGAGTTGTATCCCCATTGACTCTGTGAAAAGTAGTGATGATTATTCCAATCTTATTCATAGTATTAGGACTGTGACATGTATTGATTTGGATAAGACCAATCCAGCACACTGGTTGGTTAAAGTTATGATATGCCTGGTTGGTAATATCCACAAAAAAGTCAGGATGTAACATGTATTACCATTAAAATAAAAAAAGTTGTTATTATAAGCCATATCATACAAGAAATATCAAAAACAAACAAAGAAAACAAACAAATAGAAAGAAAAAAAATCTAACCTAGAAAAAAATCTAACCTAAGTTAGGGTAGACCTTAGACCTAGATGACTCCAAATTAGTTTGACTGTCGACGGGGGTATATTGTAGAATCTGACCACAGGTTAATCGGCCAAGTAGGAGTAAGATAGTGGGAGGTATCCGTGCCTAAGCAACGGGTCTAATTATGTCAAACCACCAATCTTTAGGGTTTCGCCTCTCAATCCCTAACCTTAGACATCGATTTGGTAAGAGTCAACTTCTAGCAACTTCTCCTTTAGGTGAGTCTCCTATTTGAGTCTGAGATGTCCCTGGGCCAACATCTATTCAGTTTCAGTTAGGCTTGGGTTAGTCAGTGAGGGGATTATTTGTGGGCTAAGGAAGGGTTATGACTTCCCCACCTTATCTTGTTTATAGGACAAGCCCTTAGTTCATTTAGTGCAGTGTACAAGTATATAGAAAATATAATACTCAAGTAATATTTCATATAAGAATGAACCTTATACTAAATGCTATGGGCACATACCTTTACTCCAGCACACTTCAATAGTAATGTAAGACAAATGAATTAGATACGTGAAAACATTTTTAATATTTAAGACAATCACTTTGCTGTTGAATTAATTATAATGTGCAAAATAAATTATTAAGGAAATCTAACACTTGCAGAAACTATATTTTGCAGTGTGAAAGCACTGGCAAAAAGATCAATTAGTAGTACCGTGGAAACACAGATTTTGTCGCATTTGCGCGGCACAATTATGGGCTCTGATGCTCTGTCTTCTTGGGCAGAGGCACAGAGTAGTAACATGTCAACTGCAGCTCTTCGATTCCTGAATTTAGCCCTGGCACACAAAAATAAAGAAGAAAAGGTTAAATTTTTAAGAAAATCAAAAAGAAATGAAAACTTACCATCCCTCCCCGGCAATGGCGCCAAATATTGATTAAGCTTGAATCTGCAACAGAAAATACAGAATTTCAGAACTTTCTAATAGATAGTGCAAGTACTCAATACTACCATTATATCAAGTGGCTATACTGGTCGTGATCCACAAGGAGGGACTTGCGATGGAAACTTTTTGCAAGTTCACTTTTAAGTTACTTAAAATTGTTAAAGTTCTTCTCTTGTTCTTCAAAAGAAACGAAAAATAAGTTATAATTAAGTTAAGAAGAAAGTGGTAGATTGATAAGGTAGAGAAGATAGAAAATGAATTTATACAAAGAAATTAAGAAGAGTGAGTAAAGAATTGGGAGATGGTTGTGATTTAAACTAAAGATTAAAAGAAAGAAAAAGAAAACTAAAGAACTTACCACCTCTTCTGGTTGATGATTTACCTGGAATTCTTGTCAACAATATACCTTTGCTTGAAGGCAAGCAAAGCATGACAGATGAGATCTTCCCCGTTCCTGATCTATACTACTAAATGAAGGTGAAAGCTATATTACCATAGAAATAGTTGTTCGTCACCATAGGCTATCAACGATACTTACAAGGGCGAGGCAACTTCGAAGTTTTTGGAGTCGTTTGGATTCACAAACAGAGAACAAGAAGTAACAAATGCAAGACTAGAAAAGAAACTTCGATTGAATTTAATAATAATGAAAGAAAGGAAGAACACTTACTCTGGTGTCACTTTTAGTACAAGTATCACTCTTATTATCCCATGAAATTATTCTTCGATCTCAGTTACATAAAAAAATAAAAAATATTTAAAAAAGAAAGAAAAACTAAGTTAACCTATACAGAAATCTATTCTATTCTTTGCTTGATCGTCCTCTCTGCCTGATGTGGGGTATTTATAGGATAGAAATGAATAAGGAAACAAGTCAAAAGATAGGGGGAGTAAGCTATTTCTGAATTTAAATCATCCCCTTATCTCCAAACTTGATTTGATGTGGATATTCAATTCTGATCTGCAGTCTGTTGGCGTGTTGATTGCTGAATATAACTTATCAAATAATAGAATTAGAAATAGTGATCAACGTAAGAGTTGTAGCCTTTTAAGTTTTCATTCTGGATCATCTTTATGATTCAAATACTAAAATGTATCCAGTCTGAATCTGAGTCTAAATTGCTTCATCTTAATCGTTGATCTTCTTTCTATCCATTTATCCCTTTTAACTTTGAAATTCAGTTCTAGATTTGACAATCATCTCTTTATCCTCAGTGAAACCGATAGGGTCTTCTTCTAATACATTTTTCTTTGAATTTGAATGATATTATCTCATATGATATACCCGGTCTTCAGATAAGATGACCTTTAGAATCGCTGGATTTGAATCGATCCCCTTTCTTGTGAACTTTTGAATTTAATTGGATAAATCTGTCTATATCTTTTTTTTCTTTCTTAATTACCCTACATGCTATTAAACATGAAAATACATTAATAGCAGAGTTTTATTTAAAATAAAACATGCAACACACTATGTGATCACACCCCCACACCTACCTTTTGCTCGTCCTCAAGCAAAAAATCAAAACTAAACCTAAAAATTTATTAGACTATTTTCGCAGGTCACGCGATTGTACTGAGTATGTGTAATAAACCGTTAAACCTCTAGGTTACCCCTAGAGGGTGAATTTTGTCTCGTAAGGGTTTTCAGTAAATTACACCCATAACATCTATAAAGAAAGAGAAACAAATTGTTAATATTTTGAAAACAAATTTTGAAATAGAAAAATATTTGAAGTATTATTGTAAGAATTAAGTAATTTATAAGTTATAGGAAAACTAAATTTTTCATTCTTAAGCTTAGTCTTTATTCAAAAAGTTGTTATCAATCATGGTAAGGAGTCAAACTGTATTTCTCATCTAATCTATTATTTTACCCAAAGTTATATGCACCTTTATGACCATAAAATTTTGACTCGGGATTCTTTAACTCTAACTTTTATGCCATATTTTCTTTCTTCCTTTTTTTATATTTTGGTGGTATTATTCCTTGGTTCTATTAGGCTTTCAAATCTGCCCTTGTAATGAGCTTTTTGTCGGTGACTCCCAAACCGGACGGTCTTAGAGCACTGAGTGAGAAAACACCCTAAGAACTTAAGGACTCAAGCAAACAAGTCCACAAAACTAAAGAATTTATTTTATGGACCTTTAGACATGAATACTTATGTTTTATGAGACACAAATATCCAGCTTAATCAGAGGATTTTTGTTATTATATATATATTTATAAGGCATAAGAATCTTTGTTTTTGAATACTAAGTGTGTAAGTGTATAAAGCATGCATATTTCATCAACGTAAAAATTAAGACTAAATTACTTTTTTAAGTTTTCTTCCTAACCTTAGAAATCAAACAAATAATCTTATTTTGACCAAGTATAAGAAATCTTAATTATGATTCTCCTATTCCTTAAAATTAACTTAATTTCTTACAAAAAATAGGTCAAAATATTGTTTCTATTTTCAAAAAGTTTTTAAAAGTAAAGAAAAATGTTAATTATAATTTTTTTAAAGAAGAAAACCTAAGTTATATTAGAACCCTCCCCCATACCTATCTCATGCATTGTCCTTAATGTTGAATTAATGCAAAAATGCATGAAAAAGAAGAAAGGGAAGATAAATTATTACCTCAAGGTGGCGGTTCCGGTGGTGGTCGGATTGGGTCAAGCGTTGCTACGCAATCAAGATAATATGGTGGCTCACGGACTCCACCTTTATTGACCTCTTTTCTATTTACATATTTACAGTCTCCAATTTGAATAGGATCATGAAAGATCCTATCATGACACTTATTCCTTTCATATGACCAGTCTTGAAAAATCATCACAGAGTCATTGTGGTCAATACCTTGGTCCAACAATAGAATGTGATTTTATGGTATGGATGATTTGGGTTCTAAAATGAAAAGTTTAGAAACCAATACTAACTCGGAAAAATCAAATTTGGGTTCGAGAGTCGGTATTGGTTCAATAATAAGGTCCAAATCAAAAAACTGGTATTCACATTCTCTTCCCAACAATGGGATGTGACTATCCAAAATTGTTGATTCAATTTCTAGATCTATGGGTATGGGAATAAATATTGGCTCTGAAAATTGGTCTAAATTTGTAATAATACCAGAGTGAACATAAATTCAAAGATGGAAACTGAATAACAAGGTTGGGATCAGGGTCACATTCACGTCCAAATTCAATCTCATTGAATGGAAAACTTACCAATTTGTCTAAGGTTTGAAATTGGTCAAGCTCAAATCTGTGTGATGAAATTGACTCTTGATGAAAGTCTTCACGATTCTATGATTCTTTGTTTTCATCAATATGGCTAGAAGTGTCAAGAATAGTCAATGATTGGGTAGGGAGAGTTTTCTTATTTCTATGCATGTTTTCCAATCGATTAAGTTTTTCTTCAATCATATTTAAGAGATCACTTTGGAATTGAATCTGGATTCCATACTCTTTTCTAAGTCGGTATGTTTTTCTTGAAAAATAGAGTAAGAATTTTTGATTTGAAAATTTTGATGAGATTGAGTCTTCTAAAATTTGAATTCGTCACTCAAGATCTTCTAAGATTTTCATCCTTTTTTCCAGTCAATTGATTCTTTTAATGGTTATTCAGGAGAAAAGAGTATATGAAGCTGGATGTTGGTAAGGTGATTGACAATATGACTCGGGGAGCTGTATCCACAATGACTCTGTGAAGAGTAGTGATGATTATTCCAGTCTTGTTCATAGTATTGGGATTATGGTATGTATTGATTTGGATAAGAACAATCGATCACATTAGGTTAGTTAAAGTTATGATATGCCGGTGGGCAATATTAAAAAAAAGGTCGAGATGTAACATGGATTACCATTAAAATTGAAAAATTATTGTTATAAGCCGATCATACAAGAAATATCAAAAATAAACAAACAAAAACAAACAAATAAACAAATAAATAAAAGAAAAAATCTAGCCTAAGTTAGGGTACACCTTAGACCTAGATGACTCCTACCTGGTTAGAATGTCAACGGGGGTATATTGCAGAATCTAACCACAAGTTAATTAGCCGGGTAGGGGCAAGATAAGTGGGAGGTATCAGTGCCTAAGCAACGGGCCTAATTATGCCAAACCACTAATCTTCGGGGTTTCGCCCCTCAATCCCCAACCTTAGACACCGATTTGGCAAGAGTCAACTTCTAATAACTTCCCCTTAGGTGAGTCTGCTATTTGAGTTTGAGATGTCCCTAGTGCCAATGTCTATTTAGTTTTAGTTAGGCTTGAATTAGTCAGTGAGGAGATTCTTTGTTGGTTAAGGAATGGTAATGACTTCCCCACCTTATCGTGCTTATAGGACAAGCCCTTAGTTCAGTTTAGTGCAGCGTACAAGTATATAGAAAATGTAACACTTAATCAATATTTCATACAAGAATGAAACTTATACTAAATGCTATGCACACATACCTTTGCTCCAACGCTCTTCAACAGTAATGTAAGATAAATGAATTAGACACGTGCCTAAATGCAAGTCTAAACCATTTTTAATATTTACAAACAATCACTTTACTGTTGAATTAATTATAGTGTGCAAATCAAATTATTAAGTAAATCTAACACATGCAGAAGCTATAATTTGTAGTGTGAAAGTACTTGCAGAAAGATCAATTAGTAGTCCACTGCAAATGCCGCGCAAACACGGCTTTTATCGCATTTGCGTGGCACAATTGTGGGCTCTGATGCTCTGTCTTCGTGGGCAGAGGTACCGAGTAGCAATATGTCAACTGCAGCTCTTCGATTCCTGAATTCAGCCCTGGTACACAAAAATAAAGAAGAAAAGGTTAAATTGCTTAAGTAAATCAAAAAGAAATGAAAATTTACCATCCCTCCTCGATAATGGCACCAAATTTTGATTAAGCTTGAATCTGTAACAGAAAATATAGAATTTTAGAACTTTATAATAGATAGTGCAAGTACCCAATACTGTCGCTATAGCAAGTGGCTAAGCGGGTCGTGATCCACAAGGAGGGACTAGCGATAGAATCTTTTTGCACGTTCTCTTTTAAGTTACTTAAAATGGTTAAAATTCTTCTCTTATTCTTTAAAAGAAAAGAAAAACAAGTTATAATTAAGTTAAGAAGAAAGTGGTAGATTGAGAAGGTGGAGAAAATAGAAAATGGATTTATATAAAGAAATTAAAAAGAGTGAGTAAAAGAGTTGGGAGATGATTGTGATCTAAACTAAAGATTAAAGGAAAGTAAAAGAAAACTAAAAACTTACCTACCTCTTCTGGTTGATGATTTACCTGGAATCCTTGTCAACGGTGTTCCTTTACTTGATGAGATCTTCCCATTCCCGATCAATACTACTAAATGAAGGTGCAAACTATATTACCATTGAAATGGTTGTTCATCACCATAGGCCATCTAACAGCTCTTGCAAGGGCGAGAGAACTTCAATGATTTTGGAGTCGTTTGGATTCACATGCACAGAAGAAAGAAGTAACAAAAACAAGAGTAGAAAGAAACTTCGATTGAATTTATTAACAATAAAAGAAAGAAAGAATACTTACACCGATGTCACTCTCAGTACAAGCATCACTCTTATTCTTCCATGAAATTGTTCTTTGATCTCAGTTACATAAAAAAAATAAAAATTTACATTTAAAAGAGAAAGAAAAATCTAAGTTAAACCTGTACAGAAATCTATTCTATTCTCTGCTTGATTGTCCTCTCTACCTCTGATGTGTGGGGTATTATAGGATAGAAATGGATAAGGAATGAGTCAAAAGATAGGGAGAGCTCGCTATTTCTGAATTTGAATCCTCCTCATATCTCCAAACTTGATTTGATGTGGATATTCAATTCTGATCTGCAGCTTATTGGCGTGTTGATTGCTAGATAAAACTTATCAAATGATAGAATTAGAAATAGTGATCAAAATAAGAGTTGTAGCCATTTAGGTCTTTGTTTTGGATCCTCTTGAATCATCAGATTTGAGTTTTGGTAGCAAAGATTATGATTCAAATAATAAAATGTATCTAGTATGAAATCAAGTCTAAATTGCTTCATCTCATCTGTTGATCACCTCTCTATCCATTTATCCCTTTAGATTTTGAATTTCAGCTTTAGATTTAACGATCTATCTCTTTATCCTTAGTGAAACCGATAGGGTCTTCTTCTAATCTATTTTTCTTTGAATTTGAATGATATTATCTCATCTGATATACCCGGTCTTCGGATAAGATGCCCTTTAGAACCTCTGAATTTGAATCGATCCCCTTTCTTTTGAACTTTTGAATTTAATTGGATAAATCTGTCTATCTCCCTTTTTCCTTCCTTAATTACCCGACACGCCATTAAACATTAAATACATTAATAGTAAAGTTTTATTTAAATAAAAATGTAGAAGTGTGATACATATGATATGAAAACATGCAACACACATGTGTGATCAGTGTACTGACATCTTATGCAGTATTTGAAGTTACACTATCTTCTTATCAAGATCATATACAGATATATCGCTCAAGTGAAGATTCAAGAAGATTTATATAAGATTTATTGAAAGCATGTAACATTTATAATGTTGTAAATTTGTTTTTCATGTCTGTGTAGTTGTTGTAAAAGTCTTGAATATACACCCACCCTAGTAGATATCAATACCCAGATAAACCCATTTTACTTCAGGTTCGCATTAACATACATGTATTAGTTAACCAATTTTGTCTTCCAGTTGACTAATGCTTCCTATAGAGCCTTAATCATCTTCTAATACTCTTCTCTTCGATTTATAACATGTTCTAGTTGACTACTGTTCAGTGACAGAAACTAAAATTTCTCAGTTTGATTTGATCAGTCGACCGATAGTTCACAGAACCTTTTTCCAGTCAAGTTACCCCATTTTCCAGTCGACTAAGTTGTCTTAACAGACAGTGGACTGATACTTCTTCCAGTTGACTGATTTGGCAGCTTATAACTGTTAATATTCTGATCTTTCGATATCTGTTCCCACTTTTCTAATAGTTATATTCTTGAAATTTTGAATTGTCCAATAACTGACTTTCAATAACCAATTGCCCTATAAATAGCTAGTGATTCTTGTACTTTTATACATACAATTCATTCCAAGTTTTTGACCTTAAAAGTTCTGAATTTCTGTCAAAAAAATCAAATACTCTCTCATTTTACCTAAATCAACCTCCAAATGACTTGCAGAAGTAGAAGAGAAATCTTATAAGCCACAACAAAGAACCATTTTCACTTCACATTCTAGGCTTGTAGATTAAAATTTGTAATTGGTGAAAGGAAAAGGTCTTCTCGGTGCAGAGAAGAGGTATACAGAATTGATAAGACTATTGTCAATTAGTGTACATGTGTTGATTTTATAGTTCTCAAAATCAAGGTTAAGGAAAATCTCAAGCGACGTTGCATGGGGATTAGATGTAGGTTTGGAGGATCGAACTAGGATAAAATCTTTGTGTTTGCGATTGTCTTCTTGATTATATTTGTGATTGATATTTACTTTTCAAGTTACTAATCTTTCTTTAGTGTTAAAAAATCATATGTTCCTGTGCATCGACCCTCAAGTTCTACAACGGTCAACTATGCACTTGCGATATTTTAACGATGAGAGTGAAAATCTCTCCCAATAATAGCAAACTGTAAAGTTTTACTTAATATTTAGCGTAATAATTTTATATTCTAACACATTCATGGGTTGAAACTTGGGTTTCGTGCAAAAAAAAATTTTTAATTCATTTTTTAAATGCACGTCCTGTGATGAACCTGAGTTACACTTATATAAAATACCTATCACTGCTCCAAAACTCTGAATTTATAATGAAGATTGAAAGTAATACTTTTATATTCTAACACCAAAATAACAGCGAAGAAGATTGATCAAGTTACTCTAAACTCTCATAAAAATATCACAGTAAAACAGTGCTCCATCCATTTTGTCATAGGGAACAAGTCTTGTATCAGAGATCCCAAATACACCAAACTACACCCAACAACAACAATAACAAGAAGACAAACAAAAAGTAAAAGCAAAGAACCCAAAAAACACCTCTAGACTCTCAAGAGTCGTATGGAAAGTTTCTGCAGTTCTTTTCACAAACAAGGCTGGCCTAAGGGTTAAAAGTAAATACACAAAACAAAATATTTCAGCAAAAAGTGATGCAAGTCGCTAACAAGGCCAATTCTCCAGAAGTCTCTCTTAAACAACGAAATCTGTTAGTGACCTCATAGTGTGAACGTTGACAAGTCCCAGATTTGCGATTGCTTTGCCGCTCGTGCAATTGGATCCTTACGATTACAGGTTGGATGTTTAATTGTCCTGGCGACTTCCAGATATGAACTGGTTCCGTTCAACTAAAGAGCAACCAAATTTTGGAATGCCCAGCTAACATCATTATTTGGTGATTATATTCATGGTCCTAACAATTTCAAACAGTGAACATGGAAATACCTAAATAATAATGACATGTTAGTGACATCTAACACCCAATATATGTTGATTATGACCCCTAATGGTCACCATTAGCAATATAATGTGTACCAAACTTATGTGAGGACAATGATCTAACTTATGGACCATTAGCACATGCAAAACCCCTCTAATCTTAAGACTCCCAAAAGCAAATGTGTTGTATTTCATTTACTAAACTAACTTGTGATGTCAGGCTAATCAACTCTCTCATATATAATTATTAGAAGTGCTGGGATTAGGTGTCTCACATCAAATTGAGTAGATAAAGTGGGTGATGTACGTGGTATACACGATAAGTTAGTCTAGCAAAAAATGGTCCTTGAGTGATTAAATTATGATTAGATCCAAGACTTCAATAGAGATTTGATATGTAGTGTGTTAAGCATATATGTCACTTCGAGGAGATAACAACCATGATACTTAAGAATCCGACTATGACCTAACTGTTGGAATTTAGGTCGAACAACCCACATAAGCTAGACGTCGGGATGGTCTTGGGTATATACGGATTTGGGTAACTCCGCCTAGAAGGCTGGTCTTTTGAGTTGGTGTCCCAAGTCCTTCAATTGGTACCAGAACCATACCCCAAACTTAGTCATGTGTATGGGTGATGTTCGACGATATAAGATCCCCCAATGGCGCAAACGCGCAATGGGCCTGATCATCCCAATAGCCTGACAATGGTGTGCATGACACTTCTGGGAAGCTCTGATACCACGCGGAGAAAAATAAATTGTATCTCGATAGAGCATTTGATCTTCCAGCGTTTTCCGGTGTGAAAATAGTTAAGCTTGCAGGGAGACTCTTTGTTTGAGGGGGGATTGTTGGGATTTGGGTCGAACAAATAGTCCCACATCGGCTAGACGCGGAGATGGTCTTGGGTATATAAGGTTTTGGGCAACTCCACCTAAAAAGTTAGTCTTTTGGAATGGTGCCCCAAGTACTTCACTAACAACCGGGATTTAATAGTATCATAGGTGATGAAGGCTCAAAGCGTAAATGTTGTTTTGCTCAAATTTAATTGTTTATAGGTGATGGAGGTTCAAGGTGCGTAAATGCAGATTGCTGATTCATGTAATAATACCTACATGGTTACGTATTGAATTATATTACATTATATTAGTCTCTTGTTGCGTTGTCCCCTATACGAGAGATTATTGTCTGTCGAAATTTATATGAACACATTGGACATGAAAGGATATAGAGATACGTTAGACCTAGCTATGTGTAAACCTTATACTAGAGATTGTTGGCCCTTGTACTCTTTGTGAATCCATTACATGTAAAAAGAGATTTGTAAAAGTCATGTGTAAACTTTATATGAGGAATTGTTGGCCGTTGTAATTTTAGATGAATTCATCACATATAATAGGAGAGATTTGTTAAGGAAATATAAGATTAAAAATACTTCACAATGAAATATACGTTGAGAAAAATTGAAAAATTTAATAAAAGTTTAAGCCACTAAATTTTGCTTGAGCTTAGTTTCCCTTAAATGTCTGATTTGTCGTAACAAGAAGACTTAGTAATATGTTTTGGGATTTTTAACGTAGCTAAAAAGATTTACACCATTGAGGTGCAAATGAAACAGTATGTTTTTTTTTTTCTGTTCTCTTTTTTTGAGCATTAATGTAATAGTATGTTTGACATAGCATGGAAATAATCACAGCATTGATCAGGTGCAACCATAACAGTGTATTTTGTGAATTTGGATCTTTTCATTTGTGTTAAAATTAATAAACGATCCAAATTTACAATTTTATTCACACTTATGTATTCACCACAGCTGCATACATAGAATGTACAAGTACTTAGGTTAACATTCCTTATTTATCCATTTCTCTCTTAAAAGTTCAACAACTAGTTACGAGAGATATATTCGCATAGTGTCTTTTAGTATCTAGTATCTACTGTGGCATGCATAAGTATCTACTAGTAGTTGAGTACAATTATAAATTTATTAATTTAGCAATGAAAAGTTAACAATTTTTCAGTTCTTTCTTTAGAAAAAAATAAATAAATAAATTACTATTATCCTCTCAGCATTGAAACTTTATTTTTACAATTGTTTCAAAAAAGGAGAGAAGCAAAAAAAAGGAAAAAGAAAAGGAAGATGAAGACAGAATCTAGCTATAGAGGGCATTAGGCTCGAAAGGATCCCATAAATCCCAAGCTAGAATGTGGAGACCCAAATAAATATCCACTTGTTCCTTGTTTTCTTTGGACATTAAATCGGATCCAAAGATCATACCGTTGCAAAAATATTATGTATGCACCAGCATGACACTTTGTAATAGACCACTTCACTCTATAGTTGGGTCCATTTTCGTACGATGAGGTTTGAACATGATCTCATCCTTTGAATTTGTTGTCTCACCCTGTCCACTGCAGTGTGTTGAGAGGCATATGGAGGAACCAATAGTGTTATCATGTTCGTATCAGTTTTTTTTAGCGGATATAGATATTAAAAATATTTCCTTAACTTTTACGTGCTGCACATTTTTCTACAGAGGGCTGAAATACACAGAGATTCCGGCTACTCATAAAAAACGAGTACCATTTGTGGAGACTCTAGCTATTGGCATTGTAGAAAAATTGTATGTTTTATAGGTAATAAAAATTGAATTTGGACATGAATTGGATATTGAACTCTAGTCATATGTTAATAAATATAACTAATAATTTGAAAGTAAAGTGTGTTCAACATTTTTTAATCCTGACCTATCGTTACCCTAGGAAAATTTAGCCCGTGGACCAAAGTGTTGGACCACGGGTCTAGGTGTGTTTTCAAAAGACTAAATGGAATAAATGGGATGAGATTAAAGAGAATGTTTGAGAAGAGTATGTCGATCCAACTTATGTGGCTATTACACTAAATAAGTGAGTAGTGATAGCACCGAGCTGCTAATCAAGTCAATTGGTTAGCTGGTAACCTTGCCCCACTGACAGTAACCCCTTATAAACATGACTTCAGATGAAATAGAGAGAAGAAAATCGGTCCGAGAACGTATTTTTTGAAGTTATCTTTTGTTCATCATTAACCCCTTGGGAGTAAGGAGGTTAGGTTTACATGTAGGCCCCACCATATGCATCAGAAATGAATATCATTCACAGATACTCTGACTGTTTTTCTTGTGTAGAAAAATATATCTGTTTGAGACGCGTAGAAAATGAGTTTCTTGTGGACATAAATTGGATATGGCCTTTAGTAAGATATTAGTAGCATAACTAATAATTCGAAAAATAAACTCTGTTCAGCCTTTTATGCTAAACCTGTCGTACACGCTAGGAAAATTAGGTCCGTGGACACGGGTTGGGTGTGTTTTCTAAAGAAACAAATGGAATAAATAAAGACTGATTGTCCAGCAGTTGGCACGTCGGCTCCTCCTAGAAAGGGCCCGATAGATGGATGAAGAGTATGGCTACTTTAATACCAATAAAGTGCCTGTTGATAGCTTCACTAATCAGGTGAACTGATTAGCCGGTGATCTGATCACCGACAGTAAACACTTATATATAGAGGTACAACTAAAAATAATCCAAAAAATTCATTCTTTTATTGCTATCTTTTGTTTATCACATTTTATTGGTTCCCCTTCAGAAATTGTCCGAGCGTGCTTAACTATTGGTAAGAGTTGGCAAGAGCAAGAATCCAACTCTTGCTACTCTAGTTACCGAACATGGCAGCTGCAACTTTTTAGCACCATCAAGATCTAAATGTTTGAGACTCCAGATATACAATCATGCATGCATCTAGATAAGATTGTACCTGTATATATGATGCCACCCATAGCTTACTAACATTTTCTTAATATGAGATAATAGAACTTGACAAATAAGCTACTCACGCTTTACTATCTTACATAAGATTCCAAAATTGGAGACATGTGCAGTCTTTTCTACTACAATATCCACAAAGAAGGATTTGCATTTCTTTTGCAACTTTTGCCGACAAGCTGCTTTAATTTTCTCATGCTGTGTGTGCAAGATTCTCATTTTCTTTCCCTCTTGCTCACGGCATTTCTCTCTTTAAACATTAATTAGACAGAGATATATGGAGGAAAGAGAGAGGAAATATGGGTAGAATGGATGCTTGTCTGCTTATAGAAACAGTTCCCTGCATATATAAAACAAACAAACAAGTTTTTTTCAAGTTCAATCGCAGGTTGCATCAAATTATAATGCTAATAAGGAATCAAATTAGACTAACACTATTTTGTAATATTTTTTTATACTATATTAAACTACTACTATATGAATTGTGCGTCACATTAGTAATTAATAAGGGTGAGAGTGACAATTCATGAGTGTGACCCACAATTCATAGAATAGTAATGTAACGCAGTATAAAAAAATAGTACAAATAACTTTACTCATCAAATTAACACCAACGACTCTCGCTATCATTGATGTCTTACACGTGCCAAAAGCGAGAGCCTCTCCAGTCAGTTGAGATTGAATTTGCTCTCTCTTTGGTTTTTAAGTATCATTTTTTTCATCTCATTTCTTGCTGTTGTGCAGAATTTTGACCTAATAAGAAAAAACATAACTTACAAAACTCTTGAAATATCTTAACTTAATTGATTGACCGTTGTAGTGGTCGGTGTCTTTTGACTCTTTTCAAGATCACGACATGTGACCACCTGCGTCAAAGGCATCCCAAGTGGCCAGCCACCCTCATGTCAGCGAATCCAATATACCAGCAAGCCCAACATGGTCCCAAGGAGAAAGCCTCGGGTCCTGCTCCAAGCCCACATCAATCTGGAGTCCCTCCGTTGTTCGGAGGCCCTAGCCTCTGAAACGGAAGACATCCACGAGAATTGTAGCTTCTACGTGGGTTAAACTTAGCGGCACGATCGCCGCGACTCATGGATTCAGTTGCATGATCATCCTCACGTTCAAAACGTTACAACGCCCCTACTTCAATGCAAGTTGTTATGGATAGTGGCAGGTATCTCAGCATGACAACTGATGAATATCATGTACATCAATATTTTATATTCTTTTTATGTTTTTTTTTGCCACTTTAATGCTGCATTGGTAATTTTGTTTAAGACTTTTGCAGACTTGAAGCCAAAGCCGAGTTTTCAGAAAATACCGAAAAACAATTAAAAGAAGAATTGCAGAGAAGGAAACAAGATATATGAAGATCCCGGTTGCAAACCAGAGATCCTAGTAGAGTATAATCATGAGATAGAAAAAGTCAGAAAAAATCTAGAAGCATTGGCCATATTTTTACGGCGAAAATGCCGTCCGCACGGCGAATTCGCCGTTGACTGGTCAAAGCACACGTAGTGCTTGCGCTAGCTGTTTCTCGACTCAGAATCAAAGACATATTGTATTTGACGGTGAAAATATCATATTTGATGGTGGATCCGCCATCCTAATGGGTCAGCTGATGATGTAATTTTTTAGAATCCTTCTAAGATTAAATATCAATTTTAGAAATCCTTTGTCGGCTGTCTAGGGTTGCTGGGATCCATAAATAAGACTGCATACTCTTGTATTTATATCATAATATTGGAGATTGAAATTTGGTTCCTCTTTGAATAAAGCTTGAATTTTGTTATTATTTGTTGATACTTAGAGAGAAGTTCAGAGAAAGTAGGGATTTAAATTGGTTCTTTCTTTCCTCTTTTTCTTAAGTATTATTTATATGTTTATTCAATATAAAATCATGCTTTATTACTTTTCCTTCATGCACTAAATTCTACTTTCTAGGGATTAGATTTAGGCTTTCTATTGAAGATTATTCATAAGTTAATTTGCATCTAATTGTTCTTATTTATAGTATTACTAAATTTCTATTTTTTTTAGTTTAATAATTGATGGCCACAATTATATAAATGGTTAAACTGAAGACTGATAGGAGATAAGCTAGCAACGAATTTAGAGATAGAGATCACTTCCTGCAGGCTGAGACCGATAGAAGAAGCATAAGTTGTATAATTTTTAAAAGAAAAATTATAAATCTTAATGCTTCTTTAGCTAGTAAATTTACTAGATCAATAGATTGTGGGTTCTAATTTAAAATCAGATTTAATGATACTCGATAGAAATTATTGATTACAAAAAGATTATTCAATTATTAGCAATATCAACTAACTAGAATAATTAGAGATAGAATAGCCGAAGTCGTAATTCCCTAGCACTTTTCTCATATTCAAAAACACTTTCTTTTTAATTAGTTTAACTTACTTTGTCACTTAATCCTATTTTTCAAATAAGATCCAGAAATAATAATTGTGGTAATTAAATAAAAATATTTGTGGGTTCGATATTCTACTTCATTACTTAATTACTTGTAATGATTGGTACACTTGACAAATCACATGTCAAGTTTTTAGCGTCATTGCTGAGGATTGTCTATTTAATATCACTAACAATTAGAGCTTATCTTACTTTGAATTTTTTTTATTTTTCTGCGTAAACCCACACTATAAAATTTTGTGTTTCAGGTTTCAAGAAGCAGAACTCAGGAGGAACTAAACTGACAGTGAATCCACCATCCAGACGGCTAATCCATCGTCCATCTACTGATTCTGAATCTCAACTTTCAGGAACTGATTTCTGACATTGCATGTTCTGGAAGCTCTGATGTTCTATAACCTGATCCTAAGATCAAAAGAACCATCATATGCTTGTTGAAAGAAAGAGAGATCATGAAGTGAGAATCGCGAACACAGAAGAATGCAAAGCACTGAGAGACAATGAGGTGCAGTCCACCTCAGCAACTACATCCTGCATCATCAAGCCGGTAATGCAAGCCACAATTTCGAGTTGAGGAGCGAAGTAATCTAATTAGTGCAAAACATGTGCCGATTTGGAGAACAGCCTGACGAAGACCCGAGCGAGTACATTAAGAGCTTCTTGAAGATATGTGATCCTCAGAAGCACAATGGGGTTCCTCCGGCGCAAAAATTGATGTTGTTACCTTTCTGTAAAAAATAAAGCAAAATATGGTATTATTCCTTGCCCAAAGAGATGATCGCCATATGGGATGAAATGGCTTCAACCATCTTGGCCAAATATCTACCACCGGTCAAGGTATCTAAATTTTGAAGCAACATTATGCTTTTTTCCAACCCGAAGATGAATTCATACATGATGGATGGGAAAGATACAAAGTGCTCCTTAACAAAGTATCTAATCATGGGTTACCCGCATTGTTAGAGATCCAATTCTCCTATAATGGACTCCAATCAAATACAAAGATGATTATAGATGACATCGCTGGCGAAGCATTGATAAGCAAGAACCTAGAAGAGGCTCGTAAATTGCTAGACGAGATGTTATCAAACCATTATCAATGGCAATCAAAGAAAAATCCAACGAAGAAGAACGCTTGAGTACATGAGCTTGATGCTTTATAGGCAATTCAAGCATAGTTGGCGGTAATCACAAAGAAATTGGAGGAGCCACTGTAAGTTCTATCCAAACAAACTCATTTTGTGTGGAAGGGGCATGAGAATAATAATTGTCAAGTTAGCAATAATTTTGTCTTTGAGCAAAATGAACAAGCCAACTACATCAATGACTATGAAAGGCCGAACAACTTCTACTCCAACACGCACAATTAAGGATGAAGGAACTACCTAAATTTACAAAGGAAGAACTATAAAAGATGAACTTTCAGTAGCCACAACAACGCCAATAACAAGGAGATAAAAAGTCGAGCTGGGAAAAAGCGGTAGCGCAACTTTCCATAAATGCGACTCATTTCAAAAGAACACAATAACAACTATATATGCTCTTGAGGTTCAGATGGGCCAGATACCTGCCTCACTAGCCAACAGGCCCCAAAGATCATTGACAAGTAACACCGAGACAAATCCAAAAGAGCAAGAGAACATGATAACCCTACGGAGTGGATGACAATTGGAACAAGACAAATCAGAGAATACTAATGCAGAGAGTCTAGAAGAGACTAAGAAGAGCAACATAGAGGAACACAGAAAGCCAGAGAAGAATAAAGACCAACAGATGGCAAATCCACCGTCTGAATGACTACTCTACCATCCATAAACTGTAGCAGAGCCAGAGTTAGAGACTGTGAAGAAGGTTCCAGTGAAGCCTTATGTTTCTCTTGTTTCTTTCCCCTAGAGGCCAAGCAAACAGAAAACAGATAAGCAATTTTCTCAATTCGTGAACATATTTAAGAAATTACATATTAATATACATTTTGCAGATACTTTACAACATATACCGAAATATGAAAATTTCATGAAAAATATCCAGAGAGACAAAAATAAGTTCGAGGATCATGAGACATGCTTAATTAGGAGTGTAGCGCAATTCTATTAAATAAACTGTCTCCTAAGCTAAAAGATCCAGGGAGTTTTTCTATACCATGGACAATAAAAAATAGTCATTTTAAAAAAAGCTTTATGTACTCTTGGAACTAGCATTAATCTCACGCCTTTATCTATTTTCAGAAAACTTGACTTAGGAGAGGTAAAACCAATGACAATGTTTCTCCAACAATAGATAGATCCATCAAATTTCCTAGGGGGAGTGATTGAAGACGTACTCATGAAAGTAGACAAGCTTTACTTGCCGGCAGATTTAATTATCCTCGACATGGAGGAAGACAAGAAGGTACCAATTATCTTAGGAAGACCTTTCTAACAAAGCAAATTAACTCTTCGTATTCAGGACGATGAAGTAACTTTCAACGTCTTCGAAGTAATGAAGTACCTAATGGACAATAAAGATTGTTTCCATATCGATATTATGGATAAGCTAACAATTGAGATATTTAGAGAGGAACATCCAACATTGCTGTTAAGGGACCAATAAAGTTTGAAATGTTGATAGAATAATTGATTTGATAGAGTCTTTAATTCTGACATAGAGATGAAAATTTTTAAAAATAACACCATCTAGATCTTGTCTACATGATTATGAACTCTTTATTCTCTTACACATGAGTTTTATGCTTGGAATGATGAGAAAAGCTTAACTTAGTTTAAATATAAAGTATATATGTTTATCTAAAAAAATATTTAAAATTACCTAAGTATTGATTAGCTAGGTACTTTGGCCTAAGCAAGCCTTGGTAATTACATGAAAGATAATTAGGCGAGTTATAAGTTATATATATATATAAATAAATTTTTATGTATTAGCAAATTTAAGGATCAAATAGTTAGATATTATGACATCAAGAAACTTTGATATTTACACGAAAGAGACTTAGAAGAGCTATACAAATTAAAAAAAAAGAGAAAAGAAAGTGCTTAACAGACAACGAAATGGTAA
>JAVJIF010004609.1:0-84448 GCA_038442645.1 Agave tequilana
TACTAATGAATTTGTTCAAGATAAGTTTCAGGTTTTTGTACCATGTTTGGAGACCATTGGCTTAGCTTTTGCAAGAACTTCTAAGTTTCACATAGCAAGGAAGGCAAATTGCACAATCAAGGAAGAATCATAGAAAGAAGGCACAAGCAAGGCATTGGATGGCTCAAGACTTGAAGATTGCTCAAAGAGTATTTAATCATTGTATTTTTAGTTTTATATAGTTGTTAAAGAATAGTGGATAGGTTTGAAGCTCTATCACACACGTTTTTGCGCACATGTTTATTCCAAAATGTTTTCTTATAATTTATTACAAAAATATTTTTGTTTACAAGATTTTGCCTACAGATATATATTCGTGTTTTATACAAATCTATGTTCAAAACTATTTTTATCAAAATCAAAACCCCTTTATTTTCTCTTCAAATCCTGATTTTTTTTGACCTGAGCCAGTCGACCGAACGGTCGACCGGACCTATGACAGGTTGGCCGGTCGACCGTCCCAGTCGACCGTGCTCTGGCTGTGCACATATCTGTGTGCACGTTGTATCGTCGATCGACCGGTCGACCGCCTGTAAGCAACCTTGCTCTCGGTTAGATTGGGGGTCGACCGGGCGGTCGACCGCTGGCCTGCAACGGTCAAAAATTTGATCGTGCGTCGACGCGACAGATCCGTTGAACAGTAAACGGCTATTTTCTAGGGGTATTTTAAGTTTTGTCTTTTTGTGTTTAAAATTTGATTTAGGGATATATTTTGAATCTAATATTACTTAATTAGCTTAAGTTTGTTTTATCTCTTAACCTAGCCCTCTCCTATAAATAGGGGTGTTTTGGGGAGAGATTCATCAGAACAATTATTGCTAGAAAATTCAAAAAAGTTTAGGCTTTCAAAAGACTTTGTTTCTTGGTTTTTGGGCTGAAATTCTCTCTAATTTCTGAAGTGTTTTTGTAATACTCTCTGATTTAATTTTCCTTTTCTCCTTACACACAAGAGCTTCATTCCTACTCAATATTCTCTAAGGACCTTTGTAAGGAAGAGATATTTGAAAGAGAGAGTTTTGTGGTCTTTTTGACTACCAAGAAATTACTTGTACTTGAGATTGTAGGAGTTGGGTACTCCATTGTATTTGAGATCTTTGTGATAGTGGAAGTAGCTAGAATCCTTCTGGGGAAGGCGGGGAGTAGAGCTGGTGCTCGAACCTCGATAACATATCCTTGTGTTTGCGATTGGTTTACATCTTGCACTCCTTACTCTACTTTGCTTGCACGTGTTACTTGCTCATCATATTCATTGTCATATTTGCTTGCATTCATCTTGTGATTCTTGATTGGTGATTGTTGTGACTTTAAAACTTTTAAATTGATCGTTGATTAGCATCATCACCTATTCACCCCCCCTCTAGGTGACTTTCAGTAATGCCCATAATTAATGGCTCACTAATCAGAACCGTCGGCCTTAATGACCGCACGAGTGTCAAAGTCCAATGGAAGGCTGACGCGTGGAGCGTCGCTTCGGGAAGCGTCGAAGACGCAGATCTCCAACCACCAGCGCCGGTTTGGCATTAAAAGGCATTAACGCCCAGGCCCATGCCCATGAAGAGCCGACGCGTGGATGGTCGCTTCGGAAACATCGAATGGTGCAAGTTCCCAATCGTCAACAACGATTGGACGTTTAAAGATCTGATAAGTCTTTATGACAGGCTACACATAACGCCTGGGAAGTTGCACCAAACGCAGATGTGAGAGCCGCGTCCAGAGGCTCGCGCCTCTTTTTCCAAAAAGTGGCGTCCTCCTTCATTCCAAGTTAGAAGACCCTTCGCGTCTCTTGGATGACTCAAAGTTGCTCCGCGTCTCTCGGACGACTCAAGGTTGCGTCCATCAACAAAAGGGACTCATTCTGGGGTCTCAGTGGGAAAGCACATAAAACCTGCGTCCCGAAGCTTACATCTTCAGCAGAGAAGGCCTATCACCTTCACAAGTGTCTTAGAGCTGCGTCTACATGGATGATGATGGGTCTTGCACCGAGTCTCAGCGTCGCGTCCCTGACTGCGTCAATTTTAAGGGGCGTAAGACCACATTCTTAATGTATCCTGAACTCTGCGTCAGGATGAAGTTAAGGATTGCGGGGCCAGTGAATCACACTCAAAGCTGCGTCCTTCGCGTCCGCTTGAACCGCGTCTTCACTGCAGCGCTCAGGCAGGCGGCAGAGCGCTGCCTCAGAGCCGCGTCTCTTTTTATGAATCGACGCTGCGTTTCATCAAAAGAACTTAGTTTTACCTAAGTTTTAGTATTCACAGTCAGTAAGGGAGCATAACCAAAATCTGTGATTGAGAGGTTGGATTCATCTACAGCGGGGCAATGAAGGTGGAACAAAAATTTCGACGACTTTTATTATTCAAAAATGATAAAAGTAGATACAAACACTCTTGGTAAATAGAGTGTCCTTTTCTTTACAAGAAGAAAAAAAAAGAGGCTAAAAGTCCTGGTTCGCCAAAGAACGGATTTGTTCTCTAAGGCGATGTATCTCATGTTGGCGCGCCTTCTCAGTCTCCATGAGAGCTTGGGCCCGTAGATCCTCCTCGGATAAAAATCTCTTTGCTTGTACTCGGAGGGATTCCAGCTCGAGGAATAAACAGAGAGATTTGCTTCAACTTGCACCTTGGCAGTCTCTAACTCCGCTAGCCTCTTTTCAGAAGTAGCAAGCTCTTCTGTCATTAATAACAATCAAAGCCTCAGCTCTGCTATAGCAGCCCAAGAGTCAAGGATAGCCTGCTTCACAGCCTGCATGATCATCTCGGATTCCTTTGACTCGACCGCTAGCTTTTGATGATCAGCCTGGAAACCTTCGAGAAGACGGGTCCTTTCGGTTATCTTCTCTTCCACCTCTCTTCGCTCTTGCTCTTGAGCAGCAAGGAGCCTATTCAGAGTTTCCTGGGCCTCGTGAAATGAGCCAGCATTCTCCAGGGATCGAAGCTCTCTCTCAAGTTATGTCCCAACTGCTCCACCAGCAGCAGACACGCCTTGGCTGGTGAAGGGCCTCCGGCTAAACTGATGTTCTCGACCAGGTTTCCGAGAAACATTCGGGCGAATTCAAAGGAGCTATCCCCAGATAGGATGAAATCAATACATGATTGCATCGAGGCAAAGAACTGCTGCACCATCTGACGTGTCAAATCCCCATAGTATCACCACCTAAAGTTGCTCCCCGATCCCCTTTCTATCACGGGGTGAGGGATGTAAGGCTGATTCTTCCGGTACAGGAGTCGGGCCGACCACGGGGTGTGGCAGAAGCAAGAGTAGCCGCCGGCGCTTCTGGGGGTACTACGTCTGTAGAAACCTCCGCAACCGATGAAATGACAGTAAGCTCGACCTCTTCAGGTTCCTTGGTCGAGGTCTGAGCTGTACGGCCCTCCCGGGTAGGCACTGACCGCCAAGTCTCCTACCTGAGCTTCCTCAGTGCCCTCTGCAAATTACAAGAATATCAGCTACGACAGTAAAAGAAAAACATTCAAAAATATCAATATTTTCTTACCTAGCTGAGGTCCAAAGATGGCGAGTTCTTTAGTCGAATCCTGCAGGTGGAGGTCTCCCTGACTTCGATGATTGCCCTCTCTTGAGGCATCCCAGTAATAGGAGCCTCAACTCTCTCCTGCTGGGCCAGCTCCTGTATCATCTCCTCGATCTGGGAGGAAGCAGTGGCCTCGCTAACCACGACCAGCCCTGCGATATGAAGCCAAATGAAAAGAAAACGTCAAAATCCTTTTCCTAGTTAAAAGGATGAGTTAGGCGAAAGGAGTACCTTCAGCAGCTTTAGCAGGAATAACTACCGCTGGTGGTGACCCCCGTCACCGGCTTACACCCATATATTTCCTCCTCCGAGATGTGTGAGAATTTACTCGGATCAGGAGGAGCGGGTTCATCGCCAAAGTCGACCTCATCGCCTGAATCATACCCTTCTTCTTCAGATGAAGAACGATAGTGCAACGCGAGAAGCCTCGGCAACCGGGGCCTTGCCACCAAATACCCCAGTAGTAGGGCTGGGGTCAACTACCCGAGGACTGGGGATTAATACACTAGGGGACCCAGGCTGTTGTGCCTCATCCCTCCTCTCGTGAGCTGAGAAAGACCCGGGCTGAGTTGAGACCCCTGGAATCTCAACATCACCTCCGCTCATTATGTCGACTTCAAGCTGCTCAGCCTCGTCAGCGGCGGTGGGTTTGTCAGTGAACTCCCTTCCTCTAAAATCCTGGGGCCCCTGCTGCGCAACCCACAGGTACGGACTAAGGGGGCGTCATCCTCATCTTCCGCTTCTTCCCCTTCCCCCCTGTTCCTCAACACCAGAAGGGATGTCTTCGGACGGAGAAACCTGCGGCCGCCAAGTCTCTCCGGACCTTCTTTGGGGCAGCTCAACAGTGGAAGTAGAGCCTTGAGGATGCTTACGCGCCGCCTGTCGACCCTTTGCTGCTCGCGGGCTCCTCCCTCGATACCCTTCTGGTCTCCTTCAGAGCCTTCCGATACTCCTCGACGCCTCGTGAGCGTTTGTTGGACCCCAACTTGGCTTCATAAATGCATTGATACTCTCGATGCATGAGTACTCCGAGCAAAGTCAGGCGTTTGGTTGGCTTGAAAGTACCAGGTACAGAAGCTAAGGCTTATACAGCCTTTCGGTTCCTTGGGGACAGACGAAAAAGCGCTTCCGTCCCTCCTGCCACGCTATAATACCAAGCCCGAGTATCTTTCAAACAAGTTCCCACTGAAGGCGAGTCAAGCATTGGGGTTACCGACATATAATTGATCATAGCCGAACTGTCGGGCAAAGCGATTTGGCATGTACGGCTCGATCGTGCACGAATTTCCTTGTCGGAAAAGCACATACCCGGACCGAATATCACCAACCACCAGAAAACTCCCGATGACAGCCTCGTGAAGTTATCTGGGCCCACGAAGTCAGCAAGTTTATCCCCGAAAGATGCACCAGTACTCTCGGGGAAGCAGCGATTGAGCTGGTAGTTCGAAGCAATTAGAATGCACCTCCGAATGAAATACATATAAGTATTACACCAGCTTGAACCCTCCAACCGCTGTACGAAAGGGGTAAACCCCTCACTCCAAGACACCGGCGTCATCAGGGAGGGACAGTGCATAACGTACCAAGCCATTAGGTACGTGTAGGGAAGCTCAACCCGAGGGTTGGGACGCTTTACCGTCGGCCTCCCCTCTGAGTCAACAATCGCCTTACCCTGGGAGTCGACAGCCTTCTCTACTTTGCATAGATTCTGAGTTAAGGCCCGCAACCCGCTTTGAATACCGGCCGCCATGGCCGGGAGGAGGGCTATGGGCCTACCATAAGCCAGGAGCACCGCCGGGTACACTACGTCGGCACATCACTTCATTCATGTGGCAGTGTCGGCACCACACAGCGCTTCAACCACAACATTAAGAAGCCCGCCAACAGTGCTCGATTGGAGATAGGGGTCCGGGCTTGATGATGGAAACTTTCAAAAATCGTGTCAGGTTCGAAAGTATCCTCGTTCGACTCCGTGGTGTAGGAGTCTAAAGAAGCCTTGATCCTATCGGCAATCTCCTCGTCGGAGCTGGGAGCCAGTCGGTCACTGGATGGTCTTTCTGATTGACGCCATTAAACAAGTAGCTTGCCCAAGACAGCTGCTTGACTCCCCTCGTCCTCCAAGAGGTTATCTGGCCGCAAATGTGGAATGTGACATAACACCTCCCAATAAGTCTCGTATACCCGAGGAGATTCTTATTCTTTCTTCAAAGGTGAAGCTCCTCAGTTGTCGAGACGTATTCCTCATAGGGAGAGTCCCCCATTACCACCCCGAGACTTCGTACAACTCGTGCAGGGCAAGACCCATCTCTCCGATCGGAGTGAAGAATGTCCCCGTCAGAGGATTGTAACGCTCCAGGATCCCAAAGAAGTTTTGAGAACTTGGTGGAATACCATACTGCACGGCCCTGACCGTTTGGTACAATTCCACATGCTCCAACAGGCCTCCAAGATCGGCAAGGACGAAGCTCACCATCTTCCCCCACCAATACTTCTCAGTGGAATGGATCCACCCGGGCGCACGGAAGTCGACCGAAAAATCACCCCCTACTTTCATGAATACATTGAGAAAGGTGGTGCCGAGTTTAGGAGTTTCTCCTACTGGGTGATCGGTCCTGAACAGCCCGGGAAACAGACCGATAGCCTCCTTATCATGACCAGCATGATATACCTTCTTGGAGCCTAAGTTGCCGAGAGTAACCTCAGGGACGGGTCGGGAAAGCTCCCATGTCATTTTTCGAGGGATGGACATGTGCTGGAGATAAGATAGTGGTACATCCTCTCCATGTTCGGAAGAAAGAACCTTCTATCCCCTATCTGACGGAGCCATTTATAATCTCCGTCATGTAAGGAATAGCCGCCCTCGCTAATATGGTCTCCAAAGAAGAAAGCAGGCTTCTCCATTGGAGCGCGAACATTCGTTGTGAATGCCGCGTCAGTCATAAGCTCCCGAAAGGTTGCCGCGTCAACGTTGGAGAGCCTCTCCCTTCGCTCCTTCGACTTGTCGGCAGTCACAGGAGCAGTCCTTTGCAGCACAAAGGTTAAATCACGGTCAGCACCACCTATGTGCCCAAGTGGCGCCTCTTGGAGAGTGGGTTGGAAGAGTGTCGCACTACAGAAGAAAACGACACTTGATCAGAAATCTAATCAGAAATCTAAACGAAAACGTTAAGTGTTTATAATTCAGACGCAGAAGAGATACTGAACGCGGAAATTGTCAAAATCCGCGTCCAGACCTGAGGACCCGCGTCCAGACCTGAGGCCCCGCGTCCAGACCTGAGGACCATGAGGCTAGCAGGGAGTCTGCGTTTTAAAAATTCAAGACTTATGAAAAATCTCTAAGTACTTGGACTCGGTGCAAGATTCATAAAAACCAGCATCTGATGTCACAGAACGCAAGATCAAGTCTGCGTCCGGATCTTTCACAATTAGAAACATTCTAAATGATGGCTTCGGAACGCAAGGCTTACTGGCGCCCTATGTTCAACAAATGAGTACATCCTCAAGCGGATAAAAGCGGTAGGGTCATTAAACCCGCGCCTTGTTTGTTAACTCAAAGACCGCGTCTGAGAATCAAACACGGTTTCGAATCCACGATTGGCGGTTCTCCTTCAAAGAAGGGATTTTTAGGGTTATAAGAACTCCATAAACCCTCTAATGGCGAAGATCAAGCCTGATGGCGTCATACCTGAGATAGGGGCTTTCTGCATGGAGGAACCGCCTCTTTGGGCCTCAGTGACGACCGCCTTTGACGATGAAGCGGTTTGCTTAGCCTTGGGCGCCATTGCGAGTCGAAAATCTGATGTTAGATGGAAGAAGAGAGAACAAAGAGAACTTCTTTCTCAAAACCCTAACAGATGCAAGCGAAGACGAAAGAGAGATTAATAATGACTCTCTCAATGACTGTCGCCCTTTATAGGCACGGTGATTCGCAAAGATACGCGGCGCTTGGCTCGACGCCAAATCACCGCCTGACGCATGGATAGTACATTTAATGCAGCGTGAAGTTCACACGCCAAAAAGAAGGTGTCCCGTCGGCTCCACAGGACACGTGGCAGTGCACTCATGGCATGGCACGGATTCGCACCCAACAGTCGCGCCTCTTTAATGGACGTATCTCTTCAGCTAGGCCATTGTTGCGTCCAAAAAGTCACGTCCTTACTCCAAAAAGATGCGTCTCTCCGAAAGTTCGCATCCTTCCAATCAGCACAAGAATCGCGTCTGTCTTGTAGAATATCAGTCGCGTTCTCATTCCAAAAGATGCAGCCCTATGAAAGTCGTAACTTTAAAGCTGGCATTCAGTCCTTACTTCTGCAGAATAGTTCAACAGTACACTGGCACGAGCAGACGATCGTCCACTCATGGCTTAAAGTGCACCCACGACAGACTTAAAGCAATCGGGGAGGTTTAGACTGTGCATCTAGACACTCAACACGATCAACTTTGGTGGCTTCAAAGAGTTCCACAGTACACTCACGAAGATCATACTCCAGACAAGATCAAACCCGGAGCATTGACAGTCCAGTCATAAGGGTGAGTTAAGCTAGAGTCCAAAGTATTTCGAAATCCGTCCCACTTAACTACGGAATATTGAAAACTTTGGAGGGGGTTCTGTAGGCTGTCTAAAAATCACTAAAAGACAAGCCATTAAAAAGCAGAATTCCAAGTTCTAGACACAAAGTTAACTTTGGCCGCGTCTCAGCATCAAGGCGCGAGGCTCGACAGCCGCGTCTCAGCAGCTCCAAGGCGCGAGGGTCGAAACCCGCGTCTCAGCAACACCAAGGCGCGAGGGTCGAAACCCGCGTCTCATCAGCACCAAGGCGCGTGGGTCGAAACCCGCGTCTCATCAGCACCAAGGCGCGAGGGTCGAAACCCGCGTCTCATCAGTACCAAGGCGCGTGGTTGAAACCCGCGTCTCAGCAGCTCCAAGGCGCGAGGGTCGAAACCCGCGTCTCATCAGCACCAAGGCGCGTGGGTCGAAACTCGCGTCTCAGCAGCTCCAAGAAGCGTGGGTTAACACCCGCATCTTAGTTGTAACCGTCCCAGTTTCGGGGCCAATCACGGCCCACATAACGGGAAAAGTTAGCACCCATTATGGAGTATTTTTAGGAGGCACGTACGCCCCTGAAACTCCTATAAATAGCCCCGTCGCTATGAAGAAGGGGTCGGATGATTTTTGAGAGAAAAGAGCTCTGAGAGAAAGGGGAGAGAGTTCAATCCTTCAGAGAACTTGTTGTGTTCAAGTTAGCCTTTGCCGACAATCTCTTTGAGAGTTTTGGTCGACAGAGCTGTGTTACTCCGTCAACCACCCGAAGAGAAAAGCCCCGGAGGATCTCAACGTTCACCCGGTCAACGGAGAACAAGATTTACTCTCCACCGCCACTTGAAGAACCCAGCCTTAAACAAAGGGAGGATTCAAGACTCAGCATTCTCCCTCCCTTGTAATCGGAAGATTGATCTGTTGTAATTTTCTATCCAATCAAAAGAATTTTATAATCGAATCCTCCTTTTCCGACGCATACTTCCCTGAGTGCCTCTCTTGTCTCCTTCGAGAGACGAAGCAGCTCGTGTATAGTGATCCGAGCTGGAATATTATCTAATTGTGCTAATATATCAAAGCAAAAAGGGGCATCAAGTCCTGGACCAGAAGTTTTTCAATACTCGGTCAAATCAAACTTTTTTCTGCTTTTCTTTTTCTGGTGCAGGAACTGAAGCTGGAACAGGTACTTCCCCTAACGTCGTTGGCCATTGTGTTTCATTAGTGGTCTTCTCGTACTGTCTCAGGTAAAATTTTTCAGACCGAGTACCTGTTGGTTGAGGTGCAGTGTCTTGTGCTGTCAAAGCATGCTTCTTATCTTCAGAGTCACTGAGAGAAGCTACTATTATGTTGTCACCATCTGGAAAGACAGAGACGACGTTGCAGGATTTATCCTTGAGCTTGGATTTCTTTGAGTCCCATTGCTCATCTTTGACAAGATTCAGGTGCACCGACATGATTTTTTCGGTCTTCAATGTCATTGGAATGAGGCCTTTAACCTCCTGCTGCTTTACTGAAGAATTACTTACCTCCAGTCGTGCCTCTGGGGCTAGAGCATTTCTATCGGGGACAGTAACCTTTGGAAAAGTGCCAACTCAAGAGTCACCATATTCGCAGTGACTTTCTTCTGTTCTGACTTCAAAGTCAGAACTTTAGCGTCGACCAGAGTTTCAATTTTGTTTTTAAGGACAAAGCATTTATTGGTACGATGATGAACCATTCTATAAAAGAGGCAATAGTTAGGATCGTTCGTATATTCCACTTCATTAGGGTGTCGAATCTCTGGTAGCTTCAACTTAACGCCCTTTTGGAGAAAATGAAAAATTGTAATCACCTGCTCTTCTTTAAAAGAGTACTATTTTGGAGGAAACTTGAACTCATGATTATTGGTGCCACTCTTCATGGTTTTTAGTGGAGTTTCTCCTGACAACTCCACGAACATGGTTTCTTTCCCTTTTGATTGAGAAGATTGTGCTACTTCGTCACGTCCTTTGTTGTTCACCCCTCATTTTCCTTTAGGCATGGAAGGCTCAAACTTTTTAGCCGACTTCTCGGCTATCTCAGTTTTCTTAACAAGCTCTTTTCAAGTATGGGCCTTAACAGCCCCCATGCGAATCTCTACTTAGTCCAGGAAGTTGTGCCTGTATGTTTGCAATAACATGAGGAATGCATCCCTGCTGGATACATCAGAGATAGATTCCTGAATCTTTCAATGTAATCACGGACCGGTTCTTCCTTCTTTTGCACTGTGGAAAGGAGTTTATCCATGGTTATCTCGGTGTCATCCTCATAGAAGCGAGAAAGGAACCGAGTCTCCAAATCGATCCAAGAATTGATGAAGTCCGGTGGAAGGCTTCTGAACCAGTCGAAGGTCACTCCTTTGAGAATACCGATAAATAATCTGGCCGTGATGGCGTCATTATCTGTTACGTTACCAGTTTGGGACCAGAAGTAATAGATGTGCTGGTTCGGTGAACTTTTGCATCATACGTATATAACATAAGTGGCTTAAACTTCGGCGGGTACGGCACCGAATCCCATTCAAGTGGGTAAGGGCGAGTCATCCCTATCTTCTTCAGCTCATCCCTCTGGGTTAGCGATACAATTTGAGCCTGGATGCCTTTAATGATCTCGACATCAATTGAGGAACTTTCCTTCGACTTTTCAGTCTTAGGACGTTCATTATCATTATGCTTCTCCTCGTTATGGTTGCTCCCAGTGTCATTGATATTCTGGTTGGTCAGGAGTTGAGCTAGCATCTATTGAATATTATTTAAGGATTCTTGCTGAGCCCTAGAAGTCTGCTCCTGCGCCTCCATCCATTGATGAAGATCATCATTATTGTTATCAGCCATGTTAGCTGACACTCTGCCTATCTACACAGAGCTGATTGTGGCTGATGAGGCATATCCACTAACTTCTCTCTCATCATCAGACCATTGGAAGAGACTTTTAGTGGTTCTAGTGACATTACCCTGGTTGAAGAGGAGGTTGTTCGTAATTATAGAGTATTGCTACCCTAGATCTTGTGCCTCGGAACGCACCTTCTTGCCCCACTAAGACTCGGCCCAGATCAGGGCTATAGCCTAAATCTGAAGAACTGAACGAAGGGGATTTAGTGTCACGTCTCCGTCGTCTGGCCCTGAGCGGTTCACGTCCCCCTCCTATCATATTGACAGATGCTGAGAGAAGATCTGACGCGTTTCGTACTTTGTTCTTTTTCTGAGGCTTCACAGGCGCTTGAGTTGATAGCTGGTTGAAAACTGATTATCAGACTAGAAGCGTGGTGGGGCCAGCCTCAGTCGGCAATGTACTGAATGGAATCACCCACTGGCACTCTGCTTGTTCACAGTGGGGGGGGAGTATGGCTTAGTTCTTCACAACAAAACTTCTATTTGTTAGTCAAGAACTCTCGTAGATCAAGATTAATCGAGCTTAAGCGGTCTAGTACAGAAGCTCGAGGAGGTCGTATACTAGGTTGCTCAAGTTGGAGGGCCCTATTCTTTAAATTTCTCCTTTCAACCATAGGTGAAGTTGAAATAGCTTCACTTGTAGCACGAGCTTCGCTCGATGAAACTAAGCTTTTAGCTCCGCCTCCCAGTGCGAGCTTAGCGCTAGAAAGCACTGAGAGCAAAGCTATGGTAGCTTTGCTTTTAGCACACAGTGTTGCTTCGATCTTCGCGTTGCGGCGAAGATAACTAGCACTATACAGTGCTTTAGTTTTAGTCTTACGGCTAGGGACTTTGCTAGCATCTCTAAATGCTGAAGCTGCATAAGCAACGCTATCAGCACTTGGAGGTACCCCTTAACTTTGCTCAGAGGAGCGAACTTAGCGCTGGAAACAAGTGCTCTCTGGTTGGACGGAGCCAATGAGGCTTCGTGTCCTCGTGGTTCCAATTTATCCTTGCGGCTAAGGGGACTTTGAGCGCCCCGTATTGAAGCTGCATGAGCAACGCTATCAACAGTTAGGGGCGCTTTGCCCCTTCCTTCATGTGAGAGACGCGGTTGAGTTTCAATTTCGCATGAAGCTTCACGCGGATAGGCTCCTTGCTTCGCCCTCTAGACCCGCTTGCTCTGAGCGGCCTTAGGTTCCTGTTGGCTTTGCATGAAAAGCCACCATGTTGACATGAAGTCAAGTTAGCCTTGGTTGAGATTGAGAGGAATTGGAGCGAGGTTCACTCAAGTGTGCGCGCGGCTGGCATAGGCTTGGACACAACCTCAATTAGAGCTGTTTTTTGATCTGTAGCCAGTGGAGCTTTGGCTACAGATACCCTCCTGTGCTTCCATGCATGGAGTGTTGGACCACCCCGGAGAGGAGTTCCTCGATCTTCTCTTTGTCAAAGTGGGTGACCGAATTTTCGACGGTATGGGTTCAACACTTTGACCGTTGCATTGCGACATCATCTCCTTGTTGCGGAAGAAGACTTTGATCCCCAGCGGAGTCGCCATCTTGTTTTTCATTGATTTTGGTTGGGGAAAACTTATAAAAAAGAATTGAGGAGCAAAATTATAAGTAATTCTTTAAAGAAAGAAAAAGAAAATTACAAGTAGATCTCTTTCGAGATTTCTAGGGAAGTATGTCAGTGGGAATCTGATCAGCGCGCGATCACTTTATCTCATTGACAATGCAATCGGTTGGATGTTCAAGGCTTCTCGGGAGAATTTCCTTCTGCCTGCTTTCAAAATTCTCTGAAGATGGAAGACTTTAGAAGAGAGTTAAATCTCTAGCACTTGGGAGCTTAGAAGCAAGAGAAAATCTTTAGTTAAGGGTCTCTTTGATCTCTGAAATTTTCCAGCCCCTCTTCTCTCTTGCAAAGGGCTATTTATAGCCAAAAAGTAGTGTAACCGCCCCTTGAATTCAGCAAGGCTGAATCATCTTGTTAGCTTCGCGCCAGGCTTGATATAGCCTGGAGGCGAAGCTAAAAATGAGCCTCTGGCAAAGCTAGAGCGTTGGAACTCACCTGCACGTCTCCACTTATTGTGAGACCAAGTGGGCGGGTGTAACCGCCCACTAAATCAACTAACTCCATAATTAGAAGTGGAGTTATAACTGCTAATCCACCCTAGAGGATTTGAGAACGGGCATATGACCTGGTAAAGCTCGCGGAGGAGCTAGGTGAGAGCTTCATGAGAAGTTCTTCTTAAAAGCTTCAGGGGAAGCTATAATCAGGGCCTCAAGCGAGGTTAGATGTTAGCTCAATTGATGAGCTAGCTGAAGCTTTAGGCGAAGCGAGAAGGTTAGCTCAGAGCGGAGATGGCCTAAACTTCCAGCGAAATTAGTGAGAAAGCTTCAAGCGAAGCTAAGGTTAGCCCTTAGTGGGGTTGATTGAAGCTTCATGCGAAGCTTGTTGGCTTGGCCTTTTGGCAAGGTCATGAGGTGCGTCAAGCGAAGTTAGCCCGTTTGAGCTCATGCGAGTCTAGGTGTTTGAATAGACCTAACCTAATAGGCCTGCTTTGGCCTCTGGAGTGGGCATAAAAACTAGTCATCAGCTTGTCCATGACTTTGACTTTTGTAAATGTCGCCGAGTGTAGACGTCGTTCAGACCAGTTGAAGTGCTGCCCAGGAGCTTGTCTTTTTGGAGTGTCAACACTCTGCTAGGCTACCACTAAACCCATAAGGGTATAGGTTGCGTAAATACTATTAGATATCCTATAGAGTGGTCTCTCGGATGATAATCCCGAAAGACCATTCGCCCGAGGGTCTTCGCCTGTAACCTGCACCATTGTTAGTCCCAAAATACAATAATTCCGAAAAATACATATTAATTCTAGAAAATATAAGAAATTAATAGAAATACAAGGAAATTTCTAAATACTCAAAAAAATCCTAAAAGTACATAGATAAATTCTAAATACATAGAAAATTCTAAAAATATACAGAAAATTCCTAAAATGCAGGAAATTCATAAAAATGCCCAGATAATTTCTAAAAATTATAGAAAAATTTTGAAAATGCCCAGAACATGAAATATGCATGCACATGTACAAATATACGTGTACAAGTGTATATGAGTGCATATGCAACAATGGAAGAGTACTCGCCTAATCGAAAAAGTACCCAATACCACGTGCACCTGTGCACGTGTGCACGTGGGCAGCCAAGGGGATGTCCAGGGACTATAGGAGGAAGAAGAGGGTGTAGACAGGTGTTTTAGAGAGAAAATACAAAGAAGAGAGAGAATTCTAGAGAGAGAAAATTAGGGGATTTTGGAGGAGAGAGAAAGGGTGGATGGGTGTGGGATTGATGGAGGAGGTGGAGGAGCAGATGGGTAAGGCTAGAAAGGTGACCGACCGAAAAGGATGAGGGAGGAGAGAGATATCTAGAGAGAGAAAATAAGGGAGGAGAGAGAAAATAGTGTTTTGGGCTCTTTTAAATATAGGAAAAATAGGAGAAATTATAGGAGGTAGAGAAGATTGAGGAGAAGCCATCTACAGTAGCCGGCCAGGAGAAAGAGGGGTGAGGTGAGATAAAAAATAGAGAGAAAATAAAGAAGAGAGAGAAAATGACATTTTAGGGTTTGTTAAATAGAGGGGAAATAGGGGAAATCGTGGGAAGTACGAGAGAGGGAGAGGAACCCCTCTATGGCAGCCGACCATGGTGGATATGATGGAGGAGTGAGAAAATATAGAGAGAAGTTAGAGAGAGGAGACAGAAAGTATTGTTTTTTGGGCATTTTAAGAGGTGAAAAATTAGGGAAAATTAGGGCTGGTTAGGGGAGGTGTAGTGATGGAGTGGTTGTAGGAGGTGATGGTGGGGATTTATGATTTTTGAGAATTTTTTGGAGGCCTTTTTGGTGATTTTCTAGAGAGAGAAAGGTGGAGGGAAGATGGGAGGAGGGTGGTCGGCCAAATTTATAGGTGCGGAGGAGATAAGGGTGAGGGGAGTTGGCTTCTTTGAGAAGTCAAGGGCTTAGCTTCATGGAGAAGAAAGAAAGAGAGAGAAAGTTCTACAAATTGAGATAAAAGAAAAGAGAAAGAAAAGGAAAAAAGAAAAGGAAAAGAAATACTAATGCAAATATAGTTTTGTCAGGGGGTTATGTGTAAAGGTCTCATGGAAAAATATTATAAAAATTAAAATTAGAAAAATTGGAAAAGAAATGAATTTAAAGAAGAAAGAAAAGGAAAAATAGAAGGAGAGAGAAACTATTTAATTAAATATTATTTAAAAAGAAAAATTGTGAAATTTCTAGGGAAGAATCTAGTGCCAGTATAGAATCTCGTGAAAAATTTCAAGTCAAACTGAAGAAAATAAATACAAGAAATGACATGTGTACGATCAAAACATCAAAAACCGTTAAAGGATACGTATTATGAAATCAGGGTATTACACTCTTCCCACCTCGCAAAAATTTGCGACCTCGCAATTTCGTTAAGGAGGGAAATGTACACGAAAAAGTCAGAGTAACGACCACGACAAGATTCAATGGTAATTGACCAGAGATAGTCACAGGTATTGCAAGATATAATAGAAATAAAAAGAATGATTTACTGAATCAGAATAGATAAAGTCGGGACAGTGAAAACTGAGAAGTGGAAGGATGAAAAGATTTCAGGAGTTTAAGGAAGATCATCAAGAAGGACAGATAACTTGTACTTAAAATTGAAATGTATAGCTCTGTTTTTTACTCCAGTGCAAGTTAATATCACATTAATCTGCTATCTGGGTTGTATTGAAGATGGGAGAGCTCAACCTAATCTCTGATACTAAACTGTAACGCCCCGTCCCACCCGGTACGAAAATGCTATTGTAACGTACATACGCAGGGCGAAAATACCCTCACATATGTACACCAAGCATAACAGTACAGTTAGGAATCAGAGTACGAAAGCACAGTGGTATTATACATTCCAATATTACAATCCAAGTACATTGTTATCACAGTACATGATCCAATATTACAGAGATATTACTCTCAGGAATGCACCAAAATATGATTTACAACACATTTTCAAGATATAATATTGCAAGAGGCTCCCGAGTTAGAAAGGGATCTTGAGAGTCGGACAAAGGGATGGATTTGGAATATCATTTGATACGTTTTCAAGCTTCTGCCAGGTTCCGACACTGGGACTTGTTACGCTTCTGCTACGTACTCCGATCAGCAACTAAAATCCCTAATACTCCAGGCTCCGGAATCTGGACATGCAAATCCAGGATTGTTTGGATGCAACCTAGCGAGTACATAAGAAAGTCAAGTGGCGTGCGCAAAAGCAAATACACATGTACCGAAAATAAATGGACTTACATGAAAACATGTTTATGTATTCATGGAATCATGTTCAAATCATATTAATGAAAGTATATATAATTCATTAGTGGTATATGTACAATGTAAATGTATACATAACCAATTGTATAAACTCAATCTCTGGATCCATGAGATAAGTACGTCGAGGGGATAATCCAAACAAGAAAACTCTAATCTATATACTATATACTTCACCATCAACTGAGCATATACAATCAGAGTTGCTGAGAGTTGGTATATTAACGGTGTTGTCATGTCATGTTAGTGGAATCATGTACTATATTGTAGTCAAGTCAGTATATATATATATATATATATATATATATATATATATATATATATATATATATATATATATATATATATATATATATATATATATATATATATATATATATAGTGCAAGTGTCAATCCGTATCAGAAATATCAGTATTGGGTTATCCGATATCATGTAACATCAGGAATGAAAGTTATATTTGAAATTCAAGTATAGGTATTTTAATTATGCAATAATGATTATTAATACCATCTGACATTTTAATCATCTCCCTACCAGTGTCACCCATCACTGACAGTCCATACCAGAGTAATACTAATGTATAAACTCTGATAGAACTTACTCGGATTTACTATGATGTAACAGAACCCGAATAAAGGAGAGACCAAATGGTACACGTTCCTAATATCATTATTATAGGTTTATTATATTATTAATGTTCATCTGATCCATATGTCTCAGTATGTGTTTCCGAGACACATACATCCACATATGAATAAGATGAGTTAAGTTTATTGAAAACTGATGGGGATCAACTGTATCAGGTTCATAATGGGCCCCCGTGCATACTCGGGACAATGGCCTCAGTATGATTGGATCTGGCCTCCAATCCCGGCCACTAAGCCGTAACAGTATCAGGAACAGTAGGATCATTACAGGGTGCCAGTACACCCCACCCAGTCTCATGTGGCCTTAGGTAGATCCGGAACAGTAGTTGCAACATCGAGCCATTATGAAGCTGTACATATTTATGTCATTAGTCTCCTCCATCCCTGTAACGCCCCGATTCCACGGATACGGGGACGTCACTGCGACGTATATACGTAGGCCAGAAATTGCCCCACACGTATATACGCTAAGCAAAAAGTACAACAAGAAACAGAGTACACGACAAAGCGTGGTATCAATACATATGCCAACACAAGAAGTACACATACAAAGTTATCACAGGATATTATAAAGTATTACACAATACATGTGTATTACATCATAACCAAGTCCAAAAGAAATATATACAAATATGTATACAAAAAGCTCACAAGTAGAAAGAGGATCTCGTGAGTCAAAAGGTAAGTCTGGCACGAAGGGACTGGAACTAGTCCGCCTGCTCGCTAAAGTAAGCTTGGTCCTCTGTGGATGGCTCCACTTCGTTCCAAGCTTCGGAATCTGAATATGCAAATCCAAGGAGTCAAGACATATAAACAATAAACGGACTACAGCCAAGTGGCTAAGAGACATGAATAAGTAGTATGAAACCATATAAGGAATATCAGCTAACAAGTATGAAAAGCATGAAGAGATAAAGTCCTAATACATCAGATTTACAGTTAACATCTTATTATTATTACTTGTCTTACTGTGATATCTAGCTATGTGACCCAGCGTCCCAGAGCACATAGATCCATATCCTAGTAAAGCAAGGTTGTTATTGGAAATCAGCGGTTGTATCGACGAACTATGTTTACAGTGGACCCCGTACATGCCCGGGATAACGGTCCAGGATTGTTCCGTTGCTTGGTGACGGAAGCCAGCCGCTAGGCTAAACAGGAGGGACTTATGTATGCCCTTATCATGATGGTACCAGTAATAGAGGGAGCAAGCACTCCCCTCGGTCCCCTGGAGGCCCACAGGTCAGACCGGAACATGAGTTGCACAACATTCCTAAAAACCACTGTAAACACGAACACATATCGATATCCGCATGTTTTCCCCGACCCATGTGTAAGTTGGTCCATTTTATGCAAAAGTCAAGTGTATCATGCTTGGTTCAAGTGATGGCATGATAAGTGGTGATATTCACATTTTAACAAGTTATGGAGCTATGATATGTAATAACAAGTCATGAAGCAGTATGAGATAATGTCTATCAAGTAACATGTCATGTAGTACCAGTTAAGAAGCAAGAACAAGAATAATATGCCACACGTGTATCAACAATAAGATCCAAATTCAGAACAGAATCAACCAAGTCAAACAGTCAGAATTAGTCGACTAGGTGGAAGTGTTAGTCGACTAATAGGGGTCTTAAGTCGACTACTAGTCTGGGTGAGTCGACTAAAACTGGGAAACAGAGAGTTGGGTTCTGTTTCAGGGAAAGTTAGTCGACTAGGGTTGTAAGGGTAGTCGACTAACAGGGAACTACTAGTCGACTAATGGATACCTAAGTCGACTAAGTCTGAGATACAGAGAGTTGATGTTTTATTTCAGGAAAACAGGAGTCGACTGGGGAGAAATGGGTAGTCGACTAGGGGTTTCTAGTCGACTGGAAATCTGGTCTAGTCGACTAAAACTGTGAAATCAGAAAAGGTTAAGTTTCAACTAAAGTGGATTAGTCGACTAGTCCCTAGGTCTAGTCGACTAATCGTGGGAAAACAGCAAACAGAACAGATTTCTAGGGTTTTGTTTGAGGGTCTAAAAATATGATTTTTATGTCACAAGTGTGCATGATTTGTCAACACAAGTACACAAAGAAGTTCACAAGTCTTGGTGAGTAGATATACTCACCTCGAACGGTTAATCGAAGTTCTATGCGAGTTCGGAAGAGATCGTAGTCGACGGTATCACCCACTCGATCCTTGGCGATACTTCCGACGAAGAGAGATGCGCTCCAAATACAAGGTAGAGATGGTTGCTAGAGATGGAGATGAAAACCTAGGTGAGCTTTGGAGTTAGGGTTTGAGATGGAGAAGGAAATGGTGAAGGCTAAACTCTTGGTGAAGTGAAGAAAAGAGTAAAAGAATGTAAAGGGAAACTTATATAGGATTTGATTTTTGTAAAGGAGATGCAATTAAAGAAATTGAGAGGGGGTTTTGTGCAAAAAGGGGAGGTGAGGTGTCTCTCCTAGCCACCACTTGGCCGGCCATGGGAGAGAGAGAAAAGGTGGGCATTTAATGAGGAAGTAGGTGAGAAAATTGTGTGGAGTTGAAATTTTTGGAGAAAATGGAGTTTTGGAAAATGGAGAAAAAAACTTGTGGTTGTGGAGGAAAGAAATAAGGAAAGGAAAAAGAAAAGAAATCATAAAGGAGAAGATATTTTCTCTTGGATTAAGAAAATAAAATATTGAAAATACAAGTTCCCGGGTTTAAGTCGAGGATGCGGAAAATATTTCGGAAAATACCGAAATCGTCCGAAATTCAAGTATCTCGGAACGACTCGTAAATTTTACCAAAAATCAATAATAATATATGAAGACTAATAGTGAAATCCTTTTTAAGAAATACTTTATAGTTTTAAAACTAAAAATCCCGGAATCAGTAATTTACCGACTCCGTTGAAATTTTCATAAATTCATAAAATTCTCAGAAAAAGTATTTAAGTAGGAAATATCATTCTAAGAAATAAGGTCTAAAGACTCTTCTAGAAATTCTTAACCGTTTGTAAAATAAAAATTTAGGAATCGATCAGCGACACTGGTCGACACCGGTTTTGAAGAAATTTATTTTAATTCAGGAAAAATCCAGAAAATCATAGAAAATCTAATATATTGGAAAATGATATTTAAAAGTGAAATCGGTCAAATACAGGAAGTAAATAGAAAAATACGGTCGAAAAGCTGAATACGCAACTAAGTACGTATTCTGGGAACAGGGTATTACAATCCACCCACCTTACAAAAATTTCGTCCTCGAAATTTCATAAGGTGAAAGGTAACAGGAAAGGTAACAGATAGATAAGGAAAAGATGAGAGATAACAGTAGAAAAGAATAGAAGGAAAGAGTGTTGGCCCAAGGTTACAATCAACCCATGTTTAGTGTATTTTGATGATTACAAAACATATTAGTTATTTGTACTAATATCATTTGTTGTTTAAGTGTGTTTCAGGTTTATTATCATACTAGAAGTACTCTCACTCATATACAAAGATTTTGGACTCATATACAAGCTATTGGACTCAAGACAAGTCAAATTGGGCTCAAATTGCAATATTGAAGATCAAGAGAAGATAGCTCAAGTTGAAGTCTTGAAGACCTGTGTAGTTTGTAAGTTTAGTTTTGTAAAGATAGAATATGTGAAATTTGGCTCTAGGATTTGCACACACATTTGTTTTGTATGTTTCTATGTTTTCAAAATATTTATTTCTAGGTTTATGCCTTAGTTTATACATACATGTACCCAAAGCCTTATATCTTCAAAACTTGTTTAAATACATGTATATAAACTATTTTCAGCATAACTCTTAGCTTAAGATTTTAAAGGAATTTCTACAAATTTTTCTAACTCAAAAATCTGCCCAGAAAACTGTTTTCCAGGCAGACCGGTCGACCGACCCTAAATATCAGTCGACCGGCTGCTGTGGCCAGACATGCACGAGGCTGTGCATGTCTGCCGGTCGACCGACCCTAAATATCGGTCGACTGATTTTTGGTGATCTGCTCTCTGTATTTTTCGGTCGACTGGCCCAGTCGACCGATAGAAGGAAACTGTGTTTCCTTCTGTGAGATCGGTCGACCGACAGTCGACCGGAGCCCTAACGGCTCTTTTGCCAGCAGAGACCCGGTCGACCGGCAGTCGACCGGTAAGCCTGCAACAAGCCCAACGGCTCTTTCCTCTTTGGGCATTTCTGAAAAACTGTTTTTGGGTTTCTCTTTAACAGAGTTTTTAGGAGTTGTTGTGGTGCTTTTGCAGAAGATTTTAGCAGGAAAAATCAGGGTTTTTAACCTATTCTCTCCCTATAAATAGTGGAGAATAGGCCTTAGTTATTAACCAAGGAAAAATACAAGTTTACATAGTTTTCAAGAGAAAGAGAAAAATTGTTTTTAAGAGCTTTCATTTCCAATTTTCCAAGTTTGATTTTTCAGTTGTGTTTGATCTCTAATATCACTCTACAACTGAAGATTTTTCTCACAAACACTTCATTGAGCCAAAATTTCATATTCCTTCTATAGGTGAAGTTGTAATAGAGTGAGATTGTTTGTAAAAGAAGTTGTTTGTAAAAGAGAAAGAGTGTTGTGGTCTAGTTGAGATCACTAAGTTGTAACCCTTGTTCTTGTGGAGACAAGCTCTTCGGTGGAGCTTCTTTGTACGGTGTAAAGCTACGGGCTTGAGGTCTTTGGAGGCCTTTCTTGTACGGGATCCTACGGGGATAGTGGAAACCCTTCACGGAGGTGAAGGCGGGGACTAGAGCTACGGGCTCGAACCTCGAAACAAATCACTTTGTTTGCGATTGGCTTGGCGTTCCTCTTGCTTAATTTCTTGCTTCAATTACTTCCAATTTATTGCTTGTGAACTAACCTTTACTTGTGCTATCCTTACTTGTTCATTTTACTTGCTTTCAATATTTCTTGATACAATACTTGTGTGCATTTCATCATCACATTTCATACTTGAAATTGTTCGATCACACCTCAATACAACACGGTTGCATTGCGCACCTCTAACCCATTTAAGGGGAATTGGGAGGAAGGAGTTCAGAACCTCGCAAGGGGTATTCGGCTCTTAGTCGTGTTTTGAGAGATCGTAGCATCACTCACTTAAGTAAAATTTAAAAAGAGCATTAGATTAGCAATTACACCTATTCACCCCCCCCTAGGTGTATTTCAATTGGTATCAGAGCTTGGACTCTAGGATTTGGCTTAACAACCTTAGAGAGATCCTTATATTGCTAATCACTTCATTCATTTCCACATAGTAAACATGGCCGATGGAATTAAGACCCCACCTAAGTTTGATGGACTTAACTTTCCCATATGGAAGGTTAAGATGACCGTTTTCTTGCAATCTCTAGGTAGTCGAGTTGCAAAGGCCGTGACTAAACAATTTAGTGTACCCCCGGTGATGAATCTACTTGGTCCGAAATTGAGACCAAAGAGTTTGATGCCAATGCTAGGGCTCATTATGCACTCCTACAAGCCCTCAATGATGATGACATAGCTAGAGTCATCCATTGCAAATCCGCCTATGAGATTTGGACCCATTTGCTAGTAACACATGAGGGGACATCACAAGTGAAGAGGGCCAAGATAGACCTTCTTCGGTCCCAATATGAAAATTTTTGCATGCAAGAGAATGAAACCATAGATGATATGGTTACTAAGTTTACAAAGATTACTAATGGTCTTGCTTCTCTAGGTGAAGAAATCAACAATGACCAAAGGGTGAGAAAGATCATCCGGGCTCTTCCTCCATCATGGGAAGTGAAAGCTACAACATTGAAGGAACTCAATGACAAAGATGAGATTGAGCTCATTGGACTCATTGGGAACTTGAAGACCCATGAGATGGAGAGAAAGGCAAGGGAGGACATGGCACCTACCAAAAAGAAGACCATTGCCTTTAAAAGTCATGCTACCTACTCCGACGAAGATGACGAAGAAGAAGATGACGAGGAGCTCTCACTTCTAGTCAAAAATGTCCGGAGGATGTACAACAAGGCAAAGTTCCAAGGAAGGAGGAGATGGCAAGGAGGCAAGGAAGAAAGGAAGATCACTTGCTTTAATTGCCAAAAGCCGGGACACATAGTAGCGGAGTGTCCGGACCAAGTGAAGCCATCTTCATCCAAGAAGCCATACAAGAAGAAGGCTATGAAAGCAACATGGGATGACGAAAGTGAATCCGAGGAGGAGATCGACACCGCCAACATGTGCTTCATGGCAAATGAGAGCACAAGCAAGGTATCCCCCTCAACTCTTCTTGATGATGATTTATCCATGGATGAGCTAGGAGAAGCTTTTATGGAACTTTCTAGCAATTATGATTTCTTAAAGAAGAAATATTTAAAAATGAAAAAGGATAATGAATCTCTTAATATTCAAATTGTAAATCTTTCTAAAGAAAATAATGATTTACATTCTTCTTTAGTTTCCACTAAAAATGATTTTGAAAAATATAAGATTGCTTGTAAAGGAAAGACCCCATTTGTAGATTCTAATGAGATTGCCATGCTTAAGGAAAGATTAGACTCATTAGATGTTGTTTTGAAAAAGTGTAGTGAGTTTGATAAAAAGAAGATGGAGAATATGTTTCCTAAGAAACAAGCTCCCAAGAAAAATGTTCATCATGCTCATGTTCATGTTCATGCTACACAACCTAAACAACATGGTAAACCCCCAAAGCTTGCTCACACTTCACATACACACCATGCATTTATGTATAGGAAAGTGTACTCATGTTCACATTGTGGACGGAAAGGACACTTAGCTAATTTTTGCTATGATAGACTAAGTGCATCATCTCATAATGTTTGGGTTCGTAACACTAACTTTCAAGGACCCAAGAAAGTTTGGGTACCAAAGTCAACCATTGTTTTAAATGATGTAGGTACTCTCCAAAGCTCAAAGACGTAGAGGTTTATGGTATCTTGATAGCGGTTGCTCAAGGCACATGACTTGGGACATCAACAACTTTTCAACCCTATCAAGATATCATGAGGGTGGCACCGTCACCTTCGGAGATGACGCCAAGGGTAAAATCATCGGTATTGGTAATGTAAAACTTGGCACCTCTCCTTTAATTGAAAATGTTGTTTTAGTTGATGGCCTCAAGCATAATCTCTTGAGTGTTAGTCAACTTTGTGATAAAGGTTTTGATGTTGTTTTTGATAATGTTTCTTGTAAAGTGATTGATAGAACTTCTAATGTTTGTGTATTTTCCGGTTTTCGTGAAAGCAATGTTTACATGATTGATATGTTAAATATGTCTTGTAATATTACTTGTTTAAAAGCCCTCGATGACGACTCTTGGTTGTGGCATAGGAGATTAGGCCACGTTTCATTTGACCATATTTCTAGGCTTAACTCTAAGGAAATGGTGAAGGGTATTCCTTCATTGAACTTTGAAAAGGACCGAGTTTGTGACGCATGTCAATTTGGGAAACAAACTAAGTCCTCATTCAAATCAATTAAGGATATCATGTCATCACGTCCATTAGAGCTAATCCACATGGATTTATTCGGCCCAACACAAACCAAAAGTTTAAGTGGGAGTAGATTTGCTTATGTTTTAGTAGATGATTTTTCGCGTTTTACTTGGGTTTATTTTCTTGAACATAAAAGTCAAACCTTTTCATATTTTCAAGCCTTTAAGAAAAGAGTTGAAAAGGAAAATGACTCCTCAATAATTAAAATAAGAAGTGATAGAGGAGGTGAGTTCATTAACCTTCCCTTTACCACTTTTTGTGAGGAACATGGAATAAAACATGAACTTTCTTGTCCTAGAACTCCACAACAAAATGGAGTAGTTGAGCGGAAAAATCGTACTTTGCAAGAGATGGCTAGGACAATGTTAAATGAATATGGTCTACCACATTATTTGTGGGCCGAGGCCGTTCATACTTCATGTTACATTGCAAATCGTGTTTTCCTATGTAAAAATACTACTAAGACTTCTTATGAGATGTATTTTTCTAGAAAACCTAATGTTTCTTATTTCAAAGTGTTTGGTTGCAAATGTTTTGTTTTAAATACAAATATTAATTTGGGAAAATTTGATGCTAGATCATATGAGGCTATTTTTGTAGGTTACTCAAATACTAGTAAGGCTTATAGAGTCTTCAATAGGTCAACTTTGACTATTGAGGAATCTATTCATGTTAAATTTGAGGAATCTAACAAGTTTGTTAAGAATTGTGTAGAAATTGATGCTTTAGATGAAGGCTTGGAGAAAGTGACCTTAGAGGATGCTTCTACCATGGGAGACAAGCCAAAGGATGGTGATGGAAGTGAAGCCAAAGTGGAAGAGGCTCAAGGAAATGAACATCAAGCAAATGAAGAGGAGCCCTCTCAACCACTACCAAAGGATTGGAGATTCAATCCTCATCATCCCAAGGACCTCGTCATAGGTGAAGTATCAAAAGGGGTAACCACTCGCTCTAAGATTCAAGATTTTTGTGGTAATTTTGCTTTTATTTCACACATAGAACCTAAAAATGTCCTCGAGGCCGAGGCCGATTCATATTGGTTGCTTGCAATGCAAGAGGAGCTCAATCAATTTGAGCGCAATCAAGTTTGGCACCTTGTTCCTAGGCCCCAAGATAGACCAACTATTGGCACTAAATGGATCTTTAAGAACAAGTTGGATGAATCGGGTAATGTAGTTAGAAACAAGGCTAGGTTAGTTGCCCAAGGTTACACTCAAATCGAAGGGATTGATTTTGAAGAAACCTTTGCACCCGTAGCACGGCTCGAAGCCATACGGATGACCTTAGCATATGCCTCATTTAAAGATTTTAAGTTATTTCAAATGGATGTAAAAAGTGCTTTTCTTAATGGTTATATTGATGAGGAGGTGTATGTTGAACAACCCCCCGGTTTGTTGATCCTACACACCCTAATTATGTTTATAAATTAGATAAAGCATTATATGGTTTGAAACAAGCCCCTAGGGCTTGGTATGAAAGATTGTCTTCATTTTTGCTTTCAAATAATTTTAAGAAAGGAAAAGTAGATAAAACATTATTTACCAAACATGTAGATCAAGATATCCTCATAATTCAAATTTATGTTGATGACATTATTTTTGGATCTACTAATGTTTCTCTTTGCAAGAATTTTGAATCATGCATGAAAAAGGAATTTGAGATGTCTATGATGGGGGAGCTCAATTTCTTCCTTGGACTTCAAATCAAGCAACGTAGTGATGGGACATTCATCAACCAAGCCAAGTACACCAAAGAACTTATCAAGAGGTTCGGGCTTGAAGGATCCAAAGTAGCAAAGACTCCCATGGCAACCACTACAAAACTTGACAAAGATGAACAAGGTAAGGAAGTAGACATCAAATTAATTCGTAGCATGATTGGTAGTTTACTTTATCTTACGGCTAGTAGGCCGGATATAATGTTTTCCGTATGTTTATGTGCACGTTTTCAATCATGTCCTAAGGAATCACACTTAATTGCGGTAAAACGCATAATTAGGTACCTTAAGGGCACAATTGATTTAGGTTTGTGGTATCCAAAAACTAACCAATTTACCATGACTAGTTATTCGGATGCCGACTATGCCGGTTGTAGGGTAGATAGGAAGAGTACAAGTGGAACATGCCAATTCTTAGGTAATTGTCTTGTATCTTGGTCTTCCAAAAAGCAAAATAGTGTAGCCCTTTCAACCGCCGAGGCGGAATATGTTGCGGCCGGAGCTTGTTGTGCACAAGTTCTTTGGATGCAACATACTCTTCTCGATTTTGATTTACATTTTGATCATGTTAAGATTTATTGTGATAATACTAGTGCTATTCACATGACCAAAAATGCTAATCAACATAGTAAAACCAAACATATAGACATTAGATATCATTTTCTTAGAGATCACTTTGAAAAAGGTGACATTGATATAGATTTTGTTTCAACCGATTTTCAACTTGCGGATATTTTCACAAAACCTTTAGATTATGCAAGATTTTCTTTTATTTGTGGTGAATTAAATGTTTGTAAAATTGATACTTAAAGTATCTTAGTTTGTTTTGTTTTGTTTTTTTTTTAATATGTGTTAATTTTTTTTTGTTTTAACCCTTTTTGATGTATGACAAAAAGGGGGAGAAAAATGTATGAGTTTGGAGAAATACTAAGTTTTTTAGTTGTTTTAATATTTGGTTCATGTTTGAGTTTCTTATTTATTGAGTTTCTTATTTATGGTGATGACTTTGTTTTAAAAATGATTTTTGTATGCTTACATAGTTTCTCATATTCATGTTAAATATATAGCATTGTTTAAGGGGGAGCTTTTCAATTGTTTTAAAAATGATTTTTGTATGCTTACATAGTTTCTCATATTCATGTTAAATATATAGCATTGTTTAAGGGGGAGCTTTTCAAGCTTTTCCTCTTTTATTTGTTTAATAACTCATATGTTTTGTCATCATCAAAAAGGGGGAGATTGTTGGCCCAAGGTTACAATCAACCCATGTTTAGTGTATTTTGATGATTACAAAACATATTAGTTATTTGTACTAATATCATTTGTTGTTTAAGTGTGTTTCAGGTTTATTATCATACTAGAAGTACTCTCACTCATATACAAAGATTTTGGACTCATATACAAGCTATTGGACTCAAGACAAGTCAAATTGGGCTCAAATTGCAATATTGAAGATCAAGAGAAGATAGCTCAAGTTGAAGTCTTGAAGACCTGTGTAGTTTGTAAGTTTAGTTTTGTAAAGATAGAATATGTGAAATTTGGCTCTAGGATTTGCACACACATTTGTTTTGTATGTTTCTATGTTTTCAAAATATTTATTTCTAGGTTTATGCCTTAGTTTATACATACATGTACCCAAAGCCTTATATCTTCAAAACTTGTTTAAATACATGTATATAAACTATTTTCAGCATAACTCTTAGCTTAAGATTTTTAAAGGAATTTCTACAAATTTTTCTAACTCAAAAATCTGCCCAGAAAACTGTTTTCCAGGCAGACCGGTCGACCGACCCTAAATATCAGTCGACCGGCTGCTGTGGCCAGACATGCACGAGGCTGTGCATGTCTGCCGGTCGACCGACCCTAAATATCGGTCGACTGATTTTTGGTGATCTGCTCTCTGTATTTTTCGGTCGACTGGCCCAGTCGACCGATAGAAGGAAACTGTGTTTCCTTCTGTGAGATCGGTCGACCGACAGTCGACCGGAGCCCTAACGGCTCTTTTGCCAGCAGAGACCCGGTCGACCGGCAGTCGACCGGTAAGCCTGCAACAAGCCCAACGGCTCTTTCCTCTTTGGGCATTTCTGAAAAACTGTTTTTGGTTTCTCTTTAACAGAGTTTTTAGGAGTTGTTGTGGTGCTTTTGCAGAAGATTTTAGCAGGAAAAATCAGGGTTTTTAACCTATTCTCTCCCTATAAATAGTGGAGAATAGGCCTTAGTTATTAACCAAGGAAAAATACAAGTTTACATAGTTTTCAAGAGAAAGAGAAAAATTGTTTTTAAGAGCTTTCATTTCCAATTTTCCAAGTTTGATTTTTCAGTTGTGTTTGATCTCTAATATCACTCTACAACTGAAGATTTTCTCACAAACACTTCATTGAGCCAAAATTTCATATTCCTTCTATAGGTGAAGTTGTAATAGAGTGAGATTGTTTGTAAAAGAAGTTGTTTGTAAAAGAGAAAGAGTGTTGTGGTCTAGTTGAGATCACTAAGTTGTAACCCTTGTTCTTGTGGAGACAAGCTCTTCGGTGGAGCTTCTTTGTACGGTGTAAAGCTACGGGCTTGAGGTCTTTGGAGGCCTTTCTTGTACGGGATCCTACGGGGATAGTGGAAACCCTTCACGGAGGTGAAGGCGGGGACTAGAGCTACGGGCTCGAACCTCGAAACAAATCACTTTGTTTGCGATTGGCTTGGCGTTCCTCTTGCTTAATTTCTTGCTTCAATTACTTCCAATTTATTGCTTGTGAACTAACCTTTACTTGTGCTATCCTTACTTGTTCATTTTACTTGCTTTCAATATTTCTTGATACAATACTTGTGTGCATTTCATCATCACATTTCATACTTGAAATTGTTCGATCACACCTCAATACAACACGGTTGCATTGCGCACCTCTAACCCATTTAAGGGGAATTGGGAGGAAGGAGTTCAGAACCTCGCAAGGGGTATTCGGCTCTTAGTCGTGTTTTGAGAGATCGTAGCATCACTCACTTAAGTAAAATTTAAAAAGAGCATTAGATTAGCAATTACACCTATTCACCCCCCCTCTAGGTGTATTTCAAAGAGTTTTTACCAAATCAAGATGTGAAGAGTTGAGGGTAACGCTCTCGGATAACATCCTCTCGTTCCCATGTGGCTTCTCCCGGTGCATGTCTGTTCCAAGACACCAATACCAATGGTATAGCCTTGTTCTTCAGTGTCTTCACACTCTTATCCAAAATGGCCATCGGCTTCTCCTGATATGATAAATCTGGCTGTAGTTCCAGTTCGGAATGATCCAAAATATGACTATCATCCTTTACATATTTCCTCAACTGAGATACGTGGAAAACATTGTGCACTCCCTCCAAAGATGGAGGTAAAGCCAATCTGTACGATACATCTCCCACACGGTCCAAGATCTCGAATGGGCCGATGTACCTCGGACTAAGCTTTCCACGAGTACCGAACCGGATAACTCCCTTGGTAGGTGATATCTTTAAAAACACATGGTCACCTGCCTGGAACTCCAATGGCCTTCTCTGTGTGTCAGCCCAACTCTTCTGACGGCTCTGTGCTGCCCTGAGGTGGTCTCTGATGATTCTGACCTTCTCTGTGGTCTGAATCAGAATCTCTGGCCCCAAAAGTCCCCTCTCACCGACTTCATCCCAACAAATCGGTGACCTACACTTCCTTCCATACAATGCTTCAAATGGTGCCATCTTGATACTTGCCTGGTAACTGTTGTTATAAGAAAACTCAGCCAAGTGAAGATGATCTTCCCATGATCCCTGGAATTCAATCATGCAGGCCCTTAGCATATCTTCAAGAATCTGGATAGTCCTCTCAGATTGTCCGTCTGTCTGAGGATGATATGATGTACTGAATTTCAGACGAGTTCCCAAACTTTCTTGGAGACTCTCCCAGGAATGAGATCTGAATCTTGTGTCTCTGTCTGATACAATACTGACTGGAACTCCATGCAGACGAACTATCTCCTTCATGTACTTGTCTGCCAAGACCTCCGTTGACTGTCCCACCCTGAATGGTATGAAGTGAGCTGACTTGGTGAGGCGATCAATGATGACCCACACAGCATTGTTACCCTTGGGACTACGAGGTAATGCCGTGACAAAATCCATAGTGATGTGCTCCCACTTCCATTCGGGTATCGGCAAAGGATGTAGAAGTCCAGCTGACCTCTGATGCTCTATCTTTATCTGCTGGCACACCAGGCACTTGGCCACAAACTGAGCTATCTCCCTCTTCATAGCATTCCACCAAAACTGCTTCTTCAAGTCCTGATACATCTTGTTTCCCCTGGGTGGATGGAATATGCTGAACTGTGTGCTTCTGCCAAAATCTTCTGCCGAACTTCTCCTTGGGGAACACAAATCCTGCTACCAAAGTATAAGGCACCATCCGGATGAATGCTGATATCAGTCCTCAATCCAGCCTCTACCTGAGCTCGGAATGTCTGTAACCTGGGATCTTCCTTCTGAGCTTCCCTGATCTCATCAATCAATGCTGACTGAATCTGCAAAGTCATGAACTGTCCTGCCTTCTCAGTCCTTCGAACTAACATCAAGTCCAAACTGATGAAGTCTTGAATCAACTCTTTCTGCTGAGTGAGCTGGATAAGCACTCTATTCTCTGGCATCCTGCTCAGTGCATCTGGAACTGTATTGACCTTGCCTGGATGATATTGCAAGTCAATATCATAGTCCGCCATCAGTTCAAGCCACCTCCTCTGCCTCATATTCAACTCTTTCTGTGAGAAAATATACTTGAGGCTCTTGTGATCAGTGTATATCAACACTTTATCTCCCAGAAGATAATGCCTCCAGATCTTCAAGGCAAAGATAACAGCTGCTAGCTCCAAGTCATGAGTTGGGTAATTCCGCTCATGAGTCTTCAGTTGCCTTGATGCATATGCTATAACATGACCATGTTGCATAAGCACACACCCCAGGCCTTTACCTGATGCATCACTGTAGATGACCATCCCTCCTCTACCTGAGGGAGTCCTCAAGATTGGAGCTGAAATGAGCCTCTGCTTCAATTGCTCAAATGCTGCAGTACACTCCTCTGTCCAAATGTACCTTTCCCCTTTCCGGGTGAGCTTAGTCAATGGAGCTGCAATCCTAGAGAAATCCTGGACAAAGCGTCTGTAATATCCGGCTAGTCCAAGAAAACTCTTAATCTCAGTCACTGTCCTCGGAATCTGCCAATCCCTCACTGCCTGGACTTTGCTGGGGTCAACTGAAATCCCTTCTGCTGAAACTATGTGTCCAAGGAAAGCTATGCTGTCCAACCAGAAATCACACTTGCTCCTCTTAGCATGAAGCTGCTCCTGTTGGAGAGTCTGCAATACAATCCTCAAGTGTTCTGCATGCTCCCTGTTGTTCTTTGAATAGATCAGGATGTCATCTATGAAAACAACAACAAACTGATCCAGATAGGGCGAGAACACTCGGTTCATCAAATCCATGAAAACTGAAGGGGCATTGGTGACTCCGAAAGGCATAACTAGAAACTCATAGTGGCCATAACGGGTCCTGAATGCCGTCTTCGGGATATCCTCCTTCTTCACCCTCAGCTGATGGTAACCCGACTGTAAATCCAATTTAGAGAATACCCGGGCTCCATGAAGCTGATCAAACAGATCATCAATCCTGGGTAAAGGATACTTGTTCTTGATGGTAACTTTGTTCAACTCCCTATAGTCAATACAAAGTCTCTTACCACCATCCTTCTTGTTTGCCAACAGTACTGGAGCCCCCCATGGTGAAGTACTTGGCCTAATCAATCCCCTGTCTGAATATTCTTGTAGCTGCTTCTTCAAAATCTCTAACTCCGTCGGTGCCATCCTGTATGGAGCCTTGGATATAGGAGCTGCTCCTGGAACTGTGTCAATAGAGAACTCGATCATCCTTTCAGGTGGCAGTCCTGAGATTTCAGCAAACACTCCTGGGAATTCATTCCACACTGGTACCTTCTGCTTCTGAACCTCCGAAGTAGTCATCCGAGTCTTTCCCTTGGTAGACTTCACTTCTCCACTGAATTGGAATTCCGGTTGATGAGGGATTCTGAAATTAATTTTCTTCTCCCTACAATCAATAACTGCATGGTACTGACTGAGCCAGGTCATGCCTAAGATTACGTCGTACCCTTTGGTGTCTAGTACGATCATATCTATGGCCAAGATCTTATCACATAGCTCTACCGGACAATCAGTGCAGACTCTAGAAGATATGACTACCCCATTCCCTGTACTAATCTCCCATTTGTGGTCTAAAGATTTAACAGGTATAGAATGCAAAGCCACAAAATGGTCTGAGATATAACAATGGGATGCGCCTGAATCGAAGAGAGCGAGAACAGGTTTTGAATGAACTCTGATGTTACCTGTTATCACTTCCTCTGAAGTCTCAGCCTCCTCTGCTATAAGAGTGTAAGCCTGACCTCTACCACGCCCTGCTGCAGTCCTGGCTCCTCTCTGGACTGGGCGAACAACATGCTGTGGCGGAAGGGGAAGAGCTCTCCTCATCACTGGTCCCTGATTCCTCTGCCCAAGTGGCCCTGGTAGCACTCTCTGTCCATTGGGTCCTGGAAGTGCTGGCAAAGTCTGGTTGGCTATCCCCAATCTCCTGTGTGGACAGGTCTCTATAGAATGATCCCGTGATCCACACACCAAACACAACCCATTTGCCCTCCGGCAATTCTGTCGGATATGCCCTGGCTTCTGACAATAACTGCAGAAAGAAACTGGTTGGGCCGTCTGGTAAGGAGCTGGCCTGAAAGGTTGCCTCTGAACTTTCGCTGCTCTATATGGGCCTCCTCTTCCCATTGGTACAAATGGCCTCTTCATGGCCTGGTTCCCCATCTGGTCAACTTTCTTCTTCTCAAGCCCACGCTCAACTTCTCGAGCTATGGTGAGAACCTCCGAATAAGTCTTCAACTGCTGGGGCATCAGGAAAACTTGTATGTCCATCTGCAGACCCTGCTGGAACCTGCTTGCCCGCTTCTCCTCATCCGTCACCATGTACGGAGCAAAGCGGCTCAATCTAAGAAACTCTGCAGCATACTCGTCCACGGACTTGCTCCCTTGCTGGAGCCTGATAAACTGCTCTTCCATATCTTTCTGAGCAGTAGCAGGGAAGAATCTGTTGTAGAAACTCTTGGAGAACGTGTCCCAGGTGACAGGCTTCTCCAGTCTGGCCTCCTCAGCTAGCCACCAAGTTCTGGCTATATCCTTCAACTGAATCTTGGCGACCTCAACTTGGTTCTCCTTTGGTACCCTGGCTGCATTCAGCAGATCTGTGGTATCCGTCAACCATTGTTCAGCATCCAATGGTTTCTCTCCACCCGTGAAGATGGCTGGCTGCAGCCTCCTGAAATCTGAAATATTCCCCGGCCTCTGTTCCTTCGGTGCTGCCAATTCTTGCCTGAGGAGTTCAGTCTGCTGCTGCTGGTTTTCCATCATGGTCTGAATGACCCTCAAAATATCCACATTCTCCCCTGTGGGTCCATTCGATGCTTGCCCCGAGTGGTTACGGCCCGTCCTTCGCTCCATACCGAGTTGGGGAAAGATAACTGGAATTTGGAAACAAATGGAAGGAGTTTAGGATACAAGGGAAGGAATCAAGAAGGAATCAAGGAGGACTTAATAACTTTGTATATTGTAGTTGGCATCAGCAAATTATTAAAATTTGCCGCTCGATTGTACTTCAGGTGTGAGAGCCTAGGCTCTGATACCAACCTGTAATGCCCCGATTCCACGGATACGGGGACGTCACTGCGACGTATATACGTAGGCCAGAAATTTTCCCACACGTATATACGCTAAGCAAAAAGTACAACAAGAAACAGAGTACACGACAAAGCGTGGTATCAATACATATGCCAACACAAGAAGTACACATACAAAGTTATCACAGGATATTATAAAGTATTACACAATACATGTGTATTACATCATAACCAAGTCCAAAAGAAATATATACAAATATGTATACAAAAAGCTCACAAGTAGAAAGAGGATCTCGTGAGTCAAAAGGTAAGTCTGGCACGAAGGGACTGGAACTAGTCCGCCTGCTCGCTAAAGTAAGCTTGGTCCTCTGTGGATGGCTCCACTTCGTTCCAAGCTTCGGAATCTGAATATGCAAATCCAAGGAGTCAAGACATATAAACAATAAACGGACTACAGCCAAGTGGCTAAGAGACATGAATAAGTAGTATGAAACCATATAAGGAATATCAGCTAACAAGTATGAAAAGCATGAAGAGATAAAGTCCTAATACATCAGATTTACAGTTAACATCTTATTATTATTACTTGTCTTACTGTGATATCTAGCTATGTGACCCAGCGTCCCAGAGCACATAGATCCATATCCTAGTAAAGCAAGGTTGTTATTGGAAATCAGCGGTTGTATCGACGAACTATGTTTACAGTGGACCCCGTACATGCCCGGGATAACGGTCCAGGATTGTTCTGTTGCTTGGTGACGGAAGCCAGCCGCTAGGCTAAACAGGAGGGACTTATGTATGCCCTTATCATGATGGTACCAGTAATAGAGGGAGCAAGCACTCCCCTCGGTCCCCTGGAGGCCCACAGGTCAGACCGGAACATGAGTTGCACAACATTCCTAAAAACCACTGTAAACACGAACACATATCGATATCCGCATGTTTTCCCCCGACCCATGTGTAAGTTGGTCCATTTTATGCAAAAGTCAAGTGTATCATGCTTGGTTCAAGTGATGGCATGATAAGTGGTGATATTCACATTTTAACAAGTTATGGAGCTATGATATGTAATAACAAGTCATGAAGCAGTATGAGATAATGTCTATCAAGTAACATGTCATGTAGTACCAGTTAAGAAGCAAGAACAAGAATAATATGCCACACGTGTATCAACAATAAGATCCAAATTCAGAACAGAATCAACCAAGTCAAACAGTCAGAATTAGTCGACTAGGTGGAAGTGTTAGTCGACTAATAGGGGTCTTAAGTCGACTACTAGTCTGGGTGAGTCGACTAAAACTGGGAAACAGAGAGTTGGGTTCTGTTTCAGGGAAAGTTAGTCGACTAGGGTTGTAAGGGTAGTCGACTAACAGGGAACTACTAGTCGACTAATGGATACCTAAGTCGACTAAGTCTGAGATACAGAGAGTTGATGTTTTATTTCAGGAAAACAGGAGTCGACTGGGGAGAAATGGGTAGTCGACTAGGGGTTTCTAGTCGACTGGAAATCTGGTCTAGTCGACTAAAACTGTGAAATCAGAAAAGGTTAAGTTTCAACTAAAGTGGATTAGTCGACTAGTCCCTAGGTCTAGTCGACTAATCGTGGGAAAACAGCAAACAGAACAGATTTCTAGGGTTTTGTTTGAGGGTCTAAAAATATGATTTTTATGTCACAAGTGTGCATGATTTGTCAACACAAGTACACAAAGAAGTTCACAAGTCTTGGTGAGTAGATATACTCACCTCGAACGGTTAATCGAAGTTCTATGCGAGTTCGGAAGAGATCGTAGTCGACGGTATCACCCACTCGATCCTTGGCGATACTTCCGACGAAGAGAGATGCGCTCCAAATACAAGGTAGAGATGGTTGCTAGAGATGGAGATGAAAACCTAGGTGAGCTTTGGAGTTAGGGTTTGAGATGGAGAAGGAAATGGTGAAGGCTAAACTCTTGGTGAAGTGAAGAAAAGAGTAAAAGAATGTAAAGGGAAACTTATATAGGATTTGATTTTTGTAAAGGAGATGCAATTAAAGAAATTGAGAGGGGGTTTTGTGCAAAAAGGGGAGGTGAGGTGTCTCTCCTAGCCACCACTTGGCCGGCCATGGGAGAGAGAGAAAAGGTGGGCATTTAATGAGGAAGTAGGTGAGAAAATTGTGTGGAGTTGAAATTTTTGGAGAAAATGGAGTTTTGGAAAATGGAGAAAAAAACTTGTGGTTGTGGAGGAAAGAAATAAGGAAAGGAAAAAGAAAAGAAATCATAAAGGAGAAGATATTTTCTCTTGGATTAAGAAAATAAAATATTGAAAATACAAGTTCCCGGGTTTAAGTCGAGGATGCGGAAAATATTTCGGAAAATACCGAAATCGTCCGAAATTCAAGTATCTCGGAACGACTCGTAAATTTTACCAAAAATCAATAATAATATATGAAGACTAATAGTGAAATCCTTTTTAAGAAATACTTTATAGTTTTAAAACTAAAAATCCCGGAATCAGTAATTTACCGACTCCGTTGAAATTTTCATAAATTCATAAAATTCTCAGAAAAAGTATTTAAGTAGGAAATATCATTCTAAGAAATAAGGTCTAAAGACTCTTCTAGAAATTCTTAACCGTTTGTAAAATAAAAATCCAGGAATCGATCAGCGACACTGGTCGACACCGGTTTTGAAGAAATTTATTTTAATTCAGGAAAAATCCAGAAAATCATAGAAAATCTAATATATTGGAAAATGATATTTGAAAGTGAAATCGGTCAAATACAGGAAGTAAATAGAAAAATACGGTCGAAAAGCTGAATACGCAACTAAGTACGTATTCTGGGAACAGGGTATTACAATCCCAAGTGTATGTTGAGTCAGTTATTATAACCAGTTCATTGTACAATTCTCAGAGTATGTTAATGATCTACCGTTTACGGGAATCAATAGGAATACAGTATCAGGAGTATAGTAATCAGGAGATGTGGGATTCTAGAGGTGACCCCGAGGTTCAAGAGGTGGCCCCCATTGATAGAACATGTGATGTGACACTTTGTTCTACTTGGCACTTAGTTCCACACATCAGGTATGAGATTCTAGAGGTGGCCCCGTGTTGTTTCCCGTGGCACTTAGTTCCACATACCAAAGCAGCATGTATCAGGATTCAGTAGTGATTCTCCGTAAAGCGATAATCATGATTCAGGTATTATATTCAGTTAGGAGTTACGGTACCAAGTTTGAAAATATTGTAACGTAATATATTTGGAGCTATGGTATCGTGTAATAATTAGTACATGTTCTGTAATTAGTATATAAGATGTTAATATCATGTTGATGTCAGATGTAATGACAATATCAGTAGTCAGCATCAGTAATAGTATTAGTAACAATATTAATACCAGTATCAGTATATCAGTATCAGTATCCAGTCAATAGTATTAAAGTAGCATTATAGCTATGCACATACAAGCGGAGCAAAGTAGTGTTGGGGCATAAGCAACGAACAGTGTTTAATCACTAAAGTGCTTGGCGGAGCTACAAGAATGACTCGACTTAGATTGCGAGTCTGAAATCTGACAAAGTTCCGCGTTAACGAGTTTAGTGAATAAAGCGCTGAGCGCTAAATACGCCAATCAGACAAAGCAGAGAGACCAATCGAAGTAGAGAGACCGAGAACAGTCTAAGCACACCCCTTTCGAGAAGTGAGCATTAGAGAGACCATAGGTCCAATAAGGGCTAAGTTGGTACCTACAGAAAAGAATGTTAGTACTACACACAATCACATATAACAGTCCATAATATAAATCTCCAATGCTGTGTTGCTGGTCCACTCCGCTAGGCTACCACTAAACCCATAAGGGTATAGGCTTCGTAAATACATTGGATAGCTTATAGAGTGGTCTCCCGGACGATAATCTCGAAGGACCATTAGCCCAAGGGTCTTCTCCTGCAACCTGCACCACTGTTAGTCCCAAAATACAATAATTCAAGAAAATGCATATTAATTTCAAAAAATACAGAAAATTCATAGAAATGCAAGGAAAATTTCTAAGTACTCAGAAAAATCCTAAAATTACACAGATAAATTCTAAATACACAGAAAAATTCTAAAAATATACAGAAAATTCCTAAAATGCAGGAAATTCATAAAAATGCCCAGATAATTTCTAAAACTTACAGGAAAATTCTATAAATGCCCAGAATATGAAATATGCATACACGTGTACAAATATATGGGTACATGTGTATATGAGTGCATATGCAACAAGGGAAGAGTACTCGTCTAATTGGGAAAGTACACGATACCACGTGCATGTGTGCACATGTGTGCACGTGGGCAGCCAAGAGGCTATCTAGGGAATGTAGGAGGAAGAAGAGGGTGTGGACAGGTGTTTTAGTGAGAGAATATACAAAGAAGAGAGAGAATTATAGAGAGAGAAAATTAGGGTTTTGATTTTGGAGGAGAGAGAAAGGGTGGATGGGTGTGGCATTTATGGAGGAGGTTGAGGAGCAGATGGGGAAGGTCAGGAAGGTGACCACCCTGAAATAAGATGAGGGAGATATCTAGAGAGAGAAAGTAAAGGAGGAGAGAGAAAATAGTGTTTTTGGCTCTTTTACATATAGCAAAAATAGGAGAAAATTGTAGGATGCAGAGAAGAGTGAGGAGGAGCCATCTACAGTAGCCAGCCAGAAGATAGAGGGGTGAGGTGAGAGAAACTAGAGAGAGAAAATAACATTTTAGGGTTTGTTAAATAGAGGAAAATTTGGGAAAAATCATGGGAAGTAGGGGACAGGGAGAGGAACCCCTCTATGGAAGCTAGCCTTGGTAGATATGAGGTACGAGTGAGAAAATGTATAGAGAATTTAGAGATAGGAGAGAGAAAGTATTGTTTTTGGGGCTTTTTGAGAGGAGAAAAATTAGGTAAAATTAGGGCTGGTTAGGGGAGGTGTAGTGATTAGTAGTAAAAAAATGCATAATTGTCATCATATTTACCATCACATTTGCACATTTATTCATATTATAATGCACATTTATTAATATTTTGTTATTTAATGTGTGCAGGCCTCGAATTATTATTTTTATAATAAATAAAGCTTAATGAAGCCCAAAAGCCCACATTTGAAGCCCAAGTGCAAAAGTGCAAATAGCAGATTGTCAAAGTGCAATTATGCAAGGGCTAAAGCTGCAATTATTAAAGATGAGGGAAGGATAGAATTCTACCCAACCCTAAACTCTTGCAGGATGAGCATAAAAGCCAAAGATAAGAAGGAAATTCGTGGATAAAAGATTTGGGATATTTGAGATCAAGGTAACTTGATTTCTAAGTTATCTCGAAAATCAAGAATAAAGAGCCAGGATCACACTTCCAGAAGCAAGCGCCCAGATGGACGGACCAGAAGAAGCCACGCGCCAAAGCGCGTGGCCAGATTCCCTAGAAATGCCGCAATTCCACGGCAAAATCCCAGTTTTTGCGGCACTTTGATGTTATCTGGATACCAGATTTCGTGGGCGACTTTATCCGGGACTCTTCGACCTTCTGCACCTATAAATACCCCCTGCAGTGCAACGTACAGAGTAGTCCAGAGGCAAGCCAATGGCCAAAAGCTAGGGTTTTTAGGTTTTAGGTTAGATTTTCTTTCCTCTGTAAATTTTATTTTCTTTTTGTGAAAGCTGAGAGGAGATGATGTATTCATGGAGGAAGGGATCCACTTGTACTGATGGTGACAGCCGGTGTAAGTTGTAGTTTTCCACCATTGTTTAATAATCAAATCGAAGCTTGTTTTTGTTCTTTTTATTCTATTCTTGTTTTATTGTGTCTCTATCTTTGTCTATCATTGTTCTTCTATTTTTGTTTTATGACATTGTTTCTTTCTCTAATGTCTTGCCCACCATGAGATCCAACTGCTTCGAGAATACCTAACCGAAGAAGGAACCTTGATGGCCTATGGCGATGAACAGGTCTTCATAGCTTGTTTTTCATTTCATAGAGTAGATTAAGAAGGCGGACGATCCTATAAGCCATGCTTGTACCCCTTCCAAGAAAAGGTAAATCATCGCAACGGTTCAAACGGTAAGCAGACTAAAGAGGTAAGTTTTCTTTTTCTTTTCTTTTCTTTTTTGTAGATTAAATCACAACTTCTCCCAATTCTTTATTTGCCGACCCATTGTAAATACCACTTCCTTTCTAACTTAACTAATAAAAATAAAAACTTTAGAGAAACTTGCTTAACGCTTCCATCGCAGTCCCTCCCTAAGGATCACGACCCGCATAGCCCTGCTACCGCGGATTAGAATTGAGAACTTGCACATCCTATTCTTAAAACTAAAATATTATATTTTGTGTGCAGGAAAACCTCGATCAACAAATTGGCGCCGTTGCCGGGGAGGGACGGTAAGTTTATCTCTAAAACAAAAATTTAATTTTTAACTAATTCTTTATTCTTTTCTGTTTGCAGGTTTGGAGAACAGGAAACAGAAACAGAGCAGCATCAAGGACATACAACAACCCAGTGCCTCTGCCCTCGAAGGTAGAGCACCAGGGCCTACATATTTGCCGCAGATCTGCGGCAAAAGCTGCAATTCTGCGGCAATAGTAGTTCACTACTAATTTGGTTTTCTGCAGGTTGCTGCAAATTGTAAATTCTGTTTACTGCTCTGTTTATTTTGTTCTGTGATATACCTGCTTACTGCTAATTAATTCAACAGTAAACTATTTGTTGTTAAAGATAAAAATTGATTAGACGTTTGCATATTAGGCACGTGTCTTTTCAATTCATTTATTTTTACTGTTGAAGAGTGCTGGAGCAAGGTACGTACGCATTGCATGTAGAATAGGACTCATCTCTTGGTTGATTTTCTGCTTTGAGTGAATCTTATCTACTTATCTTGTACACTTGCACTAATTCATCTTAAGGGCATAACCCATTAACAAGATAAGGTGGGGATTTCATCACCCTTCCTTAGCCCAAAAATCATATCCAAGCACTCACTAACCCAAGCCTAACTAAAAAAGAGTAGACGTTGGCCCTAGGGACATCTCGGACTCATTAGGAGATTATCCTAAGGAGGAACAGTGCTGGAAGTTGACTCTTGTCAAATCAGTGTCTAGGAAAGGGATTGAGGGCCGAAAGCCCGAAGATTGGTGGTTATTTAATTAAGGAACGTCTTTGACGGAAAACCTCCCACCACTCTTGCCCTGACCTGGCTGATTAACTTGTGGTCAAAGTCTGCACCCTACCTCCCGTGGACAGTCTAACCAGTTAGGAGTCGTCTAGGTCATAGGTCTACCCTAACTTAGGTTAGAATTTTTCTTTTTGTTTGTTTATTTGTTTGTTTTTTTTCTTTGTTTGTGTTGGTGTGATATTGCATATAATAATAATTCCAATTTTAATCCATATTACACACCTAACTATTATTCGGATATTACCAACCCGGCATATCATAACTTTGACCAATCTAGTGTGCCGGAATGGTCTTATCTGAATGAATATAGCCCACACCCTCCATCTTATGACTATAATTTCCATAATAATTTCAACTCGTCACAGAGTTCATGGGGTTTCGAGTCCCCCGAGTCTAATTCTCGACCAAATTGTCCTCCATATCCATCTAGTCCACATTCTTCCCAAGATTCATACTCAGATCCACCCATTCAGAATAGAAATCCATCTATCTTGGAAATCATGAGTATGAATGAGTCCAAGCAAAAATCACCATCAATCTTAGACATGATGATGCGTGAGTCCACCGACTCACAACTTCATCACGATTACCCGTCCTATTTTCAAGTCCAATCAGAACATGATGCACCTATCGACTATGAAGGGATGCTTGCCGCCATGAATCAGGCTAGATTAGCCCATGATCATGACCTAGATTTGATGGTTGAATCTTTACGTTCTCACCGTTCGGCCATTTCTGCTTTCATTGACCACTCGATTAGAGCCGACGAACCAAGTTGCTTTGGACAACAAGATTCTAATTCAGTACCATCATGTGAACTTGCCGAAACTTCAAATTCTGATAACTTGGCAAGTTTTTCCTTTCCTAAATTAGAACTTGAACATGAATATGATCATGATCTTCCACTCGATGATTCAATTTTATTTCCTGATCCAATAATGACTCCAGTGTCTCCACCTGATTTCACTTTTCCCGAGTCAACATTAGATCCTATTCCAATTCATTATGAAATTGAATCACCCATTTTAGATGATCATATTGAACTTGACCTAGATTCTCACAATCCCTTTACTTCTGAAACTGATTGTACAATTCTGACGGAAGATGTTGACCTTAGTTTTGAAGAATTGTATGGCGATGAGCTAGAATTCCTTAATATTGGAAGTAAAGAGATATCACTCATATTAGGTCACATTTCATTGTGGGAAGAAGATTGTGGACTTGAGTTTCTATTTCTTGACTTGGACCCACTTCCTGAACTTAGCCCGACTCCTGAGCCCTTACTTGATTTGAGCTTCTTCCCTGAGTCGGTATTCGTTCCCGCACCAATAATGTCCAAGTCAATAATTCCATCTTTTCATACTCCATTTTGGGACAAGGAGGTTGAGACAATTAACTCTGAAACTTATTATGAAATTTGGAAATTTGATGGGGTGGAAATACTAAAAATTGATTATACATATATTGTAGTGGGTTATGTAAGGAAAGTTTCTGGTGGGTTCCACCAAATTATCTGTTATCTTGATTGGGCCGCATTTCGTGGACCAATTAGACCACCTCCGGAACCACCACCCTAAGGTAACTTTTCCTTGTTCTGTTTCATGCATATATGCATTCATTCATACATTGAGGACAATACATGCGATAAGTGTGGGGGTGGGCTTTACTAACATACTAACATAAGTAGACACTAACAAAATTTGCTAATAAAAAAAAAATTTAAAAAAAATGTTATAAAAAGGACAGTATTTTGACTTATTTTTTGAAAGAAATCTAAGTTAGTTTTAAGGATTAGGAAAATCATGATTAGGATTTCTAAAAACTTGGTCAAAATAAATAAATTGTTTAATTTTTAGGTATAGGAGAAGAAATTGAATAAGTAATTAGTCTTGATTTTTACCTTAATGAAATGTGCATACCAAATGCATATCTAGGATTATAAGACAAAGACCTTGTGCCTCATAAAAAGAAGAAGAAAAAAAAATCACCAATTAAGCTGGATACATGTGCCTCAAGATGCATAAGTATTCACGCCTAAAGGTGAGTAATAAATAAAATAAAGCTCTTAGTTTTGTGGCCTAGTTCACTCGAATTTGAGTCCGCGGGGTATTTTCTCACCTGGTGCCCTAAAGCCGATCGGTTTGGGAGCCACCGACTTTAAGTTCGCTACATGGGTGGATTAGAAAGCCTAAGAAGACTAAGAAATACAATATATGTAGTAACACATCTAATAATCAATTAGTTAGGTATGAGGGCCTCAAGAAGCCTTGATGCTTATACGAAAGAAAATTAGATGAGTTATACATATTAAAAAAAAAGAGAGAGAGAAAAAAAAATATAGAGGTATGAGAGTCCAAGTTAAGGAATTCCTAGTAAAAATTCATAAGGATGCATATGATTTTTGGTAACGAAAAAGACTATACACAAAATTCAATTTTGAACCTTACTTAAAAATGAAAACAATTTACTTTATCAAGACTAAGTTTAAGAATGAATAAAAATGATGATCTTAAAAACTTATAGATTACTTAGTCTCTTCAAAAGTATTTCAAATATTTCCTTTTTATGGATTTTGTGGGTGTAATCCGCTGAAACCCTCACGAGACAACACTCGTCCTCTAGGGTAACCTAGGGGTTTAACGGCTTGTTGCACACGCTAAGTGCAACCGTGATTCCTACGAAAGTGAGTTAGTTAGATTAGATTTTCTTTTTCTTTTTGATTTTTACTCGAGGACGAGCAAAAAGATAAGTGTGGGGGTGTGATTAGTAGTAAAAAATGCATAATTGTCATCATATTTACCATCACATTTGCACATTTATTCATATTATAATGCACATTTATTAATATTTTGTTATTTAATGTGTGCAGGCCTCGAATTATTATTTTTATAATAAATAAAGCTTAATGAAGCCCAAAAGCCCACATTTGAAGCCCAAGTGCAAAAGTGCAAATAGCAGATTGTCAAAGTGCAATTATGCAAGGGCTAAAGTTGCAATTATTAAAGATGAGGGAAGGATAGAATTCTACCCAACCCTAAACTCTTGCAGGATGAGCATAAAAGCCAAAGATAAGAAGGAAATTCGTGGATAAAAGATTTGTGATATTTGAGATCAAGGTAACTTGATTTCTAAGTTATCTCGAAAATTCAGAATAAAGAGCCAGGATCACACTTTCAGAAGCAAGCACCCAGATGGACGGACCAGAAGAAGCCACGCGCCAAAGCGCGTGGCCAGATTCCCTAGAAATGCCGCAATTCCACGGCAAAATCCCAGTTTTTGCGGCACTTTGATGTTATCTGGATACCAGATTTCGTGGGCGACTTTATCCGGGACTCTTCGACCTTCTGCACCTATAAATACCCCCTGCAGTGCAACGTACAGAGTAGTCCAGAGGCAAGCCAATGGCCAAAAGCTAGGGTTTTTAGGTTTTAGGTTAGATTTTCTTTCCTCTGTAAATTTTATTTTCTTTTTGTGAAAGCTGAGAGGAGATGATGTATTCATGGAGGAAGGGATCCACTTGTACTGATGGTGACAGCCGTGTAAGTTGTAGTTTTCCACCATTGTTTAATAATCAAATCGAAGCTTGTTTTTGTTCTTTTTATTCTATTCTTGTTTTATTGTGTCTCTATCTTTGTCTATCATTGTTCTTCTATTTTTGTTTTATGACATTGTTTCTTTCTCTAATGTCTTGCCCACCATGAGATCCAACTGCTTCGAGAATACCTAATCGAAGAAGGAACCTTGATGGCCTATGGCGATGAACAGGTCTTCATAGCTTGTTTTTCATTTCATAGAGTAGATTAAGAAGGCAGACGATCCTATAAGCCATGCTTGTACCCCTTCCAAGAAAAGGTAAATCATCGCAACGGTTCAAACGGTAAGCAGACTAAAGAGGTAAGTTTTCTTTTTCTTTTCTTTTCTTTTTTGTAGATTAAATCACAACTTCTCCCAATTCTTTATTTGCCGACCCATTCTAAATACCACTTCCTTTCTAACTTAACTAATAAAAATAAAAACTTTAGAGAAACTTGCTTAACGCTTCCATCGCAGTCCCTCCCTGAGGATCACGACCCGCATAGCCCAGCTACCGCGGATTAGAATTGAGAACTTGCCATCCTATTCTTAAAACTAAAATATTATATTTTGTGTGCAGGAAAACTCGATCATGTAGAAAGGTTATGGTAGTGATGGAGTGGCTGTTGGAGGTGATGGTAGGGATTTATGATTTTTAGGGAATTTTTGGAGGCTTTTTTGTTGATTTTCTAGAGAGAGAAAGGTAGAGGGAAGATGGGAGGAGGGTGGTCGAGCAAATTTGTAGGTGTGGAGGAGATAAGGGTGAGGGGAGTTGGCTTCTTTGAGAATCCAAGGGCTTAGCTTCATGGAGAAGAAATAAAGAGAAAGAAAGTTCTAGAAAATGAGAGAAGAGAGAAGAAAAAGAAAAGGAAAAGAAATGGAAATGCAAATATAGTTTTTTAGGGGGTTATGTGTAAATGTCTCATGGAAAAATATTATTAAAATTAAAATGAGAATAATTGGAAAAGAAATGAATTTAAAGAAGAAAGAAAAGGAAAAATAGAAGGAAGGAGAAACTATTTAATTAAATAATTATTTAAAAAGAAAAATTGTGAAATTTCTAGGGTAGAATCTAGTGCCAGTGTAGAATATCGTGAAAAAATTTCAGGTCAAACTGAAGAAAATACGTACATGAAATGACATGTGTACGATCAAAACATTGAAAATCGTAAAAGGATACGTATTCTGGAATCAAGGTATTACAACCAATCTATATAATACTTTGTTGTTTTCTCTGGAAGGGTGAAAAATTGTAGCATTACTAGCTTGGATCACATACATAGTTCATGTTGTAAGTTTCAAAATCCCAAGTCGATTTATTCTTCATTTGGAAAGCTATAGCAATTGACAACTATCTGTCCTGAGAATTATACTCTGTATGCTTTAAGGTGACACTGAAAAGGACCATTTCTGAGCCCTAAGTTCAGCTTCAATGTGAAATCATACCATAAAAACATGGTATATAGAGCTCGAATCATTTACCTCACGCTTCATATTTGAGTTAGAAAACATAATGGTACAAAAATCTTGTATGGGGTAAGGTGGCTTAGAAACAGATAACCTCTGAGCCACATTCTGCATTGTTGGTTTGTGGATTGGTATCCAAACAACGGAGTGTTAAAATAACTGGCTCAACTATGATGACTGCAATTTGAGATGTAGGAAGTGATAGTCAATTATCTAGAACATCTTTTAGTAAAATCATCTGACATGAGTTGATGATAAAGAAGAAAGAAGATCTCCTGGATGTATTCCTAGCAGCACCTCTAATGTGACATTCCAAAATTGTATACATCATATTTCTCAATCACCCTTGTTGTATAGGCAAGCTCCGTAAGAACAGGAGGAAGTTGAAAGATTAAACAAAAGTTGTTGGCTTTTTTGGTTTATGCTCTCAGAATGTTATAATTATGTAACAATCATATACATGAAATTAAGTTGTAAGATAAAAATAATCATATTATAGAAAAATAGCAAAAATCTATGGTTACATCTTTAACTCAATAAATCTCAAAAGTTTGACAAGATAAAGTTTCTGACATATTTAATTGTCTCAATAGTAATTGAATAAAACCTATTCTTCTATAGCACAAATGTTTGATGGGGAAGAACATTATTAATAAAGCTATCACTGATTAAAAGTTATCATATAAGGGATTAAGCTTAGATCTATGAATGAAACAAATTAACATGTTATATGACTACGTCAAGAATAAAATCAATAATAAATAAAGAAATAAAAGTTATATGCTTTATTGAATTCATTGTTTTGCATGGATTAAGTTTATAGTGACAGGCGCAGGGCGTGTAGGGCCTGCGAGCGAGCAATGACACGGTGGGGTGGGGTCCACGCAGGTGATGGCTCTTTCTTCAGTGCAAGTGGGCAACAAAAGGTCCACACAGTTTTATAGGGCCCACGCGTATTGTAGCACTATGAGCTCTCTCCTGGTACTGTACAGTGGCGACGGTCTGCAGTTAATTGATTTCTTATTTATTTAAGTTAATTAATTTAGTTTAGTATTTAGTTAATAGTTTATTGATTGATTTAAGTTAATTTTGTTAACAATTACAAGCAATTAATTATCTAATTATGCTTTATTATTTAGATTAGTTTGTTATTAATTTAGTAATGAGCACATCTAGGGAGATGAATCTATGCTAGATTTTTAGGTGTACCAATTTAGATCTCTCGCTTAGGGTCTCACGTACACATCAATCGATCTAGATCTATTAGAAAATTAAATTCTAAAATAGTCAAGTATTTGACATGTCATGTATTTAAGGTTAATAATCCGTGCTTAAAATTTTACCCTTTTTCTATCATTATTTAAATTAGTTTAATTATTTTCACTCTTTAACGAATTATTTGATATAAAATTATGGTCTGTTCTTAGATCGAACATTTTAGAATTAGTTGCCTTTTGAAACTAATGATTTGATGATTTATAACACAGTAGTAGAGAGATTGAGATTGATCACATAATGCTAGTTTAGGAGATTCAACTCTAGGTGCTTGATTCCTTTAAATAGATAATTAGTTTAAACAGAACTCCAACTCCCAACCTTTTGACTTTATTTGGCTAATTGTGTTTAGGATTAAAGAACCACCTATCCCTGAGGATCGACCCTCAATTGTTACAACTGATCAACCGTGCACTTGAGAAAAATTTTAACAGAGTGAAAACTCCCATCATTCCATGAAAGAAATCCAGGGACTGATTTTTTAATGAATAAAGGAAGCTTTGGGAGTGATGGTCTGATATTTTGAAAAAATTCTTATAAGGCAATCTGCAAGATCTAGTTCATGCAGACAGAGGAGGCTGCTTTTATTACTATGTTTGGCCCGAACTTCTCTAGGTCCCGGGCTAGACCTTATACTTTATTGATATGAAAAAAACATTGAGGGGGGACATAAAACCTTACCCCTCTACAAACTCTAGGTTGAAGAAAATGTGGAGTACTACTCCATAAAAATACATAATACTAAACTAAAAGAAAAGAAAACTTACCTAAATTTTATTCTCAGAAGAATTTAGAACTCATCAGAAAAAGAAATGATAATGTCCCTCGGAAGATTAGCAACAGAATTTGGAATTTCCAAAATCAATGACTATGTTGACCAGTCTATATAGTTCTTTGTTGTTTTCTCTTGAAGAGTGAAAAGCAGTAGCATTACTAGCTTGGATCACATGCATAGTTCATGTTGTAAGTTTCAAAATCCCAAGTCAATTTCTTCTTCATTTGGAAAGCTGTAGCAATTTGATAACTATCTGTCTTGACAATTATCTCTCCTTTAAGGTGACACTGAAAAGGACCATTTCTTAGCTCTAAGTTCAGCTTCAATGTGAAATCATATCATAAAAACATGGTATATGGAACTCGAATCATTTACCTCATGCTTCATATTTGAGTTCAGAAAACATAATGGTACAAAAATCTTGAAGGGGGTGAAGTGGCTTGGAAACAGATAATCTCTGAGCCACACTCTGCATTGTCGGACGATTTTGTGGATTGGTATCCAAACAACGGAGCGCTAAAATAACTGCCTCGACTATGGCAGCTGCAATTTGATCTGTAGGAAGTAATAGTCGATTATCTAGAACGTCTTTTAGTAAAATCGTCTGACCAGTAGTTGATGATAAAGAAGAAAGAAGATCTCCTGGATGTGTTCCTAGCAGCACCTCTAATGTGACTATTCCAAAACTGTATACATCACATTTCTCAGTCACCCTCATTGTATAGGCAAGCTCTGTAAGAACAGGAGGAAGTTGAATGATTAAATAAGAATTATTGGGCAATTTGGTTTATGCCTTCAAAATGTTATAATTATAATTTTGTGTCAATGACATAAATGAAATTAAGTTGTAAGATAAAAATAATCATACTATAGCAAAATTCTAAGGTTGCATCTTTAGCTCAATATATATTAAAAACTTGACAAGATAAAGTGTCTGGCATGTTTAATTGTCTCAATAGTAATTGAATAAAATCTAGACTCTTCTTTAGCACAAAGTTTGATGGGAAGAACAATTTAATAAAACTATATACTGGTTAAATGTTATCATGGAAGGGATTAAGCTTAGATCTATGGATGAAGCGAAATTAACATGTTATTTGACTACATCAAGAATAAAATAAATAATAAATAAAGAAATAAATGTTATATGCATTTTAGTCATGAATTCATGGTTTTGCATGCGCTTAGAGTTTAATGCACAAGTTGAAATTAGCAGTCACCCGAATTCATTTGTATTTAAGTATAAAAGAATAAATGAGTTATTTGAAGAATTTTATAAGAGTGTAACTAAAGAGTTCAGTCTTGCTTTCCTTGAAAGCTCATATAGAGAAAACAAAAATTAAATACATAATTATATTTAGTAGTTAAAAAAAATTAAAGGAACAGTAACTAACCTGGTGCCATATATCCATGTGTTCCTGCAACCGTGGTCCAATTGGAGGCTGAATTAAGATTCAAAAATCTTGTTATACCAAAGTCTGAGACACAAGCCTTGAACTCAGAATCAAGAAGAATGTTGTTGCTTGTTATGTCTCGATGAACGATAGGCCGAGAGCAATCATAGTGCATGTAAGATATAGCATGAGTGACATCCCTTATAATGGTCAGCCTTTGGACCCAATCCAACTGTCTAGAGGCTTCCTCATTTTTTAGAATGCTTGCCAAACTTCCCCTCTCCATATACTCATATACAAGAAGTTTGCAGCTAGGGGAGAAACAAAACCCGTAGAGTTTAACAATATTTCGATGTCGAATATGGGTCAGTATCTGGACCTCATTTAAGAAATCTTCCTCATCGAAGGATGTTTCATTTACAACTCGATGGATCTTTTTTACTGCAAACACTTCGAGTGTTGGCAATATAACTTTGTATACACTCCCATATGCTCCACTGCCAATGCAATACTGGTCATCAAAATTCTCGGTTGCCATAACAATATCCTCATATAGTATTTGTCCATCAAAATTCCATATTGAGAATGCACTCCGATTAATCATTTCATTTGCTCCTAATTTCATATTTCTCTTTCTCTTGTAAAGCAACAATCTAACAATAAAAAATATGAACAAAAGCATCAAAGTGCCAACGATAATTGGGATAATGACAGAGATTATGACCTTGTGACTTTTTCTATTCTCATTTTTAAGAATAGAAGATGTATTGCAGGGAAGTAGTCCATGCACTTGACCACAAAGAGCTTTATTGTGAGCAAATGATTCACCATGTGCTGCTTCAATGAATCTATTATTAGGAATAGGGCCCTCCAATTCATTGTATGATAAATCTATAGATATCAGGCTCACCAAGCCTTGAAATGAAGATGGAACAGAACCTGATAGGTTATTATGGGAGAGATTCAGGTTCTCCAAGTTTTTCAAATTTCCTAATTGGCCCGGTATCTCTCCTGTAAAAAAATTGTGACTCAAATCCAGTAAAGTTTGCAATTGAACTAGACTTCCAATTTGAAATGGAATGCTTCCATTCAAGAAGTTCCTTCTCAGATTTAAAGTAATTAGCTTTGAACAATCTCCCAACTGTTCTGGAACAGATCCTATCAGGTTGTTATCTGATAGATCAAGGATTTCTAGGTTATGCATTTTTCCTATTTGTGACGGTATTCTTCCAGAAAGTTTGTTTTACCCAAACTTAAATTAAATAAGAGCGGCAGGTTACCCAGTTCCTTTGGTATTTCTCCTTCCAACTGATTCGAGGAGATGTCGAACCTCTGGAGCATGGAAAGCTTTCCAAATTCATAAGGAATCCGTCCACTGATAAGGTTACCATTGATATGGAATTCTGTAAGATTTTGACATTTTCCCCAATTTGGTGAGAGCTTGCCATGAAATCTATTATTACTCAGGTAAATATAAGTAAGATTTGTGTACACTCCAAATGCGTGAAACACATCCCCACTGAGTTGGTTTGAGTGGAAGGAAATTTGGTACAACTTGCTACAGTTTTTCAAACTTGTAGGGATTGGACCTACGAAATGATTTTTTGGTAATAAAAGCTTCTGAAGAGATCCCCCTCTGCATATGCCATCTGGCAAGTAGCCAGAAAAGTTGTTTGTTCCCAAATCAAGACTAAACAACTTGGTAAGATTTGATATTTCTTGAGGCAAGGAGCCACTAAGGAGATTTTGAAAGGCTGTTAGATCTGTAAGGCTCCATAAACTACCAATGGATTTAGGGATTGGGCCACTAATGTAATTTTGATCGAGGAACAACTTATTAAGCATGGTAAGATATCCAAGGCTAGAAGGGATGACTCCGGATAGTTTATTTTCAAACAGATATAAGAAAGTTAGCTTGGTCAGATTCCCAAGGGATGCAGGGATAGGTCCAATGAGATTATTTTCAGAGAGATCCAAAATAATAAGAACTTTGAGGTTTCCCAATTCCTGAGGAATGAGACCAGCTAGTTGATTAGAATATAGATATAAATATTGTAGATTGGTCAGATTCCCTAAGGATGCAGGGATCGGTCCAATGAGATTATTTATATTTAGTGGCAAGCTAATAAGAAACTTGAGCTTTCCCAACTCCTGAGGTATGGGACCAGATAGTTGATTCTTAAATAGATATAAATATTGTAGACTGGTCAGATTCCCTAGAGATGCAGGGATGGGTCCAGTGAGATTATTTGCAGAGAGTTCCAAATCAACAAGAACCTTGAGCTTTCCCAACTCTTGTGGAATGGGACCTGAAATGCAATTAATATACATGTGCAAGATTGAAAGGTTTGTGAGAGAGCTGACCTCGGGAGGAATGGTTCCAGTGAAGTGATTGTGAGCGAGACTAAGTTTAGTGAGTTTGGTAAGGAAGCGGATAGTAGGAGGGATGCTACCGACGAGTTGGTTGTACCCAAGGTTAAGCCAGGTCAGAGAAGAAAACGCTGAGAAGTTGAAGCCATCGAGATCTCCAGCTACACTCATATTGAACAGATCGATCTCCGTGATGGCCCTAAGCCGACGGTTGCATGTGACTCCTGTCCAGTTGCAAGGATTGATCTGTGGAGTCCAGGAACGGAGGGGCTCTTGGTTTTGGAGGGTGGATTTCCAATGAAGGAGAGCCTTCTCTTGGTTTCCCAGCAAATGGGAAGCTCTAGTTGAGGCAACAAGAAGAAGGAAAACAAATGAGGACAATGTGAGAACAAGGGGAAAGGGGGGATTTTGAATTGACACCATTCTGGGGGGAGTCTGTTCGTTTTTTGTTGCTATATTCTTGATGGTGGGAATCAAGGCCCTTTTATAGGGTAGCAACCCATGTTGGCGTGTAACTAACTCCACACTCAGTCATCAATGCAGGTGGACAAATTAGAACTAAGATTTTGGGTGCTGAAGTCAAGTCATCTATATATGATTGGGGAGACAATTAGTGCAAGAGAAGACTGATTGACTTCTCTAATAAGTCGTCAGTGGACAGCCATGGATTTATTTCTCGTGTCCTCAGCTTGTGGCGTGCACTGGGGGCTGAAAGTCTGCCGTGCGCTTTCTGGTAGAATGAATGAGTCCCCGTTTCGTATGGGACAGCCTACAAGGAACAACAATTTAATGTGGTTGATGGATTCTTTTTTAATGTGATAGTGTTGTTTCTTGTTTCTTTTAGCATCACAAATTATGCGTATAATAACTTTTTATTTCCATTGCATTCATCAAAGATTATTTGTACATTTCAATTAACATGAATATCATTATATATATTAGCAGCATAACATTTCAACACAAAAGAGAATATATGGAATGACAAATAGAGAAACGCAACTTTTTTTCACAGAAATACTTAAAATAAAAAACTATAATGATAGAATACCCATACCTAACCTTTGCTTGGGCGCTTATCAAGCAAGCAAACTCCTGAGAAAAAAGAGAGGGTAAATAAATCCTTGGGATAAAATGGCATAACTGAGAAGATAAGATGAGACGAGTAGTATTTGGCAAACTATTCAAACACAGGCAATGAACTTGGTAACTGGATAGCAGTGGCACTTTCTGACTGCAGGAATATTAACCTAAATCATAAGCATGCAAATAAACTAAGTTGCATCCAAATTGACACAGTAACTCCAACCTTACAACAGAAGATGTTAAACAAAAATTCTATAAAGAGTTCCATTGCTTGATGAACAAATTTATAGAAGTACTATAATTTATTTAGCCAGCAAACTCCTTGGGATAAAATGGCATAACTGAGAAGATAAGATGAGACGAGTAGTATTTGGCAAACGATTCAAACACAGGCAATGAACTTGGTAACTGGATAGCAGTGGTTCTTTCTGACTGCAGGAATATTAACCTAAATCATAAGCATGCAAATAAACTAAGTTGCATCCAAACTGACACAGTTCACTTGCTCCCTGTACTATTACCAAATTAATATTCTATTTACTCTGCTAACTCCAACCTTACAACAGAAGACGTTAAACAAAAAATCTATAAAGAGTTCCATTGCTTGATGAACAAATTTATAGAAGTTATGTACCCTATTTAAAACACAACACACCCTATTTTAAACTACACAACAAATTTATAGAAGTTATGTAAGCTGGAACTTTTTGAGGGTCTTGAGACAACGGGCAGCCACAAAGTAGGAATCAGTTTGCATTATACATTGTTATGACAGAAAGAGACGGCTTAACACAATTGGGGTTATTTCCCTATTATTTATAGATGAGAAACAATAAAAGATTACAAATTAACCTTACATTTTTAACAGACATATTAAATGGAAAAAGAAGATATAAATATACATTAAACAAAATTTGAACTTTTGTGCTCCACACAAGTTAAAGCTAGTCCCATCTCTTCCATACAAGCCACTTGCAACATTCATGTCTAGATCCTCGTTAAAAGTTACAATGCATGCCTACTTCTGTATGAGAAAAAGAAGATTAAAAGAATCAAATTGTTTTTGGTTGAAACAATGATTTGATGTCAAATCAAAACCAGAAGGATTGAATGCAACACAAGATGCAAATAAGAATAGTTACAACACAACTCATATTCTAGATTTTTGCAATATTAGATCATTAAATATGCACAGAAGGATTTCACGTCAAAAGATCAAAACCCTGAGAGAGCCAAGCTGACATTGTCACTCTGATTTGGAACAACCCACTACTACAGAATACATAATTTTAGAAACCGACTTTAAAAAGGTCCTTACAACCGACTTGTATTCAGAAGTCATAAAAACTCTCAGATATATGACGTCGGTTAAAAATCGCTGTCATATATGAGCTATAACGTCCTTTTTTTAAAACTGATGTTATAAAATGACTTTTAACGTTGGTTCCTCAAGGAACAGACGTTAAAAGCGAACCTTTAATGTTGGTTCCTAGTGTAAAGCTTTAACGCCGGTTCCGATAGAACTGATGTTAAAGATACATTTTAACGTCGGTTCCTATGGAACCAACATTAAAAGTTTTATTTTTTTAATAAATTGGTTTATATTTTTGAAATTCAATACATAAATTCAGAATTAGATTCACAATAATATATACATTCAGATTCAGATTCACAATTATAAAAATGAAGCATGCACCAAAAGTTGACCTTATAAAAATGAAGCATACAGAAAAAATCAGATTCACAGTCATCTGTAATTTATTAAAAATTTTAGCAGCATCTCCTCTATAATTAGGAGTCTGCCTTGAGACAATATCACAAATGCTTATTTCATTTAAATCTTCTAAATATCAAATATCACGCATATCACAAGTATATGAAATCTGAAAATACTTACTATTATGCATGCTCTATAATGAATTCCGCCCATTCTTCACGAATATCATCCACTTCATCATCAGTATATTCTTTTTTTTTTGTTAAACTGCGAAGATATTAAATATTCATCATATTTAGTTTAATATTAACAAAACAACAAAAAGTAACTTTACGTCAAATGATGAGACATGTATTGGAATAGGATTCCACTGAGAGGCAATGGTCTCCGGCATAAATCGCATCACATAGTATCCGCACACCATGCTATTCGGTTGACGAGAACACTAAAAGAATTAAATTAAGAGTTAATTGTAAATACACCCAAAATGTCCCCACATAGAGTTTCGTGCCACATGTCCATGTCGACGGACCAGTTCGCCGGTGGAAGTGGCAACAAGACCAACCCCTTCGACCAGGTCTACATCCAGAGCCTCGTCATCAATTTGAGTAATATTTTAAAATTTTGAAGGGTAAACAAGTAATTTCATTTTAAATTGTTACAAAAATAACATGAGAGGTTAATTTGATATTTTTAAGATTTAGGGGGTAATTGAGATATTATGAAGATTTGGGAGGTAAATTTGATAATGTGATAGATTTGGAAGGTAAATATGAGAAAGACCCTAATTTAAAACATAATCTTCCTCGATCTGTGTCCAGTATCCCCTAATACTAGTCTATAGAGAAAGAACACATACCACATAAGGTCTGAGTCCGATTTATACTTTTATACAATGAAAAGGGAAAAATGAAATGGCCTGTGTCTGAACTGCAAAAGTGTCAGGAGAGAGGAGAGAAAGCAGATAGAGAAAGATAGCACAGAGACCGAAAGTTAAAGGGAGCGAGAACAACATTGAAGCAGGTCTGGACAGAGCCCGGTCGATCGCCTGGTCGACCGGTGGACATGGTCGGTCGACCGCCCAGTTGACCGGTGTGCACGATGTGCACAGACATGGACAGGTCGACCGTGGCAAAGGAACGGTCGACTGCCCAGTCGACCGACTGAAAGTCTTCTGCTCTCGGTTGGTCCCGGTCGACCGGGCCGGTCGACCGAGGACATGGGTCGATCGACCGGCCGACAGACGCGTTGTCTCTTTTCTAAATTCGGACTCCTTTTCTGTTTTGGGGTCGAATCCAATCAGGATTTCCTAAATTCCTGGGATTTTGTGGCTATAAATAAGGGCTAGAGCCCTCATGAATTATATCCCTGAAAATCCTAAGAAAGTATCCATCTGTATTTGCATGTATTGATTGTTGAATCAATAAAATTTCTCTCTCCCTTGCCCCGAGGACATAGGCAAATTGCCGAATCTCGTTAAATATTGTATTGATTTGCTTTCTCTATTGTTTCTCTTTTCTTGTCATGTTTGGTATATCTTTGGCTGCATCTGTCTCTATTTGGTATGGATTCCTCAGGGAGGTTGTTGCCCCGCGTGCAACAAGTAGTATCAGCGCATCCCAGGTTCGTCGTGGGATCGTGTGTTGATTCCAAGGGCATCAGTTGCTATTTGGCGGAGATCGTGTGTCGATCTCGAAGCAGCGTTGGGACTGTTTGTGGGATCGTGTCTTGATCTCAAAATAGCGTGTGGATTGCTCGGCGAATCATTTCGGAGGAGTAGATAGCTTCAGAAACTCTTCGAGGGTTGGAGGTAAAGATCATATCTTTATCTTGTTTGTTTTAACTAACTCCGTTTACTTTCACATTGCTTTGAAAAATCAATTGAGAAGATGGCTGGAGATAGTGAGGTGATGGATGCACTGAAGTTCGACGGCAGGAAAAACTTTAGTATGTGAAGATGTGAGGTGATGGATGCACTAACAACATCAAACTTCGAAGACACTCTACAGTTGGAGAAAAAGTACAATCCAACTACTGAAGTATATTGGGACAAGATGAACCGGACAGCGTGTGGCTTGATCAGGTGTTGTTTGATATAAGACATCAAGTATCATGTGTTATATAAAATATCTGCAAGGCAGCTGTAGGAGATCCTGGAGGAAAAGTATCTGACGAAAAGCATCGAATCACGATTGCAGTTGAAGAGTAAGTTTTATCGTTTCCAGATGAAGAGAGGATGCTCCATTAACGAACATATGAATAGCTACACAAAGCTTCTTACAGACCTAGTTAATGTGGATGTGGAGATCGATGAAGAAGATAAGGCGGTAGATCTATTGAATTCTCTTCCTGAAGAAGAGTGTGAGACCTTTACTCTTACATTGATCAATAGAAGAAAATTTCTTAACTACAATGAGGTGTTTGCTGCTCTCGTGAATTATAAAGTAAGGAGGCAGGACAGACTATCTTCTTCAGGGAGCACAACAACAGAGGCATTAACAGTAAGAGATAGAAAATCCAATCAGAAGGGAAGAGGTGATCAGGAAAGATCGAAGTCCAGATCAGGCTTCAAAGATCTGAAGAGGAATCAGTACGCCTTATGCAAGGAGTTAGGGCACTAGAAGTGTGACGCCCCGATCCCGCGGGTACGGAGACATCACTGCGACGTATATACGTAGGTCAAAAATACCCTCACGTATATACGCTAAGCATCAGTACAAGTAAGAATCAGAGGCGGAAGCACAGTGGTAATATACATTCCAACAGAAATAGCACAAGTACATGATTATCACAGAGAGTGATACTATATTACATGAATATTTTATCACCAGAAAATACAAAAGTACATAATACATTAAGAGATATACAAAAACTGAGAGGTGCTCACGAGTAGCAAGAGGGCCTCGGGAGCCAAATAGGAGAGAAACTGGGAGGAAAAACTATGGTGATGAACCAAGCTTCTGCTGCACTCCGATCGTCACGGAAGGATCCGCTGTGCACTCTAATCTGCTACAACAGGGCCGCTACGGTCCGGTCTCTAGGATCTGGACATGAGAATTCTGTTGGCCCAAAAGGTTACACTCTCCATTTGTTTAGAGTTTTGATGATAACAAAACAAATAAGAGCTATTTGGTACTAATTAGTTTGTTTAAGGTGAGTTTCAGGTTAGTACCATATTTGGAGGCCATTGCTTAGCTATTGCAAGAATTTCTAGGTTCATGAAGTAAAGAAGGCTTTTTGCACATCAAGGAAGGAACATAGAAGAGAAGGCTCTAGCAAGGCATCGCATGGCTCAAAACTTCAAGATTGCTCAAGATAATTTATTAGATTTGTTTTTAGTTTAGAGTTTTGTTAAAGAATAGTGAATAGGTTTGAAGCCCTATCACACACGTTTTTGTGCACATCTTGTTTCCAAACATATTTCCTATAACATGTACAAAAATAGTTTGTATACAATCTTCAACCTACAAACTTACTTTGATATACCTATTCATGTGTTTTAAGTTTTGTGTTTTATCAAAACTTATTTTTGGAATTTAATGACAAAAACTATGATATATGTCTATGTTTCATGTATATAGGATTATATCCATATACATCATGCTTCATAGTATTTAAATATCATGTTTTTGTATTTGGAAGAGTTTTGGACAAAACGTATTTTCTATTTAAAATCCAAGTTTTAGAAAATACAGTTTTTAGTTTTTGGTAAAAATGATAAGAGACAAAAATAGTTCATATTGATTAATATTTGAGCTAAACTTTTTACCACATGTTTATATATCTATGCAAAATGATAAAACTATTTTTGGTGATTTTTAGGAGTGTTAAAAGATTTTTCAAAATATTTTTAAACTGTTTTTCTGACCCAGTTTTCTGTTCCAGACTTCAACCAGTCGACTAGTCTTCTGACAAGTCGACTTGGCTTGAAGTCGGTCGACCGAGTCGGTCGACCGACGTGCACAAATCTGTGCACGTTTGGCAGACTTTGGACGGTCGACCGTCCGGGTCGACCGGGTCTGAGAGCAGAGCTCTCTGTTTGTTTGGGTCGACCGGGCGGTCGACCGTAGCCTGCAACGGCTATTTTTTTGTACTAACGGTCGACCGGGCCGGTCGACCGAGCTAGCCGTTTGAACAGTAACGGCTAGTTTTCTGAGCTGGTTTATTTTTTTCCTTTTCTCACTTAAGTGTGTTTATGTGACATGTTTTGGTTTTAATACTTTCTGATTAGCCTTAAAAATGTTTTATCTCTAAAACCCTAGCCCTCTCCTATAAATAGGGGTGTTTAGGGAGAGATTGGTAAGTAGAAAAATTCTCAAAATTTTCAAAAGTTTAAGGCATTCAAAAAGACTTGGTTTCTTGGTTTTTGTGCTGAAATTCTCTCTCATTTTCTGAAGTGTTTTCAAGAACTCTCTGATTTCTTTTTCTTTTCTCCTTGCACACAAGAGCTTCATTCCTACTCATTATTCTCTAAGGACCTTTGTAAGGTAAGAGAATTTTGTAAGAGAGAGTTTGTGGTCTTTTGACTACTCAGAGATTGCTTGTACTTGAGAATGTGGAGTTGGGTACTCCGGTGTATTTGTGACATCTTTGTGATAGTGGAAGTGGTTGGGGAATCCTTCTGGGGAAGGCGGGGAAGTAGAGCTGGGTGCTCGAACCTCGATAACAATTCTTGGTGTTTGCGTTTGGTTTACTTGCACTTGATTCTTACTTTACTTTCATTGCTCTTATTACTTGCTCTCTACTTTCATTGCTATATTCACTTGCTTTGTGAGATTGTTGCATCATATTTTTTTATTGCATTGATTAGCATTATCACCTATTCACCCCCCTCTAGGTGATTTTCAATTGGTATCAGAGCTTGGACTCTAGGTTTTGGCTTAACATCCATAGAGAGATCCTTAAAATTTGCTAATCAACATTTGCATTCCATTTGTCATTCACTAGTAAACATGGCCGATAACATCAAAACCCCTCCTAAATTTGATGGACTCAACTTTCCTATTTGGAAGGTTAGGATGACTATCTTTTTGCAATCCTTAGGTAGCTTAGTAGCTAAATCATTGACCAAACCCTATGTTGCACCCGATAGTGATGAGAGCACATGGACCAACTTCAACTTTAGAGAATATGAGGCTAACTCCAAGGCCCAAAATTCCCTCTTAACCGCCTTGAATCAGGATGACCTTACACGGGTAATTCATTACCAATCCGCCTATGAGATTTGACAACATTTATTGGTCACACACGAGGGGACTTCACAAGTCAAGAGAGCTAAGATAGATCTCTTGAGGTCCCAATATGAATCCTTTAAAATAATTGATGAAGAATCTATTGATTGTATGATTACTAGATTTACTAAAATCACCAATGCTCTTTCTTCTTTAGGTGATGACATCTCCAATGACCAAAAGGTGCGCAAAGTGATTCGGGCACTTCCTACATCATGGGAGTTCAAGGCCACCACCTTGAAAAAATTGAACGATAAGGATGAGATGGACCTAATTAGTCTCATTGGGAACTTAAAGACCCATGAGATGGAAAAGAAAGCAAGAGAAGAGGCCGCTCCACTAAAGAAGAAGTTCATAGCCTTCAAGTCTTCATCCACTCTTGAGGACGATGAAGAAGATGAAGAAGAAGATGAGGAGCTATCACTACTTGTTCGCATTGTGTAGAGAATGTACCGGAGGAACAAGCTCAACTTCTGAAGGAAATTTGAAGGCAAAGAGGAGAGGAGAATTATATGCTACAATTACCGAAAGCCCGGACACATCATGATGGATTGCCCGGAGTTCAAGAAGAAGATGACCTCCTTCTTCAAGCCAAAGAAACCGGAAGAAAAGAAAGCGTACAAGGCAACTTGGGATTCGGAAAGCGAGTCCGAGGAAGAGGCGGATGTAGCGAATATGTGTTTCATGGCAAACACTCCAAAGGTAACCCCTCAACCTCTTGATGATGAAGATGATGAATTAAGCAAAGAAGTTCTTGTTCATGCCTTTGTTGAACTTTCAGAAACCTATGACAATAAAAAGACTGAATGCTCTAAATTGGAAAAAGAAGTTGCTTTTCTCAAAATCAACTTGCTATTATTTCTAAAGAAAAAGATGAAATTTCTTCAAATCTCATTTCTACCCAAAATGAATTTTATGCTTACAAAGTTGCTTGTAAAGCAAAATTTCCTAAAATTGATGAAAAAGAAATTTCTTCTTTGAAAACTAGAATTGTAGATTTTGAAAAGACTTTAAAGGATTGTGCTTTTAACACTAAGAAACTTGAAGAAATGTTTTCTAAAAAGCACACCTCTCATGCTAAAGATTCACATGTTAAGATTCCTCATGCTCACACTACACATAACACTTCTCATGCTAAATCTTTTCATGCTCACAATTCTCATGCTCACAAATCACACACTCACTATGCTTTTAAATATGGTAGAGTGTATAGATGCACATATTGTGGTAAGAATGGACATTTAGCTAAATTTTGTTATAACCAAATACATAGAACCAATAATCTTGTTTGGGTTAATGAAACTAACTCTTTAGGACCCAAGAAAATGTGGGTACCAAAATCAAGTCCTAAATTATTTGATGTAGGTACACACCAAGGCTCCAAGACGTAGGGAGCGATGGTACCTTGATAGTGGTTGTTCAAGACACATGACATGGGACATCAATAACTTTACAACCCTATCAAGGTACGAGGAAGGTGGCTCCGTCACCTTCGGGGATGACTCCAAAGGCACTATCATCGGTATAGGTAACATTCAAATTGGTTCATCTCCTACTTTAGAAAATGTTGCACTTGTTGATGGTTTGAAACATAATTTGCTTAGCATTAGTCAATTTTGTGATCGTGGACTTAAAGTTGTTTTTGATGATTCTTCTTGCAAGATTTTTGATGTTAAAACCAATGTTTGTATTCTCACCGGTTTTCGTGATGATAATGTTTATATCATTGACATGCTTAATGTGGAATATTCTACTAAATGCTTAAATGCTTTTGATGAAATTTCTTGGCTTTGGCATAGAAGATTAGGACATGCATCTTTTAACCATCTTTCTAGAATTAATTCTAAGGAATTGGTGAAGGGTATACCTTACTTGAAGTTTGAGAAAGACCGCATTTGTGGTGCGTGCCAACTTGGGAAACAAACCAAGTCTTCCTTCAAACCAATCAAGGATATCATGTCAACTAGGCCTTTAGAATTAATTCATATGGATCTTTTTGGACCTATTAAAACTAAGAGCTTAAATGGTAGTAGATTTGTATTTGTTTTAGTTGATGATTTTTCCCGTTTTACTTGGGTTTTCTTCTTGGAACACAAAGATCAAGCTTTTTCTCATTTTAAGATTTTTCGAAAAAGAGTCGAAAAAGAAAAAGGCTTTTCGATTTTGAGAATAAGGAGTGATAGAGGTGGTGAGTTTGTTAACCAACTCTTCATGACTTATTGTGATGAAAAGGAAATTAAGCATGAAATGTCTTGTCCTAGAACTCCACAACAAAATGGAGTTGTAGAAAGGAAAAATAGAATACTTCAAGAGATGGCTAGGACAATGATAAGTGAGTATGACCTCCCTCAATATCTATGGGCCGAGGCTGTAAACACCGCATGCTATATATCAAATCGTATTTATTTATGTAAAAATTCTTCCAAAACATCTTTTGAAATGTATCATTCTAGAAAACCTAATGTTGCATATTTTAAAGTTTTTGGTTGCAAGTGTTTTGTTTTGAACACTAAAGATAACTTGGGTAAATTTGATGCTAAGGCTTATGAAGCAACTTTGTTGGATATTCTATAACTAGTAAAGCTTATAGAGTATTTAATAGATCTTCACTTACCATTGAAGAATCCATGCATGTTAAATTTGAAGAATCTAATGTGTTTGTTGAGAATGTTGTAGAGATTGAACCATTAGGTGAAAACATGGAGAAACTATCCTTGAAGGACTCACCCGCTCAAGAAGAAAAGCAAGAATCAATTGGTGATGTTCAAGAGGATAAAGAGAAAAGCTCTCAACCGCTTCCTAAAGCTTGGAGATACGCTACAAATCATCCCAAGGAGCTCATCTTAGGTGATGCATCTAAAGGGGTAACAACTCGCTCCAAACTCCATGACCTATATGGTAACTTTGCTTTCATTTCTCATTTTGAACCCAAAAGCATCCTCGAAGTCGAGGCGGACTCATATTGGTTGCTAGCCATGCAAGAGGAACTCAATCAATTTGAGCGCAACCAAGTTTGGCACCTTGTTCCTAGGCCCCACGATAGACCAATAATTGGTACTAAGTGGATCTTTAGAAACAAGATGGATGAGTCCAGAAATGTGATTAGGAATAAGGCTAGGTTAGTGGCCCAAGGTTACACTCAAGTTGAGGGAATTGACTTTTAGGAGACCTTTGCACCCGTAGCACGGCTTGAAGCCATACGGATGACACTAGCTTTTGCATCTTTCAAAAATTTTAAACTTTTTCAAATGGATGTGAAAAGTGCATTTTTGAATGGTTTTATAAATGAAGAAGTTTATGTTGCTCAACCTCCCGGTTTTGTTGATCATGTTCATCCCGATTTTGTTTTTAAACTTGATAAAGCTTTGTATGGATTGAAACAAGCTCCAAGAGCTTGGTATGAAAGGCTTTCTAGTTTTCTCATTTTAAATGATTTTATTAAAGGCAAAGTAGATACAACACTATTCACTAAGCATGTTGATAATGACATTTTGATTGTGCAAATTTATGTTGATGATATAATTTTTGGTTCTACTAATGAGTTTTTATGCAAGGAATTTGAAAAGGTTATGCAATGTGAATTTGAAATGTCTTCAATGGGTGAGCTTAATTTCTTTCTTGGACTCCAAATCAAGCAATTGCAAGATGGGAACTTCATATGTCAAGCCAAATACGCAAAAGAACTCGTAAAGAAGTTTGGACTTGAAGACTCAAAGGTTTGCAACACTCCCATGGCAACTACCACCAAGCTTGATAAGGATGACCAAGGTAAAAATGTTGATATTAAATTGTATAGAAGCATGATAGGTAGTCTTTTGTATTTGACGGCAAGTAGGCCGGATATCATGTTTAGTGTGTGTCTTTGTGCTAGATTTCAATCGTGTCCCAAAGAGTCCCATCTTATTGCGGTAAAACGCATTATTCGTTATATTAAGGGAACGATTGGAATGGGTCTATGGTATCCGAAAACTGGAGATTTCTCAATGACGAGTTATTCGGATGCCGACTATGCGGGTTGTAGAGTAGATAGAAAGAATACTAGTGGGACATGTCAATTTCTTGGTAATTGTCTTGTTTCATGGTCCTCTAGGAAACAAAATTTCGTAGCTCTCTCAACCGCCGAGGCGGAGTATGTTGCCACGGGGGCTTGTTGTGCACAAGTCCTTTGGATGAAACATACTCTCCTTGATTATGATTTGCATTATAATCATATAAAAATATTTTGTGATAATACTAGTACTATACATATCACAAAGAATGCAAATCAACATAGTAAGACCAAGCACATTGAGATTAGATATCACTTTCTTAGAGATCATTTTGAGAAAGGAGATATAGATATTGATTATGTTTCTACGGATTTGTAATTTGCCGATATTTTCACTAAACCACTTGATTTTGCTAAATTTTCATTCATTTGTGGTGAACTTAATGTTTGTGTTATTGAATAAAAATGTCTTCTTAACCTTTTTGATGTATGACAAAAAGGGGGAGAATGAGTTTATGTATGGAAATATAAGTTCATATGGTTTTGGTTCCATATGAGTTTATATATGTTTTTAGTTTTTGATGTGTTTTCATGAATTCTTGTAATTTGAGTTTAAGTGTTTTGCAAGTGTTTTATATTCTCATGGTTTTTGGTTTCATGGTGTTTACTTGCAAATTACAAATTACATTGTTTTTGTTTGTTTAATATAGCATAATTTGAGGGGGAGCTTTCTCCTCCCCTATATTTTTGTTTATAGCCTATTTGTTTTGTCATCATCAAAAATGGGGAGATTGTTGGCCCAAAAGGTTACACTCTCCATTTGTTTAGAGTTTTGATGATAACAAAACAAATAAGAGCTATTTGGTACTAATTAGTTTGTTTAAGGTGAGTTTCAGGTTAGTACCATATTTAGAGGCCATTGCTTAGCTATTGCAAGAATTTCTAGGTTCATGAAGTAAAGAAGGCTTTTTGCACATCAAGGAAGGAACATAGAAGAGAAGGCTCTAGCAAGGCATCGCATGGCTCAAGACTTCAAGATTGCTCAAGATAATTTATTAGATTTGTTTTTAGTTTAGAGTTTTGTTAAAGAATAGTGAATAGGTTTGAAACTCTATCACACACGTTTTGTGCACATCTTGTTTCCAAACATATTTCCTATAACATGTACAAAAATAGTTTGTATACAATCTTCAACCTACAAACTTACTTTGATATACCTATTCATGTGTTTTAAGTTTTGTGTTTTATCAAAACTTATTTTTGGAATTTAATGACAAAAACTATGATATATATATATATATATATATATATATATATATATATATATATATATATATATATATATATATATATATATATGTTTCATGTATATAGGATTATATCCATATACATCATGCTTCATAGTGTTTAAATATCATGTTTTTGTATTTGGAAGAGTTTTGGACAAAACGTATTTTCTATTTAAAATCCAAGTTTTTGAAAATACAGTTTTTGGTTTTTGGTAAAAATGATAAGAGATAAAAATAGTTCATATTGATTAATATTTGAGCTAAACTTTTTACCACATGTTTATATATCTATGCAAAATGATAAAACTCTTTTTGGTGATTTTTATGAGTGTTAAAAGATTTTTCAAAATATTTTTAAACTGTTTTTCTGACCCAGTTTTCTGTTCCAGACTTCAACCAGTCGACTAGTCTTCTGACAAGTCGACTTGGCTTGAAGTCGGTCGACCGGGTCGATCGACCGACGTGCACAAATCTGTGCACGTTTGGCAGACTTTGGACGGTCGACCGTCCGGGTCGACCGGGTCTGAGAGCAGAGCTCTCTGTTTGTTTGGGTCGACTGGGCGGTCGACCGTAGCCTGCAACGGCTATTTTTTTGTACTAGCAGTCGACCGGGCCGGTCGACCGAGCTAGCCTTTTGAACAGTAACGGCTAGTTTTCTGAGCTGGTTTATTTTTGTCCTTTTCTCACTTAAGTGTGTTTAAGTGACATGTTTTGGTTTTAATACTTTCTGATTAGCCTTAAAATATTTTATCTCTAAAACCCTAGCCCTCTCCTATAAATAGGGGTGTTTAGGGAGAGATTGGTGACTAGAAAAATTCTCAAAATTTTCAAAAGTTTAAGGCATTCAAAAAGACTTGGTTTCTTGGTTTTTGTGCTGAAATTCTCTCTCATTTTCTAAAGTGTTTTCAAGAACTCTCTGATTTCTTTTTCTTTTCTTCTTGCACACAAGAGCTTCATTCCTACTCATTATTCTCTAAGGACCTTTGTAAGGGAAGAGAATTTTGCAAGAGAGAGTTTGTGGTCTTTTGACTACTCAGAGATTGCTTGTACTTGAGATTGTGGAGTTGGGTACTCCGGTGTATTTGTGACATCTTTGTGATAGTGGAAGTGGTTGGAATTCTTCTGGGGAAGGCGGGGAAGTAGAGCTGGGTGCTCGAACCTCGATAACAATTTTTGGTGTTTGCGTTTGGTTTACTTGCACTTGATTCTTGCTTTACTTTCATTGCTCTTATTACTTGTTCTCTACTTTCATTGCTATATTCACTTGCTTTGTGAGATTGTTGCATTATATTCTTTTTATTGCATTGATTAGCATTATCAACTATTCACCCCCCCCCCACTAGGTGATTTTCAAATTCAGGGTTGTCAGACGCAACCTCGCGAGTATTTATAATAAAGCCAGATGGCATGCATAACAGGTATACGTGTACATGATCAAGTGATATGATCCAAGTATGCAGGTGCAAGAAATAATAAATTACATAAGAGAAATTAAAGAAACGTAGTAAATCATATATATCGATGAATCTGAAGCTGAAAACATGCATGAAAGGCAGTATGAAGAGCATAGGTACATACGGTAAAAGTTAAACTTGTGATAAATACAAGTATTGAGAAAACTAGTTGAACAAGCTCAGATTATGAATTCACGGGGCTGATATGTCACGGGGATAATCCAAATAAGGAAACCCTCATCTATATACCACATATCTCAAGTCGCCATCGTCTGAGTTTATACAACTTGAGTTGCCCTAAGAGTAACAGAACTATAGTGTGTCTGTAGTATTCATCATGTGTCATAAGGTAAGGTTCAACTCAGGTTATAACTGAAATATAAAAGTGTTGTATTTTAATTTATCCAATAATAATAATCAGTACCGTTTGATATTTCAATCGTCTCCCTACTAGCGCCTCACATCACCGATAGTCCATACTAGAGTTCACACTCCGTAGAACTTACCCGGGTCTGATATGTGAGTACCAAGACCTGAATAAAGGAGAGACCAAATATCACACGTTCCTAATATTATTACTGTTTGGTTGTTATGTTCTTATATTATCCTTGTCCCTTTCCCACCGGTGTCCTACAACACTGACAGTTCACACTAGAGCCCGCACTTCCAGTAGAACTCATCCGAACTCCGATATGCAGGTACCATTATTCGAATAGGGGAGAGACCAAATAACACATGTTCCAGAAGTTATCATTGTGCAGGTATGTGTGTGTTAATAGGCACTGAGAATGCTTATCACGCTAACACCAGGCGATACAGACATGAGGGAGAAAGTAGCCCTTCAGATTGAAGAGGTAGCCCCCACAGATTCAAGAGGTGGCCCCTACCATGTGTGTGGTGTGGCGCTTTGCTCCATGTGACACTTTGCTCTGAGGGTTGATACAGGAGGTAGCCCCACAGATTCAAGAGGTGGCCCCCACAGATTCAAGAGGTGCCCCCACCACATGTGTGGTGTGACACTTTGCTCTGTGTGGCACTTTACTCTGTGTGGGGAATGGATTCTAGAGGTGGCCCCTACAGATTCAAGAGGTGGCCCCCACCACGTGTGTGGTGTGACACTTTGCTCCGTGTGGCACTTAGGTCCATTCAGGATCCGCAGGACGCTAGCACGAGCGTGGGATACATCCTCGTCATCCCGACACCAGGGATGTTCTGCCGGACGCCGGAATGACTATGATATTAACATGAGTATGAGTACAGGAGATACAAGAGTACAGGAGTACAGGAGTTCAGGAGTACAGGAGATACAAGAGTACCAGATGTCTGATAATAATATAAAAATCATGCATATGCCAGGTAATACAGGTGTCAGGTGTCAAGTATAGCATGTCAAGTACTGGTGTTATATATCATGTGTCAAGTATGGCATGGCATGTACCAGTGTCATATATTAGGGTCAGGTATAGCATGACAAATACCAGTGTCATATATCAGGGTTAGGTATAACATGGCAAGTACCGGTGTCAAATATCAGGGTCAGGTATAGCATGGTAAGTACCGGTGTCAGATGTTATCGGTCAAATATAGCATGGCAAGTACCAGTGTCGGGTATCATGGGTCAAATATAGCATGGCAAGTATCGGTGTCGGGTATCATATGTCAAATATAGCATGGCAAGTACAGGTGTCAAGTATCATATGTCAAGTATAGTATGGCAAGTGCCAGTGTCTGGTATCATGGGTCAAATATAGCATGGCAAGTACCGGTGTCAGGTATCATACATCAAATATAGCATGGCAAGTACCGGTGTATATTTGTCAGGGTCAGGTAACTAATATGTCGGTGAGAGTTACAACATCATGTATCAGGTATCAACCGGTCACATCACATAGTACAGGAGAACGATATAAATATTTCAGACTCTACACTACCATTTTTATAATAATAAATTTATCTTTTAATTAACTATGCGAAGCCGAGTAAAGCAGGAGCAGATCTAGGCATACACGGTGTAATACCGGTCCAAAAAAGTATAATAATTGTCGGAAGCTAATTATAAAGCTGATAATCATTTATATACATATACTAACTTGCATAAAGAGATATCATATATTAAAGCCAGTTAATAATTATTAGACATGAAATGATGGTAATAAAGAAAGAAATGTCAAAGAAATGTACTCGCCTGAAACTGGGATAAAATACCGGTTAATAATCTGAGAAACTCGCGAACCGTACGAGCAATCCACTAGCCCATAGTTATTTATTAAAATATATAAATATATATATATATATAAATATGGAGAGGGAATGAGAGAGAGGAGAGAGAGGAGAGAGAAAGTTGTAGGAAGGAGAGAGAGAAGAGAGAGAAAATAGGGTAATTTTTAGAAAAGATTCTGAATTAAAAGGGTAGGGGGTAGGGTTATAAATATAGGGAAGTAATTTTAGGATGAGGGTATGGGTATTTTAGGAATGAGGGAAAAGTAAGTTTATTTAGGAAATGAAAGAGATTTGAAATGAAAGAAAGAAAGAAAGAAAGAAAAGAAGAAAGAAAGAAAGAAGAGAAATGGTGGGAGGGGGTGGTGGCCAGACTAGGGGTGGCCGGTGGTGGTGGTGGTGATGGTGGAGGCGGCGGTAGTGTGTTGGAGAAGATGGGTTGTTTTGAAGGAGATGAAATTTTGATTTTTTTGGGATTTTGAAATGAAAAGGAAAAGGGAAAATGGAGGTTAAATAGAGAAGGATGAAATGATGAATTTTAGGAAAGGGGAGAGGGGGCTGTAGTGCTGCTACAGGCGGTGGACGGTGGGCGGCTAGGAGCGGAGCATTAGATGTGGGGGAAAGTCAATGGGGGGAGAAAGAAAAGAAAGAAAAAGAAAGAAATTAAAGAAAAAGGAAAAAAATAAGGAAACAAAAAATAAAATAGTAGAAAAATTTATTATTAAATAATTTATTTATTATAATTTCTGGAAGTACAAAGTAGGGGAGTAGAGAAGGAAAAAGTAAGAAAAGAAATCGTCGGTAAAAATATTATTATTTTAATAAGGCAAAAATTCGACTGTTTCAGAAACGTTTCGAAAAATTCTCAAAAATAGAAAATATTATTTTAAGATGCTTAGTGAAATTGGATTCAAGAATTCAATATAGTTTTCAAATTAAAAATCCTAAAATCTTTCGCCGATACTGGCGACACCAGAATCAGTCAAATTTTGATAAATTTAGAAAAATCTCAAAAATGTATTTAGATAGAAAATAAAATTTTAAGAAGTAATGTGAAAGCCATTTTTAAAAATTTAATCCTATTTGAAAACTAAAAATCTGGGAATCAGTCAGCAATGCAGACCGACACTGGTTTTGGAGACTCTGCAGAAAAATTTTGAAAAATTTCAGAAAATCATGAAAAATCTAAAATATTAAAAACAGTGTCTGAAACTAAAATCGGTCAAATCAGACTATTAGAAAGGTCAAATCGGGTGGTATGCTAGTATCAGGTTCCTAGTCCGGGTCAGGGCTGACTCTAAGACTGAGAATCCGGATCCGATACCAAAAACATAAGAAATCACAACTTAAAAACTAATATTGAAAGAAAATTGCAATAATACAACTGAAAAAAGTCGGGACACGTATCTGGATACGTATCCCGGGAATGGGGTGCTTCAATCTACCCACCTAACAAAAATTTTGTCCTCGAAATTTGTATAAGGAGGGAGATGAACATGGAAGAGATTACAGTCAACGATGATAATATGATAAATTGAAAAGGATAAGGGAGATTACAATCTCAGGACACAAAAGTTGGGGAATAGCAGTCACAGTGACATCATTTGGGCTCCTGATCTGCGTACTGAGCTACTTGTCCTTCTGTTACCACAACTGATACCCCGGCTTCTCCTGCTGACAAATAGTAATCCTGGCCTCTCTCATGGTTAGCTCCAACTCCTGCTCCTCGCTGTTGGGGAGGGAGTGGAGCTTTCCTGCCAACGGGCTCGGGTTCCTTCCCGGCGGTGGTGCTGGAAGTGCTAAGCGAACTGGTGTGGCGTTCCTTAGCTTCTTAAATGGACACTCAACCATCAAATGATCCTTGGATCCGCATTTAAAACAAGATCCACTTGCTATACAGCAGTTTCGCTGTAAATGTCCGGGCCTCCGGCAGTACCAGCATGCTATGGTTAGCGAGGCACCAATGAGTTTGACTGAGTCTTCCCTGTCCATCTGTTGGAATGTTCGCTTTGCTGACTCAATCTACTTCTGACTCCTACTCTTCTTCTCCAAGCCCCGTTCTACTTCACGGGTAATAAAGAGAACCTGAGAGTACGTCTTAAACTGCTGAGGAATAAGAAATAATTGGATATTCATCTTCAACCCCTGTTGAAATCTGCTGGCCCGCTTCTCCTCATCACTCACCATGTAGGTGCAAATTGACTGAGTCTCAGAAATTCAGCAGCGTACTCATCCACAGATCGGTTCAACTGCTGCAACCTGATGAACTGCTCTTTCATCTCTTTCTGAGCCGTTTTAGGGAAGAACCTCTTATAGAAACTCCTTGAGAACTGATCCCAAGAGACGGGATTCTCCAATCTTGCTTCTACTGTCAACCACCAGGTTCTGGCCACATCCTTCAGCTATATCTTGACCACTTCCACCTGGTTCTCATCAGGAATTTTGGCCGCCTTTAGATGATTTGTAGTATCAATCAGCCACTGCTCAGCGTCCAACGGCTTCTCAGTACCTAAAAATATAGCTGGCTGTAGTCTCCTGAAATCGGATATACTACCTGGTCTTTGTTCACGAGGCGCCATCAACAATCCTTGGTGTAAGATCTCCGTCTGCCTTTGCTGGTTTTCAATCATACTCTGTAGAAATCTTGTCATACCATCATTTTCTTCACTGGGATTACCCTGGAAGAGCTAGATCTGCCACTATTCCCTCGTCATTTCGGGGTTGTTTGGTTGCAAGGAAGTGGACGGAAGTAAGGAAATAGGGAAGTATAATTGCTCACTTCCCTATCTATCCAAACACCGAAAAAGGAAAATAAGAAAACCCTTTTTCCTTTCTCTTTTCTCTTTTACACAATCATTTCCTCACTTTCAGAGTGCTACAGTTAATTTTGTGGTCATGTAAATCTCATTTGTAATAAGTTGCAACACAAGACAGTTAATTTTTTGATCATGTAAATCTCACTCGCATTCTAATTACAGTCCATTTTTTATTTTTCTTAATTAATTTTTATTTAATATTATTTTACGGTCAACTTTGTGGTCAACTCTCCACTTCCACTTTCACATTACCATCCAAACATCGGAAAAGACAAAACATTTTTCAAACCACACTTCCCTATAACATCCAAACACCGGAAAACTTACTAACCAATTCCCAAGTTCCAAAGGGAATTATTACCACTTTCTCAATTCCTCACTTCCTCACTTCCATCCTTAACCAAACAGGCCCGAATGTCTGAGTTGGTTCAAAGGGTGATGAAAACTGAAATATGAAAAGATGAAAGGATTTCAGGACCCAAGAGGAGGATTATCAAGAAGGGAATAGAAAACTCTGTACTTATAGTTTGAAAAGTATAACCAAGACTCATGCGCTCCAAGTGCAAATTAATATCACATTAATCTGCCGATTAGTTGTACCAAGGATGTGAGAGCTTGGGCTCTGATACCACCCTGTGACGCCCCGATCCCGCGAGTACGGAGACGTCACTGCGACGTATATACGTAGGTCAAAAACACCCTCACGTATATACGCTAAGCATCAGTACAAGCAAGAATCAGAGGCGAAAGTACAGTGGTAATATACATTCCAACAGAAATAGCACAAGTACATGGTTATCACAGAGAGTGATATTATATTACATGAATATTTCATCACCAGAAAATATAAAAGTACATAATACATGAAGAGATATACAAAAACTGAGAGGTACTCACGAGTAGCAAGAGGACCTTGGGAGCCAAACAGAAGAGAAACTAGGAGGAAGAGCTACGGCGATGATCCAAGCTCCTGCTGCACTCCGATCATCATGGAAGGATCCGCTGTGCACTCTATCTGCTACAGCAGGGCCGCCACGGTCCGGTCTCTAGGATCTAGACACGAGAATCCAGGGTTATCAGACGTAACCCGCGAGTACATATAATGAAGCCAGATGGCGTGCATAACAGATATACGTGTACATGATCAAGTTATGTGATCCAAGTATGCAGGTACAAGAAATAACAAATGACATAAGGGAAATTAAAGGAACGACAGTAAATCATATATATCGATGAATCTGAAACTCAAAACATGCATGAAAGGCAGTATGAAGAGCATAGGTACATACGGTAAATAAGTTAAACATGCGATAAATACAAGTATGAACAACTAGTTGTACAAGCTCAGATTATGGATTCACGGGGCTGATACGTCAAGGAGATAATCCAAATAAGAAAACCCTCATCTATATACCACATATCTCATGTCGCCATCGTCTGAGTTTATACAACTTGAGCTGTCCTAAGAGTAATAGAACTATAATGTCTCTAGAGTATTCATTATGTGTCATAAGGTAAGGTGTCAACTCAAGGTATAACTAAAATATAAAAGTGTTGTATTTTAATTTATCCAATAATAATAATCAGTGTCGTTCGATATTTCAATTGTCTCTCTACCAACGCCTCACATCACCGATAATCCATACTAGAGTTTGCACTCCGTAGAACTACCCGGGTCTGATATGTGAGTACCATGACCCGAATAAAGGAGAGACCAAATATTACACGTTTCTAATATTATTACTATTTGGTTGTTATGTTCTTATGTTATCCTTGTCCCTTTCCCACCGGTGTCCCACAACACCGACAGTTCACACTGGAGCCCGCACTTCCAGTAGAACTCATCCCAACTCCGATATGCAGGTATCATTATTCGAATAGGGGAGAGAGCAAATAACACATGCTCCAGGAGTTATCATTATACAGGTATGTGCGTGTGTTAATAGGCACTGAGAATATTTATCACGCTAACACCAGGCGGTACAGGAAAGAAGGAGAAAGTAGCCCTTCAGATTCAAGAGGTGGCCCCCCACAGATTCAAGAGGTGGCCCCCACCACATGTGTGGTGTGGCACTTTGCTCTGGGGGTTGATACAGGAGGTAGCCCCACAGATTCAAGAGGTGGCCCCACAGATTTAAGAGGTGGCCCCCACTATGTGTATGGTGTGGCTCTGTGTGGGGAATGGATTCTAGAGGTGGCCCCCACAGATTCAAGAGGTGGCCCCCACCACGTGTGTGGTGTGGCACTTTGCTCCGTTTGGCACTTAGTTCCATTCAATAACCGCTGGACGCTAGCACGATTGTGGGATACATCCTCGTCATCCCGACACCAGGCATACTCTGCCGGACGCCAGAATGACTGTGCTATTAACATGAGTATGAGTATAGGAGATACAAGAGTACAGGAGATACAGGAGTACCAGATGTCTGGTAATAATATAAAAATCATGCATATGCCAGGTAATACAGGTGTCAGGTGTCAAGTATAATATGTCAAGTACCGGTGTTATATATCATGTGTCAAGTATGGCATGGCAAGCACCGGTGTCATATATCAGGATCAGGTATAGCATAGCAAGTACCGGTGTCATATATCAGGGTCAGGTATAGCATGGCAAGTACCGGTGTCATATATCAGGGTCAGGTATAGCATGGCAAGTATCGGGGTCAGATACCAAGTGTCAAGTATAGCATGAAGGAATAGGAGTGTACTCAATTCAGAGATAGGGGGTTTAGAGTCAACCTTCTTTGTTCGAATGTGATGCTCAAAACCCCAGAATGTATTCACAATGTTTATGTACTCCTTCCGAATCACCGTAGTAGTATGAACTATTACGGGTCGATCCTCAGGGAGAGCTCGCAATGGAAGCTTTACGGTTAAGTGGTGAAGAAAGAAAACGAGGGTTCTTCTATGTTCAAAAGAATCACAAAGACATGAAAAAAAAAATAAAAGAAAACTTTGGTGTGGATTGGTTGCATGAAAAGAGAACGATGAAAAAGAAAGTGAAAGAACTCGAAAACTAGACTAGCTTTAGAAAGAAAACTAAAGAAGAAAAACTTGAAAGACTTTTGAGATAGAAGAAACCATGACTAGCTAACTTTTCTAATTTGCTAACTTACTAATCTCATAATGGTGATGCATGCCTCATGTTGATTCATCGGCAAAGGTTTATCTTGCTTGTTGGTTAAATTACTTTCCCACTTGGTAGATGGGTGATCTTCTCGGACTTGTCTTGTAGCCTCATTGATTCATCGACCCTCGAGATAGAATTTCAATGGTGGAATCGAGGAGTGTCACTCAAGGAATGCTAAGGAAGAAGATACAAGATTTATTAGTCATTCAAGGCCATACATCAAGTTAGCATTGAAGTAAGAAAATTGTACAAACAAATAGCATATGGTAGGTGCTCCATCTCCATGTTCCATCAAGGCACTTGTTCTAAAGACAAGGCTCTACATGAGGCTCACATGAATCATATGGAATTACAACAAGAATTTGCCAAGAATGAAAGTAACCCATCTTCATTGGGGATGAAAGAGACTCAAAATTGCAAGATTAAAAGTTAGCAATCACCCAAGAGTTAGAAGTTAGCAAAGTTAGTGGTTAGCTAGTCATGTTAAAGAAGTTAGCTAGACATTACAAAGAAAAGAAAACAACAATTCATGTAGAAAGAAAATGCAATAAAAGTAAAGCTTGAAGAAAGTAATGCAAGAAATGTAAAGCACTAGAAATTGCAAAGATGAGAAGAAAGATTGGATTAATCCTTGCTTCAAGTTGTCACCCCTGGATTACAAGCTCTCACTCTCTTTCTTTCTCTCTTTTGCAGAATTTCTAGGAGGAGAGATTGAAGAGAGAGCTTGTAATTTTTTGTTCGGAAGGAGGAGTTTACTCAATTCAGAGATAGAGGGTTTAGAGTCAACCTTCTTTGTTCGAATGTGATGCTCAAAACTCCAGGAATGTATTCACAATGTTTATGTACTCCTTCCAAATCACCGTAGTAGTATGAACTATTACGGGTCGATCCTCAGGGAGAGCTCGCGATAGAAACTTACGGTTAGTGTGGTGAAGAAAGAAAACGAGTGTTCTTCTATGTTCAAAAGAATCACAAAGACATGGAAAAATAAAAGAAAACTTTGGTGTGGATTGGCTGCATGAAAAGAAAACGATGGAAAAGAAAGTTAAAGAACTCAAAAACTAGACTAGCTTTAGAAAGAAAACTAAAGAAGAAAAACTTTGAAAGACTTTAAGATGGAAGAAACTATGACTAGCTAACCTTTCTAATTTGCTAACTTACTAATCTCATTATGGTGATGCATGCCTCATTTTGATTCATCGGTAAAAGTTTGTCTTGCTTGTTGGTCAAATTACTTTCCCACTTGGTAGATGGGTGATCTTCTCGGACTTGTCTTGTAGCCTCATTGATTCATCGGCTCTCGAGATAGAATTTCAATGGTGGAATCGAGGAGTGTCACTCAAGGAATGCTAAGGAAGGAGATACAAGATTCATTAGTCATTCAAGGCCATACATCAAGTTAGCATTGAAGTAAGAAAATTGTACAACAAATAGCATATGGTAGGTGCTCCATCTCCATGTTCCATCAAGGCACTTGTTCTAAAGACAAGACTCTAAATGAGGCTCACATGAATCATATGGAATTACAACAAGAATTTGCCAAGAATGAAAGTAACCCATCTTCATTGGGTGAAAGAGACTCAAAATTGCAAGATTAAAAGTTAGCAATCACCCAAGAGTTAGAAGTTAGCAAAGTTAGTGGTTAGCTAGTCATGTTAAAGAAGTTAGCTAGACATTGCAAAGAAAAGAAAACAACAATTCATGTAGAAAGTAAATGCAATAAAAGTAAAGCTTGAAGAAAGTAATGCAAGAAATGTAAAGCACTAGAAATTGCAAAGATGAGAAGAATGATGGATAAATCCTTGCTTCAAGTTTTCATCCCTTGGATTACAAGCTCTCTCACTCTTTCTCTCTCTTTTGCAGAATTTCTAGGAGGAAGAAGGAGATTACAAGAGCACTAAAAAGACTAAAGAGAAATCACTACAACTTTCTACAATACAAGCTCTCTCTCCAAATCTCTCCTCCCCTTTTCTCGCAGAGCCCTGGGGGTCTATTTATAGGCTTCAGAGGAGAAGGCTCCAGAATCCAGACCGTTGGATCAAATCTCTGGCTCAACGGCCAGATTCCTGCCGCGGATTCGCGGCGAGCCGAGCCGCGTTTCCGCGGCAGAATCTAGGCCGTTATGCCAGAGAATTCTGTTGGCGTTCTGTTGCAGCCTGCTGGCCACGTTGGAGCTTCTAGAAGGATAAGTGCATGCGTGGATGTCTCCAGATCATGGGCTAGACTTTTTGGGCTTTTCTTTAGGCCTTTGATTATCCCTTTTAATTCTTGATAATTCCATGGATTATGGGCCTTCCTCTCCATTAAAGATGGACCTGCAAATTTAGAGAGAAAATCATTAAAAACCTCATTTTTATTTACATAAAGCATTATATAGAGGTGGAAGATGATGCAAAAATGAACTACAATCACACCCCCATACCTAGCCTTTGCTCGTCCTCGAGCAAAAAGAAAAAAAATCCTAACTAAGTTATTGAACCACTTTCGTAGGTGATACGATTGCACTGAGCATGTGCAACAAGCCGTTAACCTCTAGGTTACCCTAGAGGAGGAGTGTTGTCTCCTGAGGGTTTTCAGCGGATTGTACCCACAAATCCAAGAAAAGAAAATGTTAGTGAAAAGTTTGATCCATATTTTTCAAGAGTCTTACTTGATTTAGGTTTCAAGTTACTCTAAACTCGTCATTCTTTTTATAAGTGTCTATTTAGAGTTTTGTCTTCTACTTAGGTTAAGTTCTTAAGGAATAGATCGAAGACCGGATTTTGCATCATTCCTAGTATATATACATCTATAAATATGAAGGATCTTTCTCAGACTAAGTTCATTTATTTACTAACATATACAATATATATTTTTTCTTTATTTATTTATTTATTTATTTACATTTCCTTAGCTTCCTTAGGCTTTCTAATTTACCCATGTAACGAGCCTCTTACCGATGACTCCCAAACCAGTCGGTCTTAGGGCACCAGATGAAGATACATCCCTAAGGTTCAAGGACTCGAGTAAACTAGGCCATGAATACTAAGGACTTAACCACCTTTAGGCGTGACTAGCCATGCTTTGAGGCACAGCTAACTAGCTTAATTAGTGGCTAAGTAATTATTTATTTATTTATTATTATATATTTTTTCTCTTCTTTTTTTAATTTTTTTATCATATATATATGTAAATAGAATCACTAAGTCTTTGATTAATCCCTCAATATGTTTAATGTATATATGCTAAAGTAAGAATTAAAATCTAGCTATCTTTATTATCCTTTTTCACTTAATCTAAAAATCCAACAAAACTCCTCTTTTCGACTTATAATTAGAAATCATAGTTAAGAGTTTCCTTAATCCCTAAAGTCAAGTTTGATTCTTTTAAACATGGATCAAAATTTCTTTTTTTTATTATTATTATTTTTTCTAAAAAGTAAAATCTAAAGAAAATGAAAAATCTACAAAGAAAGGTAAAATCTAAAAAAGAAAATAAAAATCCTAGAAAGAAAATGAAAATCCTAGAAAGAAAATAAAATTCCTAAAAGAAAATGAAAATCCTAGAAAGAAAATAAAAATCCTAAAAAGAAATTGAAAATCCTAAGTTAGAATCTACCCCCCCATACCTATCTCATGCATTGTCCTCAATGTATGCAAGATAAAATATGCATGAAATAGGTAAGGTACAAAATCACTCCCTTCGTCGTTTTGGACCAGCGGTGGTGCTAGGCCCAACCGACTGTGAACGCCGTAGCCCTGCCTCAATGTGGTCCAACCTAGAGGATTGCTCCTCTACTTTCTTCCTCAGTCTAACTTGCCCCTAAAAATCTTCTTCATGCCCTTCCAAATGGTGGACATGAAGCACGTGAGTCTGTTGGGGGTCCTGGTGCCAGAATTCGGGTTCATCTTCCTTATGCAAGCTCTCCTCAGAAGAGGACTCCACCGGCACATCTTCCGGCTAGACACTAGGGGTCCAGACCGCATGTAAGCAGCTGTTGTATGAGCTAGTGGGCCTATCTTGGGGCACAGACACCCGGTCATAAGTATCAAATATGGCGTCTGGTAGCAAAGTCCTACAGAGACGCGTGATCAAGATAGCATGTGAGAATTTTGCACCCCGGGTGCGTGAGGAGTTGGTGATAATAGAGTGGAAGATGGTTCTATTAAGGCAGACCGTGTGCTGCCTAGTCATGAGGTCATGGATAATCTGCAGCACTGGGCGGTTAAATGATGTCGTATGGTCCAGACCTAGGATATTGCGTTGGACCCATCGTCCAACGCAGTGTACATTTCTGAATGTGGTGCTGGCCTTAAGCCCGCGGTCTTGCTCAGTGCAGCGAGCCCCCATAATAGTCATATAATCAATAAGTGGAAGGGGATCGCTGTGCTGTGGGTACGTGGGGACATGTGTGAGTTCCTCAAGAAGAGGGAGTGTTATGATATATGTCTCCTAAAGGCATGTTGACTGTAAATTGATACGTGTTTATATCCACTGATGCATGATCAAGAGAGTTATAGAAGAATGATACTAAATCAGGACAGTAGAATGCATCATGCTCAGTATTATCATACACCAATGAATACCAATCCCAAGCCCTTATCCTATCAATGAATATATGTCCATACCCACCATGATCACATAAAATTTTTGAAAAATCCTTTTCAGTAAATATACTAGGTGCCATGCTTAACAATGGAGATCTAGAACAGGAAATTAAGAGATGGAAATTCAAACCACCCCCGGATTACGTGGGGGGAACCAATAACAGGTTGCAGAGGGCACTAGATGAGGATTATTGACAGTCGGCCTCCAGATCGGAAATCTGCAGAGAAAATCGGCGGCCAGCAATTTGGCGGCGCTCTAGCAATGTCAGGAAAGCCGCGGATCTGCGACAAAAGTCGCGCAAACGCGGCTGGTTAGAGGAAGTTGGGGATCAGAAAATTTCTGGGAGCGGCGGTTTTAAGGTGGGAGTTCAGATCTGAAATTCGTTCTGGGGCCTGAGGGAAAAAAGGTAAGGTAGAGGGAATTTATAAGGAGGTGAAAGATAGAAGTTCAAAAATAACCCTAGGTGAGATGAAATATTTACAAACCTAGGATTAGTTGAAAAAAGGGGTTATGAAGAAAATAGGACTCTTGGTGCAAATTAGCACCAAAGTCCAGAATTTTTTTATTTCTATTTATTTTTTTATTATCATTATTAATTTTTTTATTTATTTTTATTTACAAAAGGGTAAAAAATTATTTACAAGGAATATGTACATGAAGTGTGTCCATCGCCTAGACTTCTTTTGGTCGTATCCCTGTAGCCCGTTTCCCATCGTTCCAATGGGTCCGTTTAAGAGGGCTCAGTTAGGAAACGAGTTGAATTGTTCTCTGAGCCTTAGGTGTCTCCAGTTTCAATTGCTTAAGGTTGTTCATCCTCATATCACCACAATGCTCTTTAAAAAACTTGCCACCATCATCACTTTTCTCCTTTGAAATTTCTTTATTCTGCATTCCAAGAAATTTCAACTCAGCCTCGTATAATTCCTCAAAACTGAGGTCAACACTTTCCCCTGGATATGTGCCATTAATCAAAATATCCTGAGTTGTTTTATCCAGATACATGAGCTCGTCCTTAAAGAGGTCTTCAAAAAGTATGTTAATTGGAGGTTCGTTAATGATATCCTCATTGATTACACTCTTTGTTGGCTCTTTGAAAGTGAAGATATCCAAATCAAGTTTCCCCTTCTGGAAGGGTACTCGAACATTCGGATCTTCCACATCAAGATGGTTGCATTCATTTTGAAATAATTTCTTAAGAAACAGCAACTCATCTTCTGAATCGTCACGCTCTTCCTCACAATTATTTTTGACAAAGTTTACCTCGTATGTTTGACTCTTGTCTTACGAGGTTGTTTATCTACGTTGAAGACATTCATTTCTCGAGTCATGTCGCCAAATGTTAGCCTCATGGATCCATTCCTACAATTGATGATGGCATTTGCTGTAGTAAGGAATGGTCGCCCCAGGATAACAGGAGTTTTGAGCCCGATGATTAGTGTTAGACACAGGTTGTGTCTCAAGAACTATGAAATCTACCGGGTAAATGAACTCCCCAACTCTGACAAGGACATCATGAATTTCCCCTTTGGGTCTCTTCACAGAGCGATCAGCCAGTTGTATCGTCATTTGGGTCGGACGGAGATCGCCTAACCCTAGTTGTTGATATATAGAAAAGGGAAGGAGATTGATACTGGCTCCCAAATCAAGCAATGCCCTATTGATTGTAGTCTGTCTTATGATACAAGAGATGGTTGGGCTCCCTGGGTCCTTGTATTTCACAGGAATTGGCCCAGTGAGCAACTCACTGATGTTTGAGGCTAGGAAGACTTTCTTAGGGACTTGTGTTTTCCTCTTCTTGGTGCACATTTCCTTTAAAATTTTTGCATATGAGGGACTTGTTGTATTGCATCAAGAGAGGCACATTGATTTGGACCTGGTTAAATATTTCTCTGATCTTCTCCATATGAGCATTCGGTTTTTGGATTTGCTAGCCTATTTGGAAATGGTACAACAGGCTTGTATGGTTGCTCATCTACCTTTTCTTTCCCTTTTTCTTTGGAAGTTGATGGATCAAAACTGGAAGATGGATTGTCTTGAGTTGGTTGCACTGGGACAGGAGGTTTGACACTAATTTGGTGGGTGGATTAGAAACCTTGTTATCTACCCGCTTCCTGAATCTCAGGATATGAATAGTGTTGCACTGACTGGGGCCCATGTCTTCCACTTCATGCAAAGGGAAGTGATGTTTTGGATTGGGCATTGGCTGGCTTGGAAGCATTCCTTTTTGTCTCTCATTTAAGAATTAGCCAGTTGCCCAAGCTGGACCTGTACTTTGTTCATATCCTGATGCTGGGTCTTTGCTAGGGTTTCTATCATTTTTTTCAACTCTGATATTCTCTTGTCTGAATTATTCTGGGGTTGATGTTGTTGATAAGAAGGCTGGAAGTTTGTTTGGTGATGTGGTGGACTCTGATAAGATTGGAATTGTGGTGGATTGTGATATGGGTGAAAATTTGGTGGATTTTGATTGAACTGGGTTAAGGAGGCTGAGCATGATATTGATTTGAAAATGATTGCCTAGATTGCTCAGGACCAGACTGACTCCATGAAAAATTTGGATGGTTTCGCCATCCGGATTGTATGTATTGGAGTATGTATTGTGATGGGGTCTGGTATAAGCAGCATTCGTGTTCTCCTGATATGATTGAGACTGGTATAAAGGACACTCCTCGAATACATGGTTGAGATCATGGCAATAAGTGCAACCCGGTTTGACCATAGGTGATGGGTTGACCTGGTTCACAGCAGAATGTTCCCTTAATTCAAGCAGTTCTATCCTCTTCATTAATTGGGTTATTTTAGCCTTAGCAGCTATAGAGGATTATATGGAATGCATACCGGTTCTGGAAGTGGTGGGAGTGGTTTATCTGACATGACTCCCACTGAATTATTTTCTCAGCTAAGGCTTCAAAGAGATCCCACCCCTGATTCTCATCTTTCTTTAAAAATTTCCCTTGGCACATGGATTCAAGGAGCGTCTTTGTTTATATCAAGTCCGTCATAGATAATTTAGCATTGCCGCCATTTCTCTATGCCGTGATGAGGACATAAGGCTAGAAGGTCTTTGAAGCGTTCGAAATATTTCCAGAAGGGTTCGTTTGATTCCTGCTTGAATTGCATGATGTTTTTTCTCATGAGGGCTGTCTTGTGAACGGGATAAAATTTCTTAAGAAAGACTTTTACAAAATCATTCCATGAAGAAATCGAACTCGGGAAGATTGTAAAGCCATTTCTTAGCTATGTCTTTCAGCGCAAAAGGTATGAACCTTAGTCTAACAGCATTCTCAGTCAATTGGAAAATTCTCATCATTACACATACTTCTTCAAACTCACGAATGAAGAAAATACGCGTCCTCAGACTCTAAGCCATGAAATCGGGAAGTGTGTTTATGAATTGTGGCTTTAGCTCAAAATTATGTCCGTTAGTCACAGGGAGAAGAATGCATGATGGAAGTGAAGTGCGAATCGGATAAAATTTTATCTTGAAGCGAAGTGTTGTTTGCCATTATTGGGATTGTGTCAAGTGGTGGTGTTTGTGCAAGTGTAAAGAATCTAACAAGTCTTGCAGAATCTAGATCCCGGTATCACTCTTGCATACACAATCACAAACAACGTTCACCGATCACACCAGCGAAAAGAAAATGAAAATAACAAACAAGAAAAGAAAAATCAATCACAAGCTATCTAGGATACCTGGACCTACACGACTCCTAACTGTTCGATGAACCGAAGAAGGTTGTTGCTTGAATCAGACCACAGCTAATTAGCCAGGTAGGGGCAAAATACGGTGGGAGATATCCGTGCGTAAGCACGGGCCTTAATTACGCCAAACCACGGTATGTTCGAGGCTTAACCTCTTAATCCCCCACCTTAGACACTGATTTGACTGGAATATGAATCAAAATCAATTTCCAACTTCAGCCGATCTCCTACTGAGTCCGGATGTCCTTAGGGCCAACGTCTATCAGATTTTATTAAAAGCTTGGGATTGTGAGTGCTTGAAAAATGATTTTTGGGCCAAGGAAAGGGTGATGAAATTCCCACCTTATCTTATTTAATGGGTGATGCCCTTAAAATCAATTTGGTGCAAGTGTACAATATAAGCAAACAAGGTTCACTCAAAGTGATGTAAATCAACCAAGAAGTGAGTCCTATTCAATATGCAATGCGAACGTACCTTGCTCCAGCACTCTTCAACAGTAAAGTAAATGAATTAAAAAGACACATGCCTAAAAATGCAAACGTCTAATCAATTTTTATCTTTACACAAATGTTTTACTGTTGATTATTAGCAGGAATATGGTGAAAGCATACAAGAATTTAGAATTGCAGCAGCTGTTTTTTTGCAAAGCAAGCAACCCTGCACAAAAACAGATTAGTAGTCAACTCATCATTGCTGCGGATCCGCGGCTTTGGCCGAGAAATCGCAGCAAATCCGAGGGCACCTGGTCTCTGCTTTTAAGAGTAGAGGCCCAAGGCCACTTATATGTTACTGCAATACTGGTTTTCTTGTTTCTTCAACCTGTACCTTGCAACAGAGAAGAAAACTCATTTAGTTCTTCAATTAAACGTAAACCGTTGCTCTCCCCGGCAACGGCACCAAAAATTTGATTCGGAAGGAAGGAGTTTACTCAATTCAGAGATAGAGGGTTTAGAGTTAACCTTCTTTGTTCGAATGTGATGCTCAAAACTCCAAGAATGTATTCACAATGTTTATGTACTCCTTCTGAATCACCGTAGTAGTATGAACTATTACGGGTTGATCCTCAGGGAGAGCTCGCGATAGAAGCTTTACGGTTAAGTGGTGAAGAAAGAAAACGAGTGTTCTTCTATGTTCAAAAGAATCACAAAGACATGGAAAAATAAAAGAAAACTTTGGTGTGGATTGGTTGCATGAAAAGAAAACGATGGAAAAGAAAGTTAAAGAACTCGAAAAACTAGACTAGCTTTAGAAAGAAAACTAAAGAAGAAAAACTTTGAAAGACATT
>JAVJIF010004610.1:0-33573 GCA_038442645.1 Agave tequilana
GAAGCACTCTGATTAGCTATAGCGCCACCAAGGTCTCAGACGATATGGACATGAGAATTCAGGGTTGTCAGATGCAACCCGGCGAGTACATATGATAAAGCCGATTAGCGTGCTCAGGTGCATGATCAAGTGATGTGGTTCAAATATGCAGGTACAAAAAGGCAATGACAAGTAATATAAAGGAAATTAAAGAAACGACAGTGAATCTGAATTAAGTAATTACATGTATATCAATAAATCTAAATCGAAAAACATGCATAGAAAACGGTATGGAGAACATAGGTACACATAAACATATAATAAATACATTAAGCATGCGATAAATACTCTAAACATGCGATAAATACAAGCATGGACAAAACTAGTTGTACAAGCTCAGATCATGGATTCACGATATTGATATGTCAAGAGGATAATCCAAATAAGGAAACTTTCATCTATATACCAGATTTGACATGTCGCCAACATTTGAGTTTATATAACTTGAGCTGCCCTCAGAGTAACAGGACTGAGTGTGTTTAGAGTAATCAGAAATCACAGAAATCATGTGTCATAAAGTAGGGGTGTCAACTCAGAGCATAACACTTGATTAAATGATTTATCATAACTGGAGAATATAAAGGTGTTCATTTAAGTTATTCCATAATAATAATCAGTATCACTTGTTATTATTGTCCCTTTCCCACCGGCGTCCCACAACACCAACAGTTCACACTGGAGCCCGCACTTCCAGTAAAACTCATCCGAACTCACTCCGATATGCGGGTACCAATTATTTGAATATGGAAGAGACCAAAATAACATATGCTCCAGGCGTTATTATTGAACATGTATGCGTGTGTTAATATTGTTAGCCCCAGGCCCTTCACTCTAGTTGTTGATGATGATTAACTCATGTAGTTATAGTTTACTAATAATCTTGTGATATTTATTTTCAGATATTTGATCAAGATATTAGTAGGTGATTAGCTCATTCAACAAAAAGATTTTTAGAGCTTTCACGTGTTGATTCAACAGCTCGAGCGTCAAGAATCGCATCTAGTTTCTCGGTTGGAGTCAAGCTCGTTGGATTTGTGTTTGGACCGAGTCAACTTGGAGAAGGAGTTTTACAAACAAGACTTCGGTTTGTTTAGTTAATTATGTTTAAATCTTGTGTAAAGATTAGATAGTGTTGATGATGCTCAAGTTCACATAACACACACAAGTTTAAATATTTGGTTTTGGTTTTTCGGTTTAACCGTATTTTGGATTTCATGTCAAAAACATAGATAGATATCTTTACATGTATTTAGATTCTATCCATATCAATATGCTTCAAAGTTGTTTAAATATCATGTTTTTTGTATTTATATGTGCTTTAGAAAAATCAGATTTCCATTTCAAAGTTTGTTTTTGGAAATACTGATTTTTTGTATTTTAAGCCAAATTTCAATATCACAAAAATGGTTCAAATTGTTTATAATATGTGTTGAATTTTTATCATACATATTTGTATTTCAAAGATCTTATAAGAACATATTTTTTTGGAATTTATGTGATTTTATGTGATTTATTTGTAATAAAAAGCCAAGTTTTTACATCCCTTAAAGCTGGATTGGCCTTCTGTCGGTCGACCGTCCGATCGACCTCTGCAGAAGTCGGTCGACCGGTCCGGTCGACCGACGTGCACAGACGTGCACGCCAGCTTGGGCTGTGGGCCGATCGACCGGCGGTCGACCGTCCAGAGAGCTCTGCTCTCTCGAAAAATGGCCCACGATCGACCGGCCGGTCCGACCAGCAGAGAGCTGCTGCTCTCTGTATCCAGTTTTCGGTCAACCGGCAGAGAGCCGTTGCTCTCTGTTTTCAGGCCCGGTCACCTCCCGGTCGACCGGGTTGCACAACGTTCATAAAATGACCGTTGGCCGGTCATCGGGCGGTCGACCGAAAGGTCATTTCTGACCTTTGCTGCTGCTGCCAACAGGCAGATTTAGTTTTGGGCTATAAATACCCAATTCTTTGGGTTATTTTAACTAACAATTTCAAGAGCAAAAATCCTCATCTTCTTAAGTATCTTAGCTACAGGTTTTAAAAGCGTTTTTTTGGGTTTAAAAGTTTTATTTATATTTGTTTTTAAAGTGTTGAAATTTCAACGAAAAATAAAGTCTTTTGGGAATTGATTTTTGATCTAAATTTCAATATCTATTTAGAGATTTTCCCAAGTATTTTTCTTTGTTCCAAACATTTTATTTTCTTACACTTGAGTTATCTATCTATTAGGATCTATTTTGTGGGAAAATTGGTTTGTGATTGTTGATACCGCCAAGAGTTGTAAACCCTTCTTACTTTGTGATATCCCTCTAGTGAGAGGTGTTTGTGTTGTTATCCCTCTAGTGAGAGGTGATTGTGGAGGTTGTGTTGGTATCCCTCTTAGTGAAGAGGCGATTGTTGGAGCTGTGGCTTTGAACCTTATCCCTCTTGTGTGAGGTTGATCTTGTTTGGCTAAGTGCCTGTCCCTCTAAGTGTAGAGGGGATTTGTGTTGTGCTTTGCCTCTTGTGTAGAGGTTGTATTGTTAGAGAGAGGAGTTGTGTACTCCCGGTTTGTATTACCTGAATCCTCAGTGGAGGTTCCCTGTGTGGGAAGTTATGTGTGGATGATATAATGGAAATCCATCTGTGAGAAGGCGGGGACGTAGAGCAGTGGCTCGAACCTCGAAATATATCTTGTTGTTTGTGTTTGGTCCACTATCTCTAAACTCTCTCTCTTATATTGTGCCTTGCATTATTTCATATTGTCCATTCATATTTATATGCTTGGTATTGCTTGTGTGTGCCCATACTTGTGTTCAATCAAGAGAGCTTTAAATAGCACCTCAACTCTTATTTAAAGGAATTTAGAGGAGATAGTTCAGAGCCCTTCACCGGGAATTTGGCTACACTCTTTGGTTATACTAAGTATGTGGCAATTAGTTTTTAATTCTGCATTATTTGTCATTAGATTAGCCATACACCTATTCACCCTCCTCTGGGTGTACTTTTAAATATGCATTGAGAATACTTATCACGCTAACACCATGTGGCATAGGTAAGAGGGAGAAGGTAGCCCCACAGATTCAAGAGATGGCCCTCACAGATTCAAAAGGTGACCCCCATCATGTGTGTGGTGTGACACTTTGCTCCATGTGGCACTTTGTTCTGAGGGTTGATTCAGGAGATAGCCCCACAGATTCAAGAGGTGGCCCCCACAGATTCAAGAGGTAGCCTCCACCACATGTGTGGTGTGGCACTTTGCTCCATGTGGCACTTTATTCTGTGTGGGGAATGAATTCTAGAGGTGCCCCCCAAAGTTTCAAGAGGTGGCCCTCGCCACGTGTGTGACATGACACTTTACTTCGTGTGGCACTTAGTTCCATTCAGGATCTGCCGGACGCTAGTACGATCGTGGGATACATTCCCGACACCAGGCATGCTCTGTCGGACACTGGTATGACCGTGCAATTAACAAGAGTAACAGTGCAGGGGACATGAGTATAAGAGATACAGGAGTTCAGGAGTACAGGAGTACCAAATGTCTAGTAACAATATAATAATCATGTCAAGTCCCCGTAAAAGTGATAGTCATGAATGAGAAATATAATACCGGTGGATGTAATAGTATCCAGTCAGGTGTCACAATATTAGGTCAAATGTGCTAGTATCATATGAAAGCATGTCAAGTGAGTGATAGCATGCCAATTGTCAAGTGTCATATATCAGGTATTAGGTATCAGGTGTCAAGTGATAACATGTCAAGTACCGGTGTTAGATATCAAGTGTCATGGATCAGGTGTCAAGTATAACATATTAGTGTCAGGTAATTAACATGTCGGTGTTCGGTGAGAATACAAAGTACAGCATCATATATTAACTCGTATAACGATGTATCATGTACTAAAAGCTGCAGTAGTAATTGTTAGGCATTAACAGTAGTAACAAGACATCAACATATCAATATATCATGCAATAAACGTTAAAATAGCAATCACTAGGTATGAAACGATGATAGCAAAGTACGAAGCAATACAGGAAATGTACTCGCCCAGAATAAAATAGATGCTCGTTGAAGAGAAACTGTACTCGCCTAAAATCGGAACGTAATACCGAGTTAAAATCTGGGAAGTCCGCACACACGTGCGAGCGTGCTACTAATCCATACATTAATATATATATATTATAAATATTAGAGAGAATGAGAGAGGAGAGAGAGAGAGGAGAATTTGTTAGAGAGAAGGCTAAGAGGGAGAGTTGTCGGTGAGAGTGAGAGAGAGAGAGTGTGTGTGTGTGGGGATAAGGTGGGGTAATTATGAAATGAGGGGAAGGGTAAAAATGAATGTAACCCCCTGATCCCTGATGTACGTATCACAGTATCAATGCTCGATACGACGTACAAAGTTGATTTGACCTTTCTGATTGTCTGATTGAGCCGATTTCTGTTTCAGATATTAATTTTCAATATTTTAGATTTTTTAAATTTTCTGAAATTTTTCTAGATTATTTTGGAAAAATCTCCGTGGTCGGTGTCGACCGATACCGATAATTGGCTCTACAATTTTTAATTCACAAACGGAGTTACATTTTGAGAATCTGCTTTCACTTTATATCTTAAAATCATATTAGCTACGTTTTGATATTTTTGGAGATTTTCTGAATTTATCAAAAATCGGGCCAAACCGATTTCGCCCAATACCGGCGAAATCTTTTAGAATTTTAATTTGCAAATCAAACTGAATTTCTTTAAATCGTTTTCATTCTATGTCTCAGAATATTATTCTGTATTTTATGTAATTTTTGGGACTCGTTCGGAACTAGTCAAATTTTAACCCATTAAAATAATATTATAATAATAACTTTAAATTTTTCTTTCTTCCTTTTCTTTTCTTTTTCCCTCTTCTCCAATCCTCTGGGTTCTTCTTCCTTCCACCGTCTTACCCATCTCCACCGCCATCTCTCTCTCCTTCTTTTTAAAAACATCTCACTCTCTTCCCTTTTCGTTCTCTCTCCTCCATCTCTCTCTCTCTCTCTCTCTCTCTCTTCACTCTCTTCCTCACTTTCTCTCTCCCCTTATTTCCCACTCTCTGTACAGGCCGGGGGCCTAATTACTGCCCGTGGCCAGGCCAGGACAGACCGCTGGCGACCTTCGCCGGCGAGGTCTGGCGGCGCCGAGAGCAAGCCGGGCGCCGCCCCCTCCTCCTATTTTCCTCCCCCACTTCTTCTTCTTCTTCTTTTCTTTCTTCTTCTTCTTCTTCTTCTTCGCCTGTTCTTCTCTTTTCTTCTTCTTCTTCTTCTTCTCTCTCTATCTCTCTCTCTCTCTCTCTCTCTTTCTCCACTTCTTTCTCTCTCTCCCCCTCTCTGTGTGACCACCACCGGCGGCTAGACCCGCCGCCGGCAGGTCTTGATCGTCGCCGGCCAGCAAAGGAGCGCAGCAGCAGGCTGCTGCCGCAGCTGCTGTCCTTGTTGGGTTCAGGTTCACACCCGAACCCATTAGTTATTTGGGTAGACTTTGAAACCCATTAACAACCCGATAACCCGATAACCCATTTACTTAAGTTATAGGTTGAGTTATCAGATCCAAACCCGATCCGTTAACCCGTCAACCCGCATCCAAAACCCAATAAAGGTAAGATTACAGAAAACCCCCTGCTAAATTTCAATATTTGCATTTGAAATATTTTTATTACATATTTAACCCATTTCTATTACTTTTAGTGTTCGGGCGATATCTAGAGCATCCGGTGTCCGATCTGGACGATTCTGGATCCGTTGCGATCGTGAGAAAGAGAGCTACCTTTTCGTGACTAGTTTGTGAGTATTTTTATTTTATAAATTATATTTATTCATGTTTAATTAGTGAAGTGATTGCTTTTCCATTTTGATTAATACCGTAAGAATTATTATAGTTACGTCTATCACAACACTGGACCTTGTCATTTCATGTACATTTATTATGGTTACGCAATACTGCTATATGTACACTGATACACGCGTACTCCATTATACCATACATTATCACTATTACATTGGCACCATTACCGACCCACCGATACACTGGACACGGTATTGCATGTCAATATCTGATACACTATACAGGACACTATCATTTCATGTTCATGACCACTGATACATGGATGCTCGACACTGTCATTTCACGTGCCAGTATCACCGTTCCACGGACATGCTAATACACTGAATACTTACATTAAATACCATTATTTCATATTGTTCCTTGTCCATCTCTCACTATGACACAGCTATAGATTTTCACGCCACTATTACTGCATGTTCGTAAACCACTGATACACTGATATGCTATTACACCGACACCGCTACATAGATATGCTATACACAGTTACTTCATGTTCTTATACCACTGCTATATAGACTCATCGGTCTACATGCATTGATTTTCTATGTATTTCTGTTACATGGATCATGGATTATATTATTGCTCATGGATACTCTTGTATTCTCGTTATATTGATCATTGTTTATGTCACATGGATTATTATTACATGAGTAGTTCGTCTTGTATTCCCGTTACATGATTATTTCCCGTTCTGATATTGATATTCCCGTTACTGGACATGTGAGCTGTTGATATGCGATGTGTAGAACTAAGTGCCACGTGGATTCAAGCCACGGGGCCACCTCTAAAATCCCACATCTATTGTTTCCCATTTTCTGTTATCGTGTTTCGTGCTATCAACAGAGCTCATGTCCTGTTATCGTGTTACATGTATCATGTACTGTTCTTATTCCTGATACCATGTGTACATAAAATGTATGAACTATAAGATGGGGTTGGGGGAGACTTGACGGTTGACTAGCTCTTATCGGGTGGATATCTGGATCCATTGTTTGTCCCACCGCAGGGGACGGGGTAGTGCTGACTACCGTCTGTTATAACTCATGAGCTCCCGTTTCCCGTTATTATTTTAGCTCATTGAGTTCCTGTTACATGTTACAGCCTTAGCGGGCTGGCCCTGGTCTCAACAGCCAAGGATCTGTTTAAGGCCGTGATCCCGGGTATGCACGGGATATACCTACCCGATAAGAGCTCCTTGACTATTGGGTTTCCAATTAACATAATAAAACAGTATAAACAATAGTGACGTTGGGAACACTTGTTATTTAGTCACTCTCTCATTTGGATAATGGTACCCGTATGCCATGTCCGGATGGGTTCGACTGGAGTACGGGCTCCAGTATGAACTGCCAGTGGTATGGGACACTGGAAGAGATTGATTTCCTAGAAGAGATTGATTAAAATACCATGTGGTACTGATTGTTATTATTGTATAAATAACATGATTTGCCCAATACATGTGTCATATTGTTTAGTTGTACTTGTTACTAGTTCTGATCATTTATCCCTTATCATGTTACCTATATACTTTGTTACACTTCCTGATACACGTTACACTTTCTGTACGCTACTCATGTACATCTTTATTATGCATTGCATATACTCTGCTTTATGTATACCTTGCAAACATCATTACTGTATATGCACAACCCGGTAGTATGGTTCTATTGCATACTGCACATCTGCATGTTCATTTCTATCACTCACCACTATACAACATATTTATTATATAAAACTGGAGACGACTGTAGACATGACTCGATGTACATATACATGATGGTATTAAAATATGACATCTTTATATTTTTACTGCTTATTAAATGCCTACTATATGGTATCACTGTTACAGATGTCTTATATATTATTATTGTGCTTGTATTCCTATAGTACATATTACTGCCTCCTTCATTTTACCGCTCACTAGGTCGCTTTCTGACGACCCTGGGTTTGCGTACCCAGGTTGGAGATCCGAGTTATCGTATTGTCCGATATTTCTTTTGGATTCACATAGGAGACTTATCATCTAGACCCTTCATAGGTATCTTTGTGATTTGTTTCTGTTATCTTATTTATCCCTATTTTCATATCTGTTATGATCACTAACCTCTTCCTGCAGGTGTTTTTGTACTTATTTAATGCTAGAACTCTTGTATATATAGAGGCACTTTCCTGTACTGTAACGCCCCGATCCTGGCGGATACGGAGACATTACTGCAACGTACATACGCAAGTCAGAAGTACCTTCACGTATATACGCTAAGCATCAGTACATGCAAGAATCAGAGTACGGAAGTAAGTGGTGCATTATACATTCCAACATATGAGTACAATTACAAAGTTATCACCAGAGGTGATCAATATTACAATAATATTACATCACCTGACAGGCGCAATTGCGAGATTACAAGCAGATGTACATGGATGAATAGTACAAAAGGGCACTCACGAGTTTCCTAAAGGAAAACTCGAGAGGCACACAGGGGGCCTGGAAGAATAGAGCTCTGAACGGTCTGCTGAAGATCCACGCTACCGCTGTGCCACTCTGATCAGCAACTGGGAGAATCCACACGCTCCAAGTTCTGACATGCTCCAAGCTCCATGACCTGGACATAAGGATCCAGGGGAGTCAGATGAAACTCCCCAGGCGAGTGGTGATACTAAAGCCAAGTGGCGAGCAAGGGTAAGCACATGTAAAGCGATAAACCAAATAAAGCCGAGGACGAGCAAATCTGATTGTATGGTTTCAGATCACGGCTCCATAAGACTAGTACGTCGAAGGAATAATCCAAACAAGGAAACCCTCATATATATACCCTTATCTTATGTCACCATAATCTAAGCACATACAACCAGACTGCACTCAAGACATGATAAGATAATAAGCAGGAGGCAGGTGGATACAAGGAATAGAGCAGGGCATGAGCAGTTAATATAATAGTACTCATAAAACCGGAAATCCGATGTAAAACCAGTACAAGCAAATATGATGAGGCATATCACAGATTCAAAGCCGTTTAAGCTGCAGGCTTCAGTATGCGTCCCATTCCACATACCTCTACTTACAACTTAAAGAGCCGGTTATTAGACACTTTATTATTACTCGTCTTACCCTGATATCTAGCTATGTGAACTAGCGTCCCAGCACACATAGATCCATATCCGAGTAAAGCAAGGTTGTTATTGGAAACCAGCGGGGGTATCAACGAACTATGTTTACAGTGGGTCCCGTACATACCCGGGACCACGGCCCAGGATTGTTCCGTTGCTTGGTGACGGAACCTGCCGCAAGGCTAACAGGAGGGACTTATGTATGCCCTTATCATGATTCAGGAGGAGGGAGCCAGCACTCCCCTCGGTTGCCTGGAGGCCCACAGGTCAGACCGGAAGTTTTAGTTGCACAACATGCCTAATACCACTGTAAACACGAACACATATTGATAGCCGCATGTTTCCCCCGACCCGATGCAAGTTGTTCCTTTTATGAATTATTAGATTAATTATCAATTTACGGGAAATAACAGGAACAGGACATGATCAGGAATTCAGGAGTTCAGGTCACTGTATATAATACAGGATAACAGGTCACTGATCATGATACAGGATATCAGGTCACTGTACATAGTACAGGATAACAAGGCAGGGTTCCCGTAAATGTGATAATCACAGGTCAAGTATATCATGCTGAGTGTCAAGGGATAGCATGACAAGATGGTGATATTAGACAGGTAACCAGTCATGTCAAGAGATTGATAATAATCCGGTGGCAAGTCATGTCATAACAAGGGGTCTTGCCAAGTAGTAGCATGTCAGGTGTTAGATGATAATACATCAGTTGTCAGGTGATATACATGTGTTAAAAGTAATATGAAAACGACAAGTAGTATAGACAGGTGTCAGGCATGAAGTAATGGCATGGTACGTGTTATCATAACAAGTTTTGTAAATAATAGGCATCAGCGAAATGGTTGAGCATATCAAGCGGAGCTAAGCAAGCTGGAAATACAGATAGCAACCAGGATTTATCACTGGAGCGTCTGGCGAGGTTACCGGGACGACTCGACTGAAGTACGAGCGGTAAATCCGGCAGCAACTCGCCTAGACGAATCTAGTGGTAAAGCGCTGAACGCTGATCATGATAACCAGGCGGAGCTGAACAAGCTGGAAGCACAGGCAGCGAACAGAGTTTAGACACTAATGCGCTCTGCGAGGTTACCGGGATACTCGGATTAAGATACGAGTAGAGAATCCGGCAGCAACTCGCCTAGACGAATTTAGTGAATAAGGCACTGAGCGCTAAGCATGCTCACCAGGCGGAGCTGAGAAACCTGACGATCCCAATCACGCCTCTTTCGAGACAGTGAGGGACCGGAGGCTGAACTGAGAGACCTGCCGATCCCAATCACCTCTCTTTCGAGATAGTGAGTGACCGGAGGTTGAAGGGGTCCGGAAGCCAAGTATGGTATAAGGCAGTACAATACATCACAGGCATGGTATGAGTACAAGAAGGAAACTACCCTAGTACAAGCATTCGTCACAGAGCAATACATGTCCAGATATTGGCACTCGGCCATACACAAATACAGGGACTCAGCCCAATACAAAGTACATGGAAACATAAAGTGAAATACATATCGACCCGACAAAGCGGGGAATCCCAAATGGAGGCGAGAGCGAGGACACTCGCCTAAATCACCGAAAAGCCGAAAAGTCTGGATCCATGGAACTCGCGCACGCGCCATAAAATAATATATAATTATGAGGAGAGAGAAAGTGAAGAGGAGAGAGAAAGAGTTAGAGAGAGGAAGAGACACAGGGAGACGCGAGTTTGGAAAGTGAGACGCGGGGGTCGCAAACGCGGAAGTCGCGTTGCGGGATTAGCAAACGCAGGAATCACAGACGCGGGAATCAGCAGACGCGGGGATCGCGTCGTGACAACACAAGAAGAACACAGACGCGGGAATAGGCTCTGCGTCGTGCCAAATGCAGAAACGCGCGGAGCGCGTTAAGGGATCGCCCAGACGCGGGATTGAGATCCGCGTTAGGAAACAAACAGAGGGGAGGAAAGGTGCTTCCTTTGTTGTGCCCGACGAAGGGATGTTCGGCCCCAATCCAAAAGGAGGGTACCGGCCCTAAGTCTTGCCAACGGAGAAGAACGCGGACGCGGGAATCACAAACGCGGGAGTCGCGTTGTGAAGACACCACAAACGCGGGGTTCGAGACCCGCGTTCAAATCTGGGCACGAGGGAAACGCGGACGCGGTCGTGGGGTCCGCGTCGCGTTAGCACGAGGAGATTACAGACGCGGGAGTTTGCCTCGCGTCGTGACGACACAGTAACGCGAAGGTTGCGTTACAAAGAGGGAGCCCGCACGCGGGGGTAAGATCCGCGTCGGCAAGTCACGGAGAGACAGGGAGTTGAGGAGAGAGAGAAATCCAAGGAGAGAGAGGGACCCAGGAGAGAGAGTGAGAGGTCCAAGAGAGAGAGAGAGCCAACAGAAGAGAGAGAGAGAGTCAACAGGAGAGAGAGAGAGAGTCAACAGGAGAGAGAAACAGATCCAGGGAGAGAGAAAGGAGAGAGAAGGGATCCAGATCCAGGGAGAGAGAGAGAAGGGGGGCTGTTGCCCCCCTCTCACAGCACACAGCGCCCCCCTTCAGGGGCGCTCGGCCAGGCTGCCGGCCAGGCGGCGGCGCCGGCCGCCGCGGAGAAGGAGGGGGCAGTGCCCCCTCAAGAGAGAAGGGGGGCTGTGCCCCCTCCAGCAAGGGAAGGAGAAGGGGGGCTGTTGCCCCCCCCTCTCAGGCCACGCACAGGGGGCCAGGTGGGCCCCCTGGCCGCCCACGGCCGCCGGCACAGCGCCGGCGGCGCCAGACTGGGGTGGCGCCGGCCACCCCAGGGAGAAGAGGGAGGAGGGGGCTGTTGCCCCCTCCACAGCAGCGCACGGGGGGGGGGGGGGGCGCGAGGCCCCCCCCCGGCCGCGCCCAGGCCGCCGGCCTCGCGCCGGCGGCGGTCTGCCCACGCCGGGGCGCCGGAGGAGGAGAGGCCGACGGCGGAGATGGGGTCGCCGAGCCGGATCTAGGGGAGAGAGGGAAAGAAATTGGAAAGGAAAAGAAAGGGAAGAAAAGAGAAGAAAAGGAGAGAGGCCGGAGTTCTAGGGGTCCCCGCCGGCGTCGAGGTGGCCGGAGCGCCGGCGGTGGTGGCTGGATGGGGTCGGCCTTCTCTTGGAGAGAAGAAAAAGAAAAGAAAGAAAAGTGAGGAGAAGAGAAGGAGAAAAGAAAAGATAAGGAAAAAGAAAAAGAAAAAGAAAAAGAAGAGGGATGTAATGGGGTGAAGAGATTGATGGGAAAGGGGGTAGGTGGTGCCCACGTGGAGGAGTGGGCTGCTGGGGTTGTTGGGAGAAAAGAAAGAAAAGAAAGAGGAGAAAAGATAAGAAAATAATAATATTATAATATGGTCGCGAAATATCGACTGTTCCGGAAAAATCCCAAAAATACCCGGAGGTAGAAAACGTCATCCTGAGGAATAATACGAAATCAGTTTTCAGAAATAAAATCCCATTTTCAAATTAAAAATCCGGAAGCCAACCGCCGATACCGGTCTACACCGGGTCGGCCGGATTTTGATAAATTCTGAAAAATTCCAGAAAATGTATTAAAGAAGAAAATATGATTTTAAGAAGTAAAGTGAAAGCGAAATTTGGAAATTCAATCCTGGTTGTAAACTAAAAATCCTGGAATCAACCAGCGATACTGGCCGATACCGAATCCGGTGGAATTTTCATAAATTCGTAAAATCCTCAGAAAAATGTATTTAGATAGGAAATGTGATTTTGAGAAATAATGTCTAAAGACACTTTTAGTAATTCCAATTAGTTTGTAAATTAAAAATTCGGGAATCGGTCAGCGGCACTGGCCGACACCGGTTTTGAAGATTTCCAATTTAATTCAGGAAAATTCCAGAAAATCATAGAAAATCTAAAATATTGGAAAACGATGATCAAAACTGAAATTGGTCAAATCGGAATATCAGAATGTCCAAATCGAGCAATACTCTGGGATCGGGCCCTCGGTTCAGACTAGGGCTGACTCCGAGTCCACGAATCCAAATTCAAGACAAAACGTTCATGTAAATAGTTCGTACTACAAAACAAATACCGAAGGTAAATCGAAAAATACGATCGAAAAATCTGAATACGTAATTAAGTACGTATTCCGGGAGCGGGGTGTTACATTCCATCCACCTTACAAAAAATTGCGTCCTCGCAATTTCGATAAGGGGTAAATGAACACAAAAAGATAGGAATGAGAATTATGCCAATCAAGATATGGATAACTATGAGCTGTTCTCCCCAAATCGACTGAACAACTAACTCAGGACTAAAGCATCTCTGCACTTCTGCCGTATACATCCAACCTCTGACGATGCCATAATAATACTGATCTGATGTCTGTTTATAAAAGAACACTGCCAGAACTTCAAAGGACTAACCCATTCTGAACAATATAAAGTGAGCTGACTTGGTAAGATAATCAATAATACTTCGATCAGACTGTGAGCTAAAGCTAATGAAATCCATAGTGCTGGAGTCCATAATATAATAAAAAACCCTGCATAGTAAGATGTTGTCCTTCTGCAGTAGAATTACTGAGGTGCCATATACATATTAATTCCCCGGGATAAACCAGAATACCCAAGATAAAGAAAACCTTGATAATGATGAGTATAAATCAAGAAGACCAATAATTAAGAATTTCTGCATACTGGGCGTTGTTAACTCTGAAAGACATAACCAAGAATATAAAATGACCCTAAAGAATTCTGAATACTGACTTCCGAATGGTAACCCGACTGCAGATGGAACATGTAGAAGATAATCTGAGTCCTGCAAGATTGGTGGAATGGATCATTGACAAGGATCATGGCGATAACTCAGATACAGCGATAAAATCTTGTTCCGCGGATCCATGAAAGCACGCTAGGCAGAGGAAATCCGAGGAACGGCTAGAGTGCTAAGCACTGAAGGAACTAGTCACTGGCCAAGCAAGCCTAGGTGAGGCCATCGCGTAGCACAGCTCAGGTGTTAAACATTAGGGTGCAGCGAGGCTAATGCTCTACGAGGCTCGCATATGGCGTAGCTCACGTGGCGAAGCCAGCGCGTAACACAACGCTAAATGCTAAGCACCAGGGTGCAGCGAAACTCACACCTGGTTAGGTTCACGGATGACTAGAACACGACCCTCGCTTAGCGAGGCTAGCGGAGCCTATGGTCCACCAAATCAATAAAGACTGCCAGAAGTCCTGATCCTGAAACACTGTTATATACTATCACTCCTCAAGTAATGATACAGTCTATCTGATTATATAAGTGACGACTATTCTGCTTGATGTACTAGTCTCCCATGATGTATCCATAAATATAAGAATATAATGCAAGACCGAAGATCTGCCCAATATAAGATAGTGTGATATACCAGAGTCAAGGAATGCCAAAACATAATGAGAACGAACCATATCTGCCCTGCTGTCACCTCACTAGTCAACACATATCTTAAGTTGGCATAAAGATTATAAAGATTATAAAAACCAGAATAGCAAAATAGAAGAGATAGGAATCACGAGATAGGGAGAAAGATAGGACGGACTAGGATTGATGGTGATAGGACAATGAGGAGGACATGATATAGAGAGGTTTACCAACTCCCGGACATGCTACAAATGGGGATAAATAGTTACGGTCAGTCCTTTCAGGGTTCCTTTTTCAGATATAGGGTGCCCTTCTTGTTCTCACTCCATCATATGGAGCATCCTGACTTCCTCAGTCAGATTATATGCTTGCTTCCCTTACCATGTGTCCTAACTCTTGGTCTCTTTTGTGTATGACTCCATGCTTGATGCTGGGATGAAGCGAGATTATTCTGCCAGTAGGTCCTAGATTCCTTCCCAATGGTAATAATGGATGAGTTGATCTGATTAGTGCGATGTTCTCTGTCTCCTTGAACAGACAGTTACTTTACAACATAATTCATCATCTTTCTAGTGGTTGTGTTGTAGATGCCCGACTCCAGACAATATCCACCGGTCATATGTTGAGGGTAGGGTTGGAGGGATGGCTTAGCTAGTAGGGCATCCAGAGGCCTGTCTGAGCCTTCAACTTCCATCAATTAAGAGGGTCTCTTCACCAACTTCATCTGCAACTCATCCTAATCTTTCTTCTCTGGGTCCATTCCACTTCCCGAATGATGACAAAAGAACTTGAGAATACTCCTTGGGCTGCTTGGGGATAAGAAACATCCTGCTCTTCATCTTCATTTCTCACTAAGATATTGCTTGCTCGGTTCTCCTTGTCGGCCACCATGTGAAACACCGACCGACTATACCTTAGGAATTTTGCAGTGTACTTATTTACAATCCAATCTCCCTACCGCAATTTGATAAATCATTCTTTCATTTCTTCCTGGACTATTACAGAGAAGAATCTTCCTATAAAAATCCTTCGAGAACTAGTCCCAAGTGTAGGGCTTTCCCAGTCTCGCTGCTTCAGCCAACTACTACATCCAGGCTACATCTTCTAACTGTATTTTGATCATTTTCACCTAGTTCTCGTCAGGGACCCAAGTTGACTTAGAAGACCCATCAGGTTTACTGACCACTGCTATGCACCCAGGGCTCCATGCTTGAAAAGATTGCCGGCTGTAATTTCCTGAAATCTAACATGTCGCCTGGCTTCTGTTCCCGGAGTGCAACCAATGATCCTTGGTGCGGGACCTTCGCCTGTACTTGATCGTGTCTCATCATATCTTGCAGAGATAGTCCTAAATCAAGATTTTCTCCATTAGGGTTACCCTAGGAAGAACCAGAACCGTTATGATTTTCCCATCTTTTCATGTCCGAGTTGGTCCAAGAATAACAAGAAATTGAAGTATGAAAGGATGGGAGAACTTCAGAATTCAAGGAAAAGATTATCAAGAGAGAATGGATAACTTTGTACTTGTAGTTGAATTGTATAACCAAGACTCATGCATTCCAGTTGCAAATTTCTTTACCATTAATTTGCCGTCTGGACGTACTGAGGAGGTGAGAGCCTAAGCTCTGATACCAACCTGTAACGCCCCGATCCTGGCGGATACGGAGACATTACTGCAACGTACATACGCAAGTCAGAAGTACCTTCACGTATATACGCTAAGCATCAGTACATGCAAGAATCAGAGTACGGAAGTAAGTGGTGCATTATACATTCCAACATATGAGTACAATTACAAAGTTATCACCAGAGGTGATCAATATTACAATAATATTACATCACCTGACAGGCGCAATTGCGAGATTACAAGCAGATGTACATGGATGAATAGTACAAAAGGGCACTCACGAGTTTCCTAAAGGAAAACTCGAGAGGCACACAGGGGGCCTGGAAGAATAGAGCTCTGAACGGTCTGCTGAAGATCCACGCTACCGCTATGCCACTCTGATCAGCAACTGGGAGAATCCACACGCTCCAAGTTCTGACATGCTCCAAGCTCCATGACCTGGACATAAGGATCCAGGGGAGTCAGATGAAACTCCCCAGGCGAGTGGTGATACTAAAGCCAAGTGGCGAGCAAGGGTAAGCACATGTAAAGCGATAAACCAAATAAAGCCGAGGACGAGCAAATCTGATTGTATGGTTTCAGATCACGGCTCCATAAGACTAGTACGTCGAAGGAATAATCCAAACAAGGAAACCCTCATATATATACCCTTATCTTATGTCACCATAATCTAAGCACATACAACCAGACTGCACTCAAGACATGATAAGATAATAAGCAGGAGGCAGGTGGATACAAGGAATAGAGCAGGGCATGAGCAGTTAATATAATAGTACTCATAAAACCGGAAATCCGATGTAAAACCAGTACAAGCAAATATGATGAGGCATATCACAGATTCAAAGCCGTTTAAGCTGCAGGCTTCAGTATGCGTCCCATTCCACATACCTCTACTTACAACTTAAAGAGCCGGTTATTAGACACTTTATTATTACTCGTTTACCCTGATATCTACCTATGTGAACTAGCGTCCCAGCACACATAGATCCATATCTGAGTAAAGCAAGGTTGTTATTGGAAACCAGCGGGGGTATCAACGAACTATGTTTACAGTGGGTCCCGTACATACCGGGACCACGGCCCAGGATTGTTCCGTTGCTTGGTGACGGAACCTGCCGCAAGGCTAACAGGAGGGACTTATGTATGCCCTTATCATGATTCAGGAGGAGGGAGCCAGCACTCCCCTCGGTTGCCTGGAGGCCCACAGGTCAGACCGGAAGTTTTAGTTGCACAACATGCCTAATACCACTGTAAACACGAACACATATTGATAGCCGCATGTTTCCCCCGACCCGATGCAAGTTGTTCCTTTTATGAATTATTAGATTAATTATCAATTTACGGGAAATAACAGGAACAGGACATGATCAGAAATTCAGGAGTTCAGGTCACTGTATATAATACAGGATAACAGGTCACTGATCATGATACAGGATATCAGGTCACTGTACATAGTACAGGATAACAAGGCAGGGTTCCCGTAAATGTGATAATCACAGGTCAAGTATATCATGCTGAGTGTCAAGGGATAGCATGACAAGATGGTGATATTAGACAGGTAACCAGTCATGTCAAGAGATTGATAATAATCCGGTGGCAAGTCATGTCATAACAAGGGGTCTTGCCAAGTAGTAGCATGTCAGGTGTTAGATGATAATACATCAGTTGTCAGGTGATATACATGTGTTAAAAGTAATATGAAAACGACAAGTAGTATAGACAGGTGTCAGGCATGAAGTAATGGCATGGTACGTGTTATCATAACAAGTTTTGTAAATAATAGGCATCAGCGAAATGGTTGAGCATATCAAGCGGAGCTAAGCAAGCTGGAAATACAGATAGCAACCAGGATTTATCACTGGAGCGTCTGGCGAGGTTACCGGACGACTCGACTGAAGTACGAGCGGTAAATCCGCAGCAACTCGCCTAGACGAATCTAGTGGTAAAGCGCTGAACGCTGATCATGATAACCAGGCGGAGCTGAACAAGCTGGAAGCACAGGCAGCGAACAGAGTTTAGACACTAATGCGCTCTGCGAGGTTACCGGGATACTCGGATTAAGATACGAGTAGAGAATCCGGCAGCAACTCGCCTAGACGAATTTAGTGAATAAGGCACTGAGCGCTAAGCATGCTCACCAGGCGGAGCTGAGAAACCTGACGATCCCAATCACGCCTCTTTCGAGACAGTGAGGGACCGGAGGCTGAACTGAGAGACCTGCCGATCCCAATCACCTCTCTTTCGAGATAGTGAGTGACCGGAGGTTGAAGGGGTCCGGAAGCCAAGTATGGTATAAGGCAGTACAATACATCACAGGCATGGTATGAGTACAAGAAGGAAACTACCCTAGTACAAGCATTCGTCACAGAGCAATACATGTCCAGATATTGGCACTCGGCCATACACAAATACAGGGACTCAGCCCAATACAAAGTACATGGAAACATAAAGTGAAATACATATCGACCCGACAAAGCGGGGAATCCCAAATGGAGGCGAGAGCGAGGACACTCGCCTAAATCACCGTAAAGCCGAAAAGTCTGGATCCATGGAACTCGCGCACGCGCCATAAAATAATATATAATTATGAGGAGAGAGAAAGTGAAGAGGAGAGAGAAAGAGTTAGAGAGAGGAAGAGACACAGGGAGACGCGAGTTTGGAAAGTGAGACGCGGGGGTCGCAAACGCGGAAGTCGCGTTGCGGGATAGCAAACGCAGGAATCACAGACGCGGGAATCAGCAGACGCGGGATCGCGTCGTGACAACACAAGAAGAACACAGACGCGGGAATAGGCTCTGCGTCGTGCCAAATGCAGAAACGCGCGGAGCGAGTTAAGGGATCGCCCAGACGCGGGATTGAGATCCGCGTTAGGAAACAAACAGAGGGGAGGAAAGGTGCTTCCTTTGTTGTGCCCGACGAAGGGATGTTCGGCCCCAATCCAAAAGGAGGGTACCGGCCCTAAGTCTTGCCAACGGAGAAGAACGCGGACGCGGGAATCACAAACGCGGGAGTCGCGTTGTGAAGACACCACAAACGCGGGGTTCGAGACCCGCGTTCAAATCTGGGCACGAGGGAAACGCGGACGCGGTCGTGGGGTCCGCGTCGCGTTAGCACGAGGAGATTACAGACGCGGGAGTTTGCCTCGCGTCGTGACGACACAGTAACGCGAAGGTTGCGTTACAAAGAGGGAGCCCGCACGCGGGGGTAAGATCCGCGTCGGCAAGTCACAGAGAGACAGGGAGTTGAGGAGAGAGAGAAATCCAAGGGAGAGAGAGGGACCCAGGAGAGAGAGTGAGAGGTCCAAGAGAGAGAGAGAGCCAACAGAAGAGAGAGAGAGAGAGTCAACAGGAGAGAGAGAGAGAGTCAACAGGAGAGAGAAACAGATCCAGGGAGAGAGAAAGGAGAGAGAAGGGATCCAGATCCAGGGAGAGAGAGAGAAGGGGGGCTGTTGCCCCCTCTCACAGCACACAGCGCCCCCCTTCAGGGGGCGCTCGGCCAGGCTGCCGGCCAGGCGGCGGCGCCGGGCGGCGCCGGCCGCCGGCGGAGAAGGAGGGGGCAGTGCCCCCTCAAGAGAGAAGGGGGGCTGTGCCCCCCTCCAGCAAGGGAAGGAGAAGGGGGGCTGTTGCCCCCCCTCTCAGGCCACGCACAGGGGGCCCAGGTGGGCCCCCTGGCCGCCCACGGCCGCCGGCACAGCGCCGGCGGCGCCAGACTGGGGTGGCGCCGGCCACCCCAGGGAGAAGAGGGAGGAGGGGGCTGTTGCCCCCTCCACAGCAGCGCACGGGGGGGGGGGGGGCGCGAGCCCCCCCCCCCCCCCCCGGCCGCGCCCAGGCCGCCGGCCTCGCGCCGGCGGCGGTCTGCCCACGCCGGGGCGCCGGAGGAGGAGAGGCCGGCGGCGGAGATGGGGTCGCCGAGCCGGATCTAGGGGGAGAGAGGGAAAGAAATTGGAAAGGAAAAGAAGGGAAGAAAAGAGAAGAAAAGGAGAGAGGCCGGAGTTCTAGGGGTCCCCGCCGGCGTCGAGGTGGCCGGAGCGCCGGCGGTGGTGGCTGGATGGGGTCGGCCTTCTCTTGGAGAAGAAGAAAAAGGGAAGAAAGAAAAGTGAGGAGAAGAGAAGGAGAAAAGAAAAGATAAGGAAAAAGAAAAAGAAAAAGAAAAGAAAAAGAAGAGGGATGTAATGGGGTGAAGAGATTGATGGAAGGGGGTAGGTGGTGCCCACGTGGAGGAGTGGGCTGCTGGGGTTGTTGGGAGAAAAGAAAGAAAAGAAAGAGGAGAAAAGATAAGAAAATAATAATATTATAATATGTCGCGAAATATCGACTGTTCCGGAAAAATCCCCAAAAATACCCGGAGGTAGAAAACGTCATCCTGAGGAATAATACGAAATCGGTTTTCAGAAATAAAATCTCATTTTCAAATTAAAAATCCGGAAGCCAACCGCCGATACCGGTCTACACCGGGTCGGCCGGATTTTGATAAATTCTGAAAAATCCCAGAAAATGTATAAAGAAGAAAATATGATTTTAAGAAGTAAAGTGAAAGCGAAATTTGGAAATTCAATCCTGGTTGTAAACTAAAAATCCTGGAATCAACCAGCGATACTGGCCGATACCGAATCCGGTGGAATTTTCATAAATTCGTAAAATCCTCAGAAAAATGTATTTAGATAGGAAATGTGATTTTGAGAAATAATGTCTAAAGACACTTTTAGTAATTCCAATTAGTTTGTAAATTAAAAATTCGGGAATCGGTCAGCGGCACTGGCCGACACCGGTTTTGAAGATTTCCAATTTAATTCAGGAAAATTCCAGAAAATCATAGAAAATCTAAAATATTGGAAAACGATGATCAAAACTGAAATTGGTCAAATCGAATATCAGAATGTCCAAATCGAGCAATACTCTGGGATCGGGCCCTCGGTTCAGACTAGGGCTGACTCCGAGTCCACGAATCCAAATTCAAGACAAAACGTTCATGTAAATAGTTCGTACTACAAAACAAATACCGAAGGTAAATCGAAAAATACGATCGAAAAATCTGAATACGTAATTAAGTACGTATTCCGGGAGCGGGGTGTTACATGTACTGAGGCTTAGCGTACGTACGTGAGGGTTTCTCCGCCTTGCGTATGTTGCCATAATGTCTCCGTATCTGTGGAATCGGGGCGTTACATGGAAAGAAGGGGAAAGAAAGGAATAAAAGAAAGAAAAAAAGAAGGAAGAAGGAGAGGGGAGTGGGGGTGGTGGCCAGCAGCCGGCCACCGCCGGCGGCCTGAGGGCGGCGGCGGCGCGGCCTGGCCTGGGGGAGGAGGAAGGTTGGGTGGTGGTGTTGGAGTTGTTGTTGTTTGTTGTTGGAGGTGATGGTGGTGGTGGTGGTGGTGGTTGTGGTTGTGGTGGTTGATGGTGGTGTTGGAGAGTTGAAGGAGGAGGAGATGGTGTTGGGTGATGGGAGTGGAGGATTTGGTGGAATTGGTGGTGAATTTTGGAGAAGAAGATGAAGATGGAGTGATGGGTTTTGGGAAATTGGAGAAAAGGAGATTGAGTTTAGAGAGGAGGGAAGTGGGGAAGAAGTGGGGAGGTTGGGGGGCGGCGCCGGCTGCCCTGGTGGTGGAGGCGGCGGTTGTGAGGAGAGCTAGTGGGAGAGATGAAGGAGATGGAGAAAATGGGAAGATGTGAAAGAAAGAAAGGAAAAATATTTAGAAAGAGAGGGAGAGGGAGAGGGGGAGTGTAACGCCCCGATTCCAAGGCTACGGGGACGTCACTGCGACGTACATACGCAGGTCAGAAATACCCTTACGTATATACGCTAAGCATCAGTACAAACAAGAATCAGAGTACGACAAAGCGTAACGTCCTTTCATATGCCAACATAAGAAGTACAAGGTACAAGGTTATCACAGAATGTGACATATATTTACATATCGCATGCATCATATATCACAGCCAAACTCAAAAGTACGATTTACAAGATAATTACAAAGATGCTCACGAGCTGAAGAAAGGTCCCGCGAGCCAAAAGGAAAGTCTGGGATGACAGCAACCGAGACTAATCAGCCTGCTCGGAAAGGAAAGCCTGGTCCTCCACAGAAGGCTCCACCTCGATCCAAGGTTCGGAACCTGAACATACAAATTCAAGGGAGTCAGGACCTCCCAACAAGTAGAGCAGGTAACAGCCGAGTGGCAACAGAAACATGAACATGAAAGTTGTACAATATCATGAGAAATCAGCCAGCAAGTAGAAGAAGCGCAACATGCTAAAAAAGAAAGGGCATTATATAAGCTTAAGCTACGGCCTCATGAGACTAGTACCTCGAGGGAATAATCCAAACAAGGAAACCCTCATCTATATACCTTTATCTCATGACACCTGTAATCCAAGCGCATACAACACCCACAATTAGCGTCTTATTATTGTTATTATTATTATACTCGTCTTACCCTGATATCTAGCTATGTGAACTAGCGTCCCAGCACACATAGATCCATATCCGAGTAAAGCAAGGTTGTTATTGGAAACCAGCGGGGGTATCAACGAACTATGTTTACAGTGGGTCCCGTGCATACCCGGGACCACGGCCCAGGATGTTCCGTTGCTTGGTGGACGGAACCTGCCGCAAGGCTAACAGGAGGGACTTATTGTATGCCCTTATCATGATGGTACCAGGAAGGAGGGAGCCAGCACTCCCCTCGGTCGCCTGGAGGCCCACAGGTCAGACCGGAAATTTAGTTGCACAACATACCTAATACCACTGTAACCACGAACACATATTGACAGCCGCATGTTTCCCCCGACCCAATGCAAGTTGTCTTATTTTATGAATATTAGGTAATTATCAAATTTCGGGAATGAGCAGGAACATGTCAGGAATACAGGTATATCAGGAGTACTGGTTCGTACTATCATGTAATCAAGTTGGTAAATCATGAAGTCCGGTCATCATTCCCGTTACAGTGATAATTATAGGAGTCAGGTGTATCATGCCCTGTGTTAATGGATAGCATGATAAGAGGTGATATTCATCAAGTAACATATCATGAAATAACAATATATATAATGCGTGTTCCAAGTATAAGACTTATTCCCAAGAAAATAGTTAATCAAAGTGATTCAGTCAAGATTAGGTGATTAGTCGACTAATGGGGGAGTTAGTCGACTATAGGAAAAGGCAAGTCGACTAGTAAGGTGGCGTTTCAGGAGATCAGCGTTTTCAGAAAAAGGGTTAGTCGACTAGAGTATTGGGATAGTCGACTAGTCTGCTGCGTTTCGCAAAACGGCGTCTCACGAAGTCGCGTTTCACAGGTCCGCGTCTTGCCACAAGTCCGCGTCTCATGAATCCGCGTCTCACAAGTCCGCGTCTTGCCACAAGTCCGCGTCTCATGAATCCGCGTTTCACAAGTCCGCGTCTTGCCACAAAGTCCGCGTCTCATGAATCCGCGTTTCACAAGTCCGCGTCTTGCCATAAGTCCGCGTCTCATGAATCCGCGTTCACAAGTCCGCGTCTCACCAGAAGGAGTAGCCAGTAAGGGGATGAAAGAGTAGACCGCGTTTCAAGAAAGAGCGCGTCTCTCAAGGTCGCGTTTCCAAGAGCCGCGTTTCCCAGAGCTGCGTTCCAAGAATCGCGTCTCAGGAAAGTTAGTCGACTAGGGATAATAATTAGTCGACTAATAGGGTGCGTTTCAGAGTAACAAGGCTGCGTTTGCAAGAGAGCTAGTCGACTAATGGGCTGGCCAAGTCGACTAATATGGGTGCAGAACAAAGAACAGATCCTGATATTTGAGGGCTGAGTTTGTTGATATTATTACAAGTATAGAATTAATGTCCAAGTCTTGGCGAGTAGAATTACTCGCCTAGAACGCGTCCCAATGTCCAGCAAGAGTGCCAAGTGAAGAAGATGATCCCTTGCCAAGTCAATCACCAAAACGATCACCGGAATAATCGTGAACGATTACCGGGAAATCTACGGTGATGAAGCTCGGTCCCAAACCAAAAGGAGGGCACCGGCTAGAGTCCTGTCAACCGAGAAGAACACGGCCCCAAACCAAAAGGAGTGGCCGGTCTCACAAAAGGAAGAGGTTGATGGTGCAAGTCCAGTTCAATATGGCAAAACGAGATTTTGCAAACGGCGTGACGGGGAATGAAACTATAGTCCGCCGGAAAGAGGTTGACGAGGAGGCAAGGATGGTATGCTCGGTGGAGGCTACGGTGGTGCAGGTGGTGGTGGAGATGTGGTGAAGTTTGGTGGAAAAAATGGGTTCTTTGGTGGTGAAGAAGAGGAAGAAGATGGTGATGGAGATGATGTTTGGTTGGTTGTTGTAGTTGGAATGGAGGAGTATATGGAGAGGGGAGATTGGTGGATGGAATGGTGGAAGAGATGGTGGTGTATGGAGGGTGGAAGGGTGAGAATGGCCAGCCAAAGGGCTGTTTCTTGCTGCTGTGGACGTTCTCAGGAAGTGGAGAAGGAAGAAGAAATGAAAAGTGAAGAGAGAGAAGGAGTGGGGGAGTTATATATAAAGGGTAAGTTAAGATTATAACAAGTTTGCCATTCACTCAATGAAACTTGCGTTTCATGCTAAATTGGCCGCGTCCCACCACTCAAGGCTGCGTCTAGCTGCTGCTGGACGCAGTAAACAACCCTGCGTCCAAGAAAACCAAGATTGTGTTTACAGGAAAGTCAAAGAGGTATGGGTGATTTGACTAGTATTTGATTGGCCCATAAGCTTTAAATGCAGCATGAGAGGATGGCTGCATTAATGATGGATCCAGCTGGTGAAATCTCGCGTTTGAGGAAGGAGAGAGAAATACGGTAAAAAGAGAAAAGTGGAATACTTGGATAATTCTCGGTATCTGGGAAAATACCGAAAACTCCAGAAATGCCCAAAAATTGAAGCGACTCAGAAAGCTACCAAAAATTCTCAAAAATTATAAATATTATAAATGACTTTTGATGAAATCGGTTTTCAGAAATTCTATCTCAGTTTTAAAATAAAAATCCTGGAATACACTGAGAACGGTGTCTACACCGGGTAGGCTGAATTTTTGATAAAATCAGAAAAATCCCAGAAAATGCCTGAAGGAAGAAAATATAATTTTAAGAAGGAATGTGAAAGCGGAATCTAGAATTTTGATTTCAATTGCAAATTAAAATTCCTGGAATCAACCAATGATACTGGCCGACACCGGTTTTGAAGATTTATAATTAAATTCCGAAAAATTCCAGAAAATCATGAAAAATCTAGATTATTAGAAGATAATATTTGAAACTAAAATCAGTCAAATCTGGATACCGAACAGGTCAAATCATGCAGTACTGCTATATGAGTAAGGATAGTAGAAATAAATATAATAATAATATGCTCAAAAATCAGAATACGTAACTGTGCACGTATACTGGGAATGGGGTGTTACAATCTATCCACCTTACAAAAAATTTCGTCCTCGAAATTTCAGGAAGGGGAGATGACGGTAGAGAAGAATAGAAGAAAGGGTTTTACCAACTAAGTTGAAAATAGTTGAGGGTAACGCTCACGAATAACGTCCCCCGTTCCCATGTAGCCTCTCCTGGTGCGTGCCTATTCCAAGAAACCAATACTAGTGGTATTGCCTTATTCTTCAGAGTCTTAACACTTTTGTCCAGGATGGCCATCGGTTGTTCTTCGTAAGACAGATCAGGCTGTAGTTCCAGTTCGGAGTGATCCAGAATGTGACTCTCATCCTTGACATACTTCCTTAACTGTGATACATGGAATACATTGTGTACTCCTTCCAAAGATGGCGGTAGTGCCAATCGATAAGCCACCTCTCCCACGCGATCCAAAATTTCGAATGGGCCGATGTACCTGGGACTGAGTTTTCCACGAGTACCGAATCGGATTACCCCTTTGGTGGGTGATATCTTCAAAAATACATGGTCACCTGTTCTGAATTCTAATGGTCTTCTATTTATGTCTGCCCAATTCTTTTGTCGGCTCTGAGCTGCCCGGAGGTGATCTCTGATAATTCGGACTTTATCTGTTGTCTGAACTAGAATGTCTGGTCCCATAAGTCTTCTTTCGCCGACTTCATCCCAACATATCGGCGACCTGCATTTTCTGCCATACAATGCCTCAAATGGTGCCATTCTGATACTAGCCTGATAGCTGTTATTATAAGAGAACTCCACCAAATGAATACAGTCCTCCCATGACCCTTTAAATTCTATCATGCAGGCTCGTAACATGTCTTCAAGAATTTGAATGGTCCGTTCCGATTGTCCGTCTGTCTGGGGGTGATATGAAGTACTGAATTCCAGACGAGTCCCTAAACTTTCTTGGAGACTTTCCCAGAAATGTGATCGGAATCTTGTGTCTCTATCTGACACGATGCTAACTGGAATTCCATGTAGACGAACAATTCTTTCATGTACTTATCTGCAAGAACTTCTGTTGACTGACCTACTCTGAAAGGTAGAAAGTGAGCTGCTTTTGTGAGGCGGTCAACGATCACCCATACTGCATTGTTACCCTTAGGACTGCGAGGTAGAGCCGTAACAAAGTCCATGGTGATGTGTTCCCACTTCCATTCGGTATCGGCAATGGCTGTAGAAGTCCAGCTGTTCTTTGGTGTTCTGCCTTTATTTGCTGGCAACTAAGCACTTGGCCACATACTGGGCTATCTCCCTCTTCATGGCATTCCACCAAAATTTCTGCTTCAAGTCCCGATACATTTTAGTTCCTCCCGGGTGAATGGAATAGGCCGAACTATGTGCCTCTGCCAAATTTTCTGTCGGACTTCTCCTTGGGGGACACAAATTCTGTTACCAAAATATAGTGCATTATCCGAATGAACGCGGCGGATATCCGTCCTCAATCCAGCCTCTATTTGAGCTCTGAATTTCTGAAATCTGGGGTCTTCTTTTGAGCTTCTTTAATCTCATCCATCAAGGTTGACTGGATCTGAAAGGTCATCAACTGTCCTGTCCTATCGACTCCTTGTACTATCATCAGGTCCAGTTTCATGATGTCCCGAATTAACTCCTTCTGATGCGTAAGTAGTACTAGCATTTTATCCTCTGGCTTCCTGCTCAATGCATCTGGTACTGTATTAACTTTGCCCGGATGATACTGTAAGTCGATATCATAGTCTGCCATTAATTCAAGCCACCGTCTCTGCCTCATATTCAATTCTTTCTGTGTGAAAATATACTTAAGACTTTTGTGATCAGTGTAGATTAGCACCTTGTCTCCAGAAGATAATGTCTCCAGATTTTCAGTGCGAATATTACTGCCGCCAGTTCTAAGTCATGAGTTGGGTAATCCTCTCATGTGGTTTCAGTTGCCTGGATGCATAAGCTATGACATGACCATGCTGCATTAATACACACCCTAGGCCTTTTCCGGATGCATCACTGTATATAACCATCCTCCTCTTCCTGAGGGAGTCCTCAAAATTGGAGCTGTAATGAGTCTTTCCTTTAATTGCTCAAATGCTGCAGCACATTCCTCGGTCCATATATATTTTTCTCCTTTCCGGGTGAGCTTCGTTAACGGGGCTGCAATTTTAGAAAAATCTTGGACAAAGCGCCTGTAATATCGGCCAATCCAATAAAACTCTTAATTTCTATTACTGTCCTTAGAATTGGCCAGTCCTTTACTGCCTGAATTTTACTGGGGTCTACTGAAATTCCTTCTTCTGAAATTATGTGCCCAAGGAAGGTCATACGGTTCAACCAGAACTCGCACTTGCTTTGCTTAGCATGAAGTTGTTCCTGTTGGAGAGTCTGTAACACTATCCTCAAGTGTTCTGCATGCTCTCTGTCGTTCTTCGAGTAGATCAAGATGTCATCTATAAACACTACTACAAACTGATCCAAGTACGATGAGAACACTCTGTTCATCAAATCCATGAAACTGCAGGGGCATTGGTGACTCCGAAAGGCATAACTAGAAATTCATAATGGCCATAACGAGTCCTGAATGCTGTCTTGGAATATCTTCTTTCTTACCCTTAGCTGTGGTGATATCCTGATTGCAAATCCAACTTTGAAAATACTCGGGCCCATGAAGCTGATCAAACAGATCATCAATTCTTGGTAAGGGATACTTGTTCTTGATTGTAACCTTGTTCAATTCTCTGTAGTCTATGCATAACCGTTTACCACCGTCCTTTTTGTTTGCCAAGAGCACTGGTGCTCCCCATGGTGAAGCACTTGGCCTAATTAATCCTTTGTCTAAGTATTCTTGCAGCTGCTTTTTGAGAATCTCCAACTCAGCGGGTGCCATTCTGTATGGAGCCTTGGATATCGGAACTGTACCTGGAAGAGTATCAATGGAGAACTCAACTGTCTATCAGGTGGAAGTCCTGAGATTTCGGTAAACACTCCGGGAACTCATCCCAAACTGGTACTTTCTTTTTCTGGATCTCGGCCGTAGTCATCTGTGTTTTTCCTTTGGCAGGTTTGCGTTCTCCTCAAATTGGAACTCAGGCTGAAGCGGTATTCTGAAAATGACTTTCTTGTTTCGGCAATCAATGACCGCATGGTATCTGCTGAGCCATGTCATGCCTAAGATTATGTCGTACCCTCTAGTATCTAGTACGAGCATATCTATGGCCAAGGTTCTGTTACAGAGCTCTACAGGGCAATCAATACAAACCTTAGTAGTTATGACTACTCCATTCCCTGTACTAATCTCCATTGGTGGTCTAAAGTTCTAACAGGTATATAATGCAAGTCAACAAAACGATCAGATATGTAACAATGAGATGCACCCGAATCAAAGAGGGCAAGAACAGGTTTCGAGTGTACCTGATCTTACCTGTTACCACTTCTCCAGAAGTCTCGGCCTCTTCCGCTGTCAGGTTGTAAGCTCGTCCTCTTCCACGACCTGCTGCAGCTCTAACTCCCTCTGGACTGGGCGGTTTTTACTTGCTGTGGGGGAGGGGGAGAGCTCTCCTAACCATCGGTCCCTGGTTCCTCTGTCCATCTGGTCCTGGAAGTGCTGGTAGTACTTGGTTGGCTATTCCCATTCTATTGTGGGGGCAGACTTCTACTGAATGATCATGGGAACCACATGCCAGGCATAAACCATTTGCCCTTCGGAATTCTGCTGAGTGTGACCCGGTTTCTGGCAATAGTTACAAACGGGGAATGGTTGGGTGTCTGGAAGGGGGCTCGCCGAAATGGTCGTCTCATTGGCGGAACCCTCGCCGCTCTATATGGACCTCCTCTCCCTGCTTGTGGGAAATGGCCTTTTCATGGCCTGGTCCCCATCATGTTAGTCTTCCCTTTCTCCAGTCCTCGCTCAACTTCCCGAGCTATGGTGAGGACTTGGGAATACGTTTTCAGCTGCTGGGGCATCAAGAGGATCTGAATGTCCATTCGCAAACCCTGTTGGAATCTACTCGCTCGCTTCTCTTCATCAGCTACCATATATGGAGCGAAGCGGCTCAGCCTCAAGAACTCAGCGGCCATACTCATCCACAGACCGGTTCCACTGCTGAAGTCGGATGAACTGTTCTTCCATTTCTTTCTGGCCGGGTGGCAGGGAAAAATCTACTATAGAAGCTTTGGGAGAACTGTCCCACGAGACAGGTTTCTCCAATCTCGCTTCTTCAGCTAGCCACCAGGTCCTGGCTACATCCTTTAGCTGAATCTTGGCGACCTCCACTTGATTTTCTTTTGGGACCCGGGCTGCGTTCAACAGATCTGTGGTGTCAATCAGCCATTGCTCAGCATCTAGTGGTTTCTCTTCTCCGTGAATATCGCGGTTGTAACCGCCTGAAGTCTGATACATTCCCCGGCCTTTGTTCCTTGGGAGTTACTAACTCTTGCGAAGGAGTTCCGTTGCTTGTTGCTGATTTTCCATCATAGTCTGGATAACCCTCAGAATCTCAACATTCTCCCCGCGGGTCCATTCGATGCTTGTCCGGCATTGTTACGACTCGTCCTTCTATCCATACTTATGTTGGTAAAAAGGAGACTGGAAACTGGAAAGATGAAATGATTTTAGGACACAAGGAAAGGAATCAAGAAGGACAAGATAACTTGTACATTGTAGTTGGCAATGGCAAATTACATTAATTTGCTGCTGATTGTACTATAGGTGTGAGAGCTAGGCTCTGATACCAACCTGTAACGCCCCGATTCCAAGGCTACGGGGACGTCACTGCGACGTACATACTCAGGTCAGAAATACCCTTACGTATATACGCTAAGCATCAGTACAAACAAGAATCAGAGTACGACAAAGCGTACGTCCTTTCATATGCCAACATAAGAAGTACAAGGTACAAGGTTATCACAGAATGTGACATATATTTACATATCGCATGCATCATATATCACAGCCAAACTCAAAAGTACGATTTACAAGATAATTACAAAGATGCTCACGAGCTGAAGAAAGGTCCCGCGAGCCAAAAGGAAAGTCTGGGATGACAGCAACCGAGACTAATCAGCCTGCTCGGAAAGGAAAGCCTGGTCCTCCACAGAAGGCTCCACCTCGATCCAAGGTTCGGAACCTGAACATACAAATTCAAGGGAGTCAGGACCTCCCAACAAGTAGAGCAGGTAACAGCCGAGTGGCAACAGAAACATGAACATGAAAGTTGGTACAATATCATGAGAAATCAGCCAGCAAGTAGAAGAAGCGCAACATGCTAAAAAAGAAAGGGCATTATATAAGCTTAAGCTACGGCCTCATGAGACTAGTACCTCGAGGGAATAATCCAAACAAGGAAACCTCATCTATATACCTTTATCTCATGACACTGTAATCCAAGCGCATACAACACCCACAATTAGCGTCTTATTATTGTTATTATTATTATACTCGTCTTACCTGATATCTAGCTATGTGAACTAGCGTCCCAGCACACATAGATCCATATCCGAGTAAAGCAAGGTTGTTATTGGAAACCAGCGGGGGTATCAACGAACTATGTTACAGTGGGTCCCGTGCATACCCGGACCACGGCCCAGGATGTTCCGTTGCTTGGTGGACGGAACCTGCCGCAAGGCTAACAGGAGGGACTTATTGTATGCCCTTATCATGATGGTACCAGGAAGGAGGGAGCCAGCACTCCCCTCGGTCGCCTGGAGGCCCACAGGTCAGACCGGAAATTTAGTTGCACAACATACCTAATACCACTGTAAACACGAACACATATTGACAGCCGCATGTTTCCCCGACCCAATGCAAGTTGTCTTATTTTATGAATATTAGGTAATTATCAAATTTCGGGAATGAGCAGGAACATGTCAGGAATACAGGTATATCAGGAGTACTGGTTCGTACTATCATGTAATCAAGTTGGTAAATCATGAAGTCCGGTCATCATTCCCGTTACAGTGATAATTATAGGAGTCAGGTGTATCATGCCTTGTGTTAATGGATAGCATGATAAGAGGTGATATCATCAAGTAACATATATGAAATAACAAATATATAATGCGTGTGTTCAAGTATAAGACTTATTCCCAAGAAAATAGTTAATCAAAGTGATTCAGTCAAGATTAGGTGATTAGTCGACTAATGGGGGAGTTAGTCGACTATAGGAAAAGGCAAGTCGACTAGTAAGGTGGCGTTTCAGGAGATCAGCGTTTCAGAAAAAGGGTTAGTCGACTAGAGTATTGGGATAGTCGACTAGTCTGCTGCGTTTCGCAAAACGGCGCTCACGAAGTCGCGTTTCAACAGGTCCGCGTTTGCCACAAGTCCGCGTCTCATGAATTCCGCGTTTCACAAGTCCGCGTCTTGCACAAGTCCGCGCGTCTCATGAATCCGCGTTTCACAGTCCGCGTCTTGCCAACAAGTCCGCGTCTCATGAATCCGCGTTTCACAAGTCCGCGTCTCACCAGAGGAGTTAGCCAGTAAGGGGATGAAAGAGTAGACCGCGTTTCAAGAAAGAGCGCGTCTCTCAAGGTCGCGTTTCCAAGAGCGCGTTTCCCAGAGCTGCGTTTCCAAGAATAGCGTCTCAGGAAAGTTAGTCGACTAGGGATAATAATTAGTCGACTAATAGGGTGCGTTCAGAATAACAGGCTGCATTTGCAAGAGAGCTAGTCGACTAATGGGCTGGCCAAGTCGACTAATATGGGTGCAGAACAGAGAACAGATCCTGATATTTGAGGGCTGAGTTTGTTGATATTATTACAAGTATAGAATAATGTTCCAAGTCTTGGCGAGTAGAATTACTCGCCTAGAAACGCGTCCAATGTCCAGCAAGAGTGCCAAGTGAAGAAGATGATCCCTTGCCAAGTCAATCACCAAAACGATCACCGGAATAATCGTGAACGATTAACGGGAAATCTACGGTGATGAAGCTCGGTCCCAAACCAAAAGGAGGGCACCGGCCTAGAGTCCTGTCAACCGAGAAGAACACGGCCCCAAACCAAAAGGAGTGGCCGGTCTCCACAAAAGGAAGAGGTTGATGGTGCAAGTCCAGTTCAATATGGCAAAACGAGATTTTGCAAACGGCATGACGGGGAATGAAACTATAGTCCGCCGGAAAGAGGTTGACGAGGAGGCAAGGATGGTATGCTCGTGGAGGCTACGGTGGTGCAGGTGGTGGTGGAGATGGTGGTGAAGTTTTGGTGGAAAATGGGTTCTTTGGTGGTGAAGAAGAGGAAGAAGATGGTGATGGAGATGATGTTTTGGTTGGTTGTTGTAGTTGGAATGGAGGAGTATATGGAGGGGAGATTGGTGGATGGAATGGTGGAAGAGATGGTGGTGTATGGAGGGTGGAAGGGTGAGAATGGCCAGCCAAAGGGCTGTTTCTTGCTGCTGTGGGACGTTCTCAGGAAGTGGAGAAGGAAGAAGAAATGAAAAAGTGAAGAGAGAGAAGGAGTGGGGGAGTTATATATAAAGGGTAAGTTAAGATTATAACAAGTTTGCATTCACTCAATGAAACTTGCGTTTCATGCTAAATTGGCCGCGTCCCACCACTCAAGGCTGCGTCTAGCTGCTGCTGGACGCAGTAAACAACCTGCGTCCAAGAAACCAAGATTGTGTTTACAGGAAAGTCAAAGAGGTATGGGTGATTTGACTAGTGTTTGATTGGCCCATAAGCTTTAAATGCAGCATGGAGAGGATGGCTGCATTTAATGATGGATCCAGCTGGTGAAATCTCGCGTTTGAGGAAGGAGAGAGAAATACGGTAAAAAGAGAAAAGTGGAATACTTGGATAATTCTCGGTATCTGGGAAAATACCGAAAACTCCAGAAATGCCCAAAAATTGAAGCGACTCAGAAAGCTACCCAAAAAATCTCAAAAATCATAAATATTATAAAATGACTTTTGGTGAAATCGATTTTCAGAATTCTATCTCAGTTTTAAAATAAAAATCCTGGAATACCTGAGAACGGTGTCTACACCGGGTAGGCTGAATTTTTGATAAAATCAGAAAAATCCCAGAAAATTCCTGAAGGAAGAAAATATAATTTTAAGAAGAGGAATGTGAAAGCGGAATCCAGAATTTTGATTCCAATTGCAAATTAAAATTCCTGAATCAACCAATGATACTGGCCGACACCGGTTTTGAAGATTTATAATTAAATTCCGAAAAATTCCAGAAAATCATGAAAAATCTAGATTATTAGAAGATAATATTTGAAACTAAAATCATTCAAATCTGGATACCGAACAGG
>JAVJIF010004611.1:0-92743 GCA_038442645.1 Agave tequilana
TTTAGATATTTATAGACAATAGATCATATGTTTACATTGTCATTGTTTATGATGTCAGCATTTATCCCAGAGATTGAAAGTCTCTCTTTATTGATTTGGATATTTTTGGGATTTATTGGGCCTGCCAATACCAGAATTAGTTGGTGGATTATGTCAGAGTAGAATATGACTTGAAAATTGGGGATTAGATCAGAGTAGTTCGGATGGTGGATTTTACGGATATACCTTAAAGTAGTAATAGTCTACGATAATTATATTATGGGAGATAGAGTATTAATGATGATGGATCAAATATAATCAATGTATATAAACTCCATATTTTATTTGATTCTGAGGTATTAGTATCCTATCAATTCATGTGAATTTGTTTATCATATCGGTTTTGGAACTATGGGTGATGTAACTTAGACTGTGATCGGATTGGAAATTAAGGTGGATTAGTTAGCGATTGTGTTTAATGTTGGCCCAAAGGCCTTCCACTCTAGTTTTGATGATGATTAACTCATGTAGTTATGTGTACTAATAATCTTGTGATTTTAGTTTCAGATCATTAATTAAGATATTAGTTGGTGATTAGCTTCAACAAGATGATTTGGAAGCTATTCACATGGTGATTCAAGAGCCCGAGCGACAAGATCATATATAGCACTCATTGGAGTCAGGCTCGGTGGATCACGAAGTTTTGGATCGAGTCGGCTTGGAGACGGCGCTCTACAAGAAGACATCGGTACCATAGTATAGTTTTGTGATTAGATCCAAATTGTAAAGATTAGAATAGTATGATATGCTCAAGTTCACAACACACACACGTTTCATGTTTTAGTTTTCGTTTTTGGTTTAACCGATCTTGGTTTGCATGAATAGATATTATATCAAAACAAGTTTATATGGTTTAATGTATATTAGATTTGTTCTATATACATGCATGCTTCAATTATTTAAACAAACTTAGCTTGATAGTCTATTTCATGTGTTTTATGTTTTGGTATTTTTAACAAAACTTATTTTTGGAATTAAAGACAAAAACTATGATATATATTTGTTTCTTGTATATTGGACCTATGTCCATATGCAACATGCTTAATAGTGTTTAAATATCATGTTTTTGTGTTTCAATGAGTTTTAGGAAAAATCAGATTTCCTATTGAAAAATACATGTTTGGTAAAATACAGTTTTTGTTTTTTGGTAAAATGATAAGACACAAAAATATTTCAAATTGCATGATATTTGAGTTGAAATTTTTATCACATGTTTATATATCAATGTAAAATGTTAAAACTATTTTTGGGATTTTTACAAGATTTACAAGAATTTTTAGAAATATTTTAACTGTTTTTCTGACCCAGTTTTTGACCCAGAACTGGATGACAGGCCAGGTCAGTCGACCGCGCGGTCGACCGACCAAGGGCCGGTCGACCGAGCGGTCAACCGACGTGCACAAAGCTGTGCACGTCTGGCAGCACAGTGGGCCGGTCGACCGGACCAGAGAGCTTTGCTCTCTGCATCTGGACGGTCGACCGGGCGGTCGACCGGAACAGAGAAGTCTGCTCTCTGTATCTGGGCGGTCAACCGGCCGGTCGACCGGTAGCTGCCAGCGGTCAAATGTGACCGTTGGCCGGTCCACCAACCGGTCGACCGGTAGTTCAATTTTGGCAGTTTCTGCTGCCAACGACTATATTTTTTGGGGGCTATAAATACCCCATTAATAGCCTGTTTTCTCTAAGTTTTTAAGAGCTAATTTTTCCTGACTCTCTAGTGTTTTCACAGCAATTAAAAGAAGTTTTTGGGCTTTAAATTGAACAATCTATTTGGTTTTTTTGCTAGGGTTTGGAAAATCAAGAAAGGGTTTTTTGGAAAAGATTTTGATTCAACTTCTTCATCTTGGTTTCTAGTTTTTCTCAAAGATTTTCTTTGAGATTTTGATTTCCATTCCTTTGGTTTTCTCCACACTTGAGCTACATCTACTATCTCATTCTATAGGATTTTTGTGTGGGAAAGAAATTGTTTGTGGTTGTTTGTTAGACCACCAAGTTGTAAACCCAATCTTTGCTTGGCTTTGTGCCTTTGGGTTGTATCCCTCAAGTTGTGAGGTGATCCTTGTGTTGCTTTGTGCTAATCCCTCAAGTTGTGAGGTGATTGTTTGTTGGCTTGGAGTTGTGCCTCAAGGAGGAGGTTGTGTTTGTAAGGAGAGGAGTTGGGTACTCCTTGTAATTGTTATTGCCCCAAATCCTCGGTGGAGGTTCCCTTTGTGGGAGTCCTTTGTGACAAGCTAGTGGACTTGAAATCCTTCTGGGTGAAGGCGGGGATGTAGAGCAGGGTGCTTGAACCTCGAAACATATCTTGTTGTTTGCGCTTGATCCCTTGACTCTTACTCTATCTCTCTCTCTTTACTTTTGTGCCTTGCATCATATCATATTGTTCACTCATACTTATATGCTTGGCTTGGTTGTGTGCATCACTTGTTGCTTGCATCTTGTGTAATTGTAATTAGTTTTTAAATTCCGCATTTAGTTCACTAGATTAACATAATCACCTATTCACCCCCCTCTAGGTGATTTCAATTGGTATCAGAGCCTACGCTCCTGATATTTTGGTTTAACCACCTTGTAGTGAGATCTTGGTTTGCTAATCTTCATTTGCATTGAAATTGCACTCATGGATAGCCCTCCTATGTTTGATTTTTCTAGACATGATATTTGGAAGGCCAAGATGAGTAGTCATTTAAAAAGCCTAGGACATCTAGTTTATCAAGCCACTACTCAAGAATCCTACCCAAATGCCAGCAAGCATAAGAAGGCCAATGCACTTGCACTTAAAACACTTAGAGCATCTCTTAATGAAGATCTTTTACATGTGTTTGATCATTATGATTCGGCTTTTGCAGTTTGGAGCATACTGACTTCTCCCGAGCTTCTAAGGATTATCAATAAGTTGAGGAGATCTAGGAGAGACATGTCCGATGAGCATTGCCTCATGGTCTAAGGGAAAGACTCCCTTGAGGTACAATCAGATTCTCAACTAGATGATTGCTCTAGTTCCTATTGCTATGGTTGTTTAGAAGCTCAAACCTTAAATATGGAACTTGCCACAAAGCTTGAAATTTTTTTGAAAAAACATAATCTTTTGAAAAAGAATAATCTTGAACTAAAAGAAGAAATGAAGGTTTGTACTCAACTTTTGAATCAGTTTTGCAAGAGAAGGAAGAAATTACTAGTGAACGTGACTCACTAAGATCTCAACTAGACCTTACCCTAAAAGAGATTGATGTTTTAAAAGGCAAAAATGATTGTGATGATGTTATGAAAAACAATGAGGTTTTATCTTCTAAATTAGATTTTGTTTTAAAAGATAACCTTGTTTTGAAAAATGAAATTGATTTCATTACAAAAGAATTGAATTTTGTTTTAAAGAAAAATGAATCTTTAAAAATTGATATAGATTCACATGTTTGCCATGCTAGTGTAGCTTCACCTAGCACATCTTTTGCATGCTCCACTTTATCTTCTAGTATTGAAAATGACATAAATGTTTTGAAGAAAAGTGTTGATTGTTTGGGCTCCACTTTGAGCCAATGTACTTTGAATCATACACGCTTGGAAATCTTGGTTCGCAAGAAACAAGTTCCATCTTTACATGTACACCCATCACGGCATACACATGCTCATCACGGACACAACCATCACTTGTACACATTGTGGTCGTAAGGGCCACCTTGCTAGATTTTGCTATGATCGTTTACATATTGAAAATTTAGCAAATAATCTTGTTTGGGTTAGAAAAGATACTAACCCCCGTGGACCCAAAAGAAAATGGGTACCAAGACCACCCCTTTGATTTTTGATGTAGGAGTGGGCTCTCGCATAACGTGAGAGTGTTGGTGCCTTGAAGTGGATGCGTTCCGTGCCTTAAAAAAAACAATTTGGATGCATCACTTTCAAGGGGAGTTTGGTGGAGAAGACCACCATTGGTTTGGAGAACTAGAGAAGTGCCTTCATCGGTTTTGGTATCTATCTCTAACTCCCGTTTATATTTACATGCTTTTCATGTTCATCTATTTATAGCATGCCATGTTTATTAGACTTTTGACATGCATGTATAGCTTTTGAGATCACCCATGCTTATATGGACCCATTTGTTGTGTTCTCACCATTCGTTTAGCTATTATGTATATCATGATTCTAATAGCATGTGGATTTACTTCATGATCATTTTTATGACTATTATGATGATTTATGTGTCGTTTTATGCTTCATGATTTGAATATATGTTTAGATGTTAGTTTTCATTAAGATTAGGAATTATACTTGTACATAGAATGAGCCACAAGTAAATCTTTTTATGTTTGTGCTTGAATGCCTATTTGTACCCATTAGATGTGCTAGTATAGTCTAGTTTTGATGATTCATGCATTCTAACTTGTATTCCTCATTTTGGATATGTTTTCTATGATCATGTGTTTTAACTTCATGTATATGTCTATCTTGTCCAAACTATTGATTATACATATACATCCTTTGAGCCACGTGCCTTCATGCAAATACCTTTGTGGACTCATTTTTTTTTAGGATATGTATGTATACTTTAGTTTGTACATGACATACATATGCCTTGAAGTTTAAATCGTTTTGATGAGTTTCATGTTTTTAGGTAATTTCAATTGATAATGAAATTTAGGTTTTAAGGAATTTCACATGAGCTTAATTGAATATTTTCATGTTGATATGTGTACATTATACTTGTACACTCACTTTATTAGTTTACTCATGATTTGTTTTCATGAGACTATGATATGGGCTTTATGGACTTTGAGTGTTTAGTGATCATGTGATTTACATGTGTTTCATGAAAACAATTTTGTTTTATTCCTTACTTGAAGGATTTCGTACTAGTTTAAAAGTTTTTCCTATAACTAGTTCGTATTCTTCACTATGGTAGAGTTTTTCAAACATACTACATTTTCAAACCTATTTTTGAAAACCCCTACCTTCCACGGGCGGTTGGATGGGCGATCATGCTCATGTGTGCTTTATAGTGAAAATCTTTTTAAACTTGAACATGAAATGGGAGGATAGGAATATGAGATATACACTTGATCTTATTGTTGTTTCAATTGGTATCATTGGATTCTTTCAATTGATATCAATATTAACATTTCTTGTATACTCATATATTTTTATGTATGTATGCTTACATTTCAAATAGTATCAATTTCGATTGGTATCTAATATTCCATACATATATATTTGTTTATGCTAAGGCTTGAGCTTCAACTTTGTTTCAATTGATTTAGCTTTCAATTGGTATCTTAATTCGAGCCTACGCATTGTTTTTGTTGGTATTTCATAAAGGGGGAGAAAATCTTGTATTTCATCTTTCAATTGGTATTCCACTCCCTTGCTTTATGATAGAAAATAATGATTTCAATTGGTATCTTATGCCTTAAAAAGAATAATAATTTCAATTGGTATTAAGATTTATGTTTAGAAATTCAAAATTTGTAATGTTTAATTTCAATTTGTATCAAGATTGTTTATTTACAATTGATATGATATTTGTTTACTTATCAATTGGTATCAAGATTTTTTGTTTTTCAATTGGTATAGTTTCATTTTTAATTGGTATCATATTTGATTTGACCAATCATTGATATCGTTGTTGTTTTAGACAAAAAGGGGGAGAACATCCCTTGATTGATTCTTTGTTTTGAATAAAAAGAAGAGAAGAATATGTTTTTATTATTTTGTTTTGTCTTTAACCCCTTTGTTGATGATTGACAAAAAGGGGAGAAGAATTTGAGTTTATATATGCATATTATGCATGTTTTATGTTTTTATTAAGTTCATTTGGTATCAAAGCATTATTTAAAGAACATGTTTATTTTTGGTATCAAAAGCTTGTAAAAGAGATCATTAGTTTTGTTTTGCATATATTAAGTTTTAATTGGTATCTAGAGCATGTTTATTTGTTTAGTTTAGATAAATGTATCTAGAGCATGTTTATTTGTTTTTGGTATCAAAAGCTTGTAAAAGAGATCATTAGTTTTGTTTTGCATATATTAAGTTTAATTGGTATCTAGAGCATGTTTATTTGTTTAGTTTAATTGATATCTAGAGCATGTTTGTTTTTTTTAAAATTTCATTGGTATCTAGAGCCTTTTATTGTTTATGCATATCTATGCATGTTTCGTGTTTTATATTCATTGCATATTTATGTTATTTGTTTATGCATGAGTTAAGGGGGAGCTTCTTTGAAGCTTAACTTTAATCCATGCATATATAACTCCATGTGTTTTGTCATCATCAAAAAGGGGGAGATTGTTGGCCCAAAGGCCTTCCACTCTAGTTTTGATGATGATTAACTCATGTAGTTATGTGTACTAATAATCTTGTGATTTTAGTTTCAGATCATTAATCAAGATATTAGTTGGTGATTAGCTTCAACAAGATAATTTGGAAGCTATTCACATGGTGATTCAAGAGCCCGAGCGACAAGATCATATATAGCACTCATTGGAGTCAGGCTCGGTGGATCACGAAGTTTTGGATCGAGTCGGCTTGGAGACGGCGCTCTACAAGAAGACATCGGTACCATAGTATAGTTTTGTGTTTAGATCCAAATTGTAAAGATTAGAATAGTATGATATGCTCAAGTTCACAACACACACACGTTTCATGTTTTGGTTTTCGGTTTTTGGTTTAACCGATCTTGGTTTGCATGAATAGATATTATATCAAAACAAGTTTACATGGTTTAATGTATATTAGATTTGTTCTATATACATGCATGCTTCAATTATTTAAACAAATTTAGCTTGATAGTCTATTTCATGTGTTTTATGTTTTGGTATTTTTAACAAAACTTATTTTTGGAATTAAAGACAAAAACTATGATACATATTTGTTTCTTGTATATTGGACCTATGTCCATATGCAACATGCATAATAGTGTTTAAATATCATGTTTTTGTGTTTCAATGAGTTTTAGGAAAAATCAGATTTCCTATTGAAAAATACATGTTTGGTAAAATACAGTTTTTGTTTTTTGGTAAAAATGATAAGACACAAAAATAGTTCAAATTGCATGATATTTGAGTTGAAATTTTTATCACATGTTTATATATCAATGCAAAATGTTAAAACTATTTTTGGGGATTTTTACAAGATTTACAAGAATTTTTAGAAATATTTTAACTGTTTTTCAGACCCTGTTTCTGACCCAGAACTGGCTGACAGGCCAGGTCGGTCGATCGCGCGGTTGACCGAACCAAGGGCCGGTCGACCGAGCGGTCGACCGACGTGCACAGAGCTGTGCATGTCTGGCAGCACAGTGGGCCGGTCGACCGACCGGTCGACCGGACCAGAGAGCTTTGCTCCTGTATCTGGACGGTCGACCGGGCGGTCGACCGGAATAGAGAAGTTTGCTCTCTGTATCCGGCCGGGTCCCGGTAGCTGCCAGCGGTCAAATGTGACCGTTGGCCGGTCGACCGACCGGTCGACAGGTAGTTCAATTTTGACAGTTTCTGCTGCCAACAGTTATATTTTTCTTGGGGCTATAAATACCCCATTAATAGCCTGTTTTCTCTAAGTTTTTAAGAGCTAATTTTTCCTGACTCTCTAGTGTTTTCACAGCAATCAAAAGAAGTTTTTGGGCTTTAAATTGAACAATCTATTTGGTGTTTTTGCTAGGGTTTGGAAAATCAAGAAAGGGTTTTTGGGAAAAGATTTTGACTCAACTTCTTCATCTTGGTTTCTTTTTTTCCCAAAGATTTTCTTTGAGATTTTGATTTCCATTCCTTTGGTTTTCTCCACACTTGAGCTACATCTACTATCTCATTCTATAGGATTTTTGTGTGGGAAAGAAATTGTTTGTGGTTGTTTGTTAGACCACCAAGTTGTAAACCCAATCTTTGCTTGGCTTTGTGCCTTTGGGTTGTATCCCTCAAGTTGTGAGGTGATCCTTGTGTTGCTTTGTGCTAATCCCTCAATTGTGAGGTGATTGTTTGTTGGCTTGGAGTTGTGCCTCAAGGAGGAGGTTGTGTTTGTAAGGAGAGGAGTTGGGTACTCCTTGTAATTGTTATTGCCCCAAATCCTCGGTGGAGGTTCCCTTTGTGGGAGTCCTTTGTGGACAAGCTAGTGGACTTGAAATCCTTCTGGGTGAAGGCGGGGATGTAGAGCAGGGTGCTCGAACCTCGAAACATATCTTGTTGTTTGCGCTTGATCCCTTGACTCTTACTCTATCTCTTTCTCTCTATTTACTTTTGTGCCTTGCATCATATCACATTGTTCACTTATACTTATATGCTTGGCTTGGTTGTGTGCATCACTTGTTGCTTGCATCTTGTGTAATTGCAATTAGTTTTTAAATTCCGCATTTAGTTCACTAGATTAGCATAATCACCTATTCACCCCCCTCTCTAGGTGATTTCATTTAAATGTGTGAATTCTAGTGTGAACCATTTAACAGACTCAATCTTTTTCTTACAAATGTTAAATCAGATGAGAATTTAATTAGATATTGGTAACTGATTAAATAGGAGATTCTTTATTAAAAGATGGGATCTTGGACTTTTTTAATAGACTCGATTTGGGATAGAGTTGACATTGGGTTGAGGAATAGTTGTTGATTGGACTGGTCAGAACTAGTGGATTTTACGTTTGTACATTCGATTAGTTACCTTAGATTTGAATCCTTTTGATTGAGCTTGATGGAACTGAGGGTAAACCGATGACTTGGATTGGATTTGGATAGCGATGACTATTTAGATATGGTGGAGTATGTATTTATTTTAGATATTAAGACTTGTATACACCAGTGATTTAGAGGAGGGACATATTGATGACTTAGAGGATTAGAGTAGATTAATAGTAATGAGAGAACTGTGTTACTGATTAATTGAGCTTCGTATAGGCAATGAACTGAATAATTGATGGTTACATTGACCGTATTGCGATTATGTGTTAGAGAGACTGGTTATTGTTATATTCTAGTGCAGATGGATGAGATTGTCTATTGATCAGTGTTCAAACTTGTTATTGTATTAATTTATGTTACTAAAATTACTGAAAAAATATTGTCAGAACGTAACACATGTATTGTTTCATTATTTTACCATTTACACGGTTATATTGTTCACATTATTATCGTTACCATTATTGACATTGTTACTATCACCGTATCGTCCCAGTAATCGAAATAACATGAATATTGATCGATCTAAATAATAATATAACAGACAGCTTACATCGGGACTGGGGAATTTGATATAGGAGACGGCGTCTGTATTTTGGGTGGACCTAGAATATAGGTTGCGCAGCTGAGATACGGTTCCACTGCAGGGTTCCAGGGGATGACTAACATCCCGTATTATTCCACTGTTATTGTTATTGACTACCTAGTGGTAGGACCTGGTTCAGCGCTAGGTGATTGGGCCGTGGTTCCGAGTATGTACGGAACCCACCTAAAGTATAGATAATGTCTCAATCTATTGATTTCAATAACTTAGAAGCTCGATTGGCACGTGTGGTCGGCGCAGTATGGGATGCGTCTACTGCAGGTGACAATTGATGTTCGCTGACATAATTAATAATGATAAACTGTTCATTGTATACTGTGACTAATTGTATCCACTTGATTTATTAGACTGTGACAGACACCTGATGATACATATGATCTGATTGTACACTTGACTATAGCACAGACAAACTTTATTATTGTTCATTTATTTATAGTATGTTATTTAAGTCTTATTCCAGTATATGTTTTCATAGTCTGCTTACACGTTATATGCGCGTGCACCTTCCTTTTATATACACACTCATTGAGAGTTCTGACTCCTTGGATTTGCACATTCTAGTATATGGGTATTTCTTTTACTGATCAGGTAGTTGGAGAGGATCACATGCTTTACGAGGAGCTGAAATTTCTTATTTGATTACCCTTTCTCTATATTTTCTTGCTTTTCTTTATTCCTATTGCTTCCATGATTCTGTGCTTTGGACTTATTGTTATTCTATTCCATTATTCATCTGTTATCATGTGTGATCATTCATATGTTATATTGCAGTGATGTTGATTCTTCATAGTGATTATATAGCTTGTTCAGGTTATTTTAGGTTTAGCGTGTATACGTGGAGTTTTCTCCTCGCGTGTATGCGTTGCCGACTCTCATTGCGACTCCGTTTCCACGTATTTTGAGAAACGGGGCGTGACAGATTATATCCCAAATTTCATGGTAATTTATAATATCAGACAGACTAACTTATGTGACTTATGACCTTTTTTGCCCAAATGCAATTGTTGCTATTGGATCTTTTTTGCAACTACAATGCAATTGCAATGTGTAGTCGCATGAACCAAATAGCTGCAACTGAACATTTTTGTAACTGCAATTGAAACTGCAAATCCAATTGCAATGAAGCTAACAACTTGCAGTCACTTGCAATTTCAAGTGTCCACGACAATGATGACGAGGGTATAAAAGTATACCTGCTTTGCTCCTTTCGTAAGATAATGGAAAAAGGGGGAAAAAAGGAAAAAAAAATGATATAAAAAGAAAAACTGTGTTTTGCTTTGATTTGCAGAGAATCCAATATCTCTTGTACTTGGAAAGTAAAGCTAACCTATTATTGCAAGCTTTCTCCATGACAAAGATCCATGGGCAATTCACACAAGGATGAGACCCACACGTAAGTCTCTAATAAATTCATACTAGGAACACATTTGTGTATATAGTCCAAATTATTGCGTTCATATCCTCCAAGTGCATTTTTTCTGAACACTATGTTATAAACTAGAATTATCCTAATTATAAAAGATATTTGTAAGCTTACATCATAATTCTCAGATAAAAACAAATGGCTCTCGCCCATTGCCAATGAAAAGATTCTAAACTACAGCCGAGAGAAAGAGGTGTTTTATCGTTCGTGCTATGTTCAATTGGTCACCTTAGAGGATTTAAGCTCCAAATTAACATGCTCCGATGGTTTATAGACTTGAGATAGCTTGGCCTACAATCCTTAAACAGGCTAAAGTTTTCTGGCCCACTGTTGTTTCCTCGAAAAAATTGAAAGCGTGCAAAATCTTTATTTGATTGTAAAGAAAATTACAGTCTTGATCTTGGGATCTTCTTGCTCTCGTTGGAAGCACGCTGGTCAAGTATGAAACCTTATTCAGTGGCTAAAATCTCAAAGAGATTGAAAATTCAACTTGAACTCAGCAAGTTTGTAGAGTTTTCTCCTCTAACACAATGTGTATTCAGTAGCCTTATGCTTAGTTTCAGCCTTCTGTGATTATCAAGCTTCAAGCATCAATTTGCTTTTTCAGGGATTTTCTTCCTCTAGCTTTTGGCTTCTTGGGCCCTCCTCCCCTTTTATAGCTTCTCAGAGCTATTTATAGAGAAGTCTGGGGTGTAACTAACCCTTTAAATCTCTCTATTAATGGAGATTAATCCCTTATTAAGTGAAAAAAGTGGGGTGTAATTGACCTAGTACGTAGCTGTCAGTTATAGCAGAAACATAGGTCTCACGTGGAATGCGGACCTCGCTCTGATGAAGGAACGCGGAGCTCACAGGCTTGTGTGTTGAGTTGAAGACGCAGAGCTACGCATCACATTTTGAGGAGCAATGTGACTGTCGCGTTTAGCATAGAACGTGACCCTCGCGTTTGTTGTTATTGAAGTGCGACATTCACTTTTGAGTTGAAACGCGACCATCGCGTTGGGAACGAGGCTCGCGTCTGAGTTTTGCGAACGCGACCTCCGCGTTTTAAAAGGACGCGAGATCCACATTTGAGTGGAGATGTGACCCTCGCGTTTGGCATGAGGACTGCGTCTAAGGCTTAGTCTTCAGTAATTTTTTGACAGCCTACAATTGTGGGACCAGAAACCATCCAAGAAATGTCTAAGCCCACCACTATTGCGTTGTTCCTTGACTTAGAACCCAAGCACATTTCCCATATCATCCTCAGCTTTCCAGTTTTCTTTCTCATGTCCATCACATCTTTAATATGCCTTCACAACAAAACAACCGCTGCTAACCCAATCAGAATCATAACATGTACCCAAGCCTTCAAACCCCTCAAACATATCAGCTGATGCGGGCAAGTCACAGTTGGGATTTTACCATTTTAAGTTGTTCTGAAGGGCATATGTGACCCACACCACTCCCCCTGTTTCTCTCTCTTTTTCCAGAAGGATATCTTTGCCTCTTTCTCAAGTCTCAACGTCCAATCCCAATACCCTCCTTCTCAATGTCTAACGAATTACAACAACAATTAGGGGTTGTTTGTCTACCCCAAAAGTGGGCGAAAACCCCCATTTTTTGCACTGTTTTGTAGGCCCAATCGATTTTCCCTCTCCAAAACATGTTAGTTTGATAGGAAAAAAAGGAGGTAAGTTGGTGCCACATCAGATTTTTTGGGATGTCAGTTTTCCACCCCCAAAGGAGAGAAAATGCCCCAAAATCTGACAGTGGGCACTTAATTATCATTTTGTTACCACCCTCCCTGTTAGAATACTCCTTCTTGAAAGTACACCTTATGGCTAATCTAATGATAAATGATGTGGAATTAAAAACAAATTGCAACACACTTAGTGTAACCAAAGAGTGTAGCCGAATTCCCGGTGTCGGGCTCTAGACTATCTCCTCTAAATTTCTCTAAATAAGAGTTCAGGTGCTATGTAAAGCTCTCTTGGTTCAACACAAGTAAGGCGCACAAACAATACCAAGCATATAAGTATGATATGAACAATATGAAATAATGCAAGACACAATATACAAGAGAGAGAGAGAGAGAGTTAGAGATAGTATTGCAAACAACAAGAAATGTTGCGCTCACAACCCTCAATATTTTGATTGCACAAAACAGAGTACAGAGAATATGAAAAGTGTATGTGATTGATTTTAACTCTGAATCTTTACAATTTAACCGCTGTAACAAGAGCTAAATGGGTCGAACCTCAGGGAGAGATGTGATGGAAGCTTTTTGGTAATATTGTCTTCTTATTATCTTCTCTGTTTAAAGAACGTGAAAAAGAGGAGATAGATTGTATGTGGGAAAAGAATCAATCTAAAAGAAAATTTCACAGCTTACTAATAATCAACCACCATACATGCTAATGCTAAATAGATAATTACTTCACTTCAAATCCTAAACGTGATATTCTATCACAAAATCAAGCAAGATACATAGGATAGAAACTAGGTTATGATTTGAAATAACACCATCCATGTTTTAACGTTACAATATCAAGGTTGTCAATCAAGTATAAAGTAAGAAAAATCATTAGAAAGTATTTAGCAAATCTTAACCCTATTTGAAATAACACTAATCAAAGTTTAACATTAAAATATCTAGATTTTCATCAAGCATAGATTAAGAAAAACAGTTAAGAAGTATTAGCAAATATTTGACCTAATTGCTTTTCCTAATGAGTCTTCAAGAATAAAATTTAGAGTAGGCATGTATATGATCTAATCTGGTTATCTACTAGACATTAGATGTGATGGTGGTATTGTCTTAGCAAGCCATGAGAAAAATCTAGCTACTTATGGTAAACAGGAGAAGCAAAAGAATGCAAGAAATTAAAAAATAAGAGAAAGCAAAAATAAAGTAAATAACAAAAGAGATATGAAAAGAACGAAAGCACCTTGTATTGATCTGTCACCTCGAATTACAATGGCTTCTCCTTCTCACAAATCTTGAAGTAGATCAAGAACTAAAATCTAAAAATTACAAAAGAAATTTGAAAGAGAAACAAAAAGAAAATCCTAAGTTATGATCTCTGATATGGAGATGCTTCATAATGAGAGATTTTAGCTCTTTAAATAGGCCTCAAATCTAATTACAATAGGATACAAATTAGAAGGTTTCATAATTCAATAAGGAATTCAATCCTGCAGCAAGTTGGCGTATTATTTTCTGAATATGACTCATCAGACGTCTGAATTTGACAGAGTGATAAACATAAGAATTGTAGTCCTTCACGTCTTCTTTCTGTTGCATCTTGAACCATTAGATTTGAAAATCTATAACAAAAGTTATGATCTGAATGCTAAAACATGTACAGTCTAAATTCGAGTCTGAATTGATTTTGAACTCCATTTAATTTGAATTATCCTCCTTATTCCTTGTAGAATTAGTTTTATCCCATTCATCTTCTAAGACTTTATCTTCTGAATTTGAACTTGAATAGGAGATGAAGATTAATCCTTTCCTCCTTTGGGTTCAATTTAATTTAAAATCTAACTTTAGATAGGAATAGGGATAAAATGAAGCTTCTTGTATCTTTATCCTCTTATTTAATTAACTACACACCATAATCAAAAAAGTGGTTAATAGCATTAATTAATAAAGGAATGATCAAGGATATATGTGTAAAAGTGATGATAAAATTGCAATTTTGGAGTACAATCACCTTCACACAGAAGGATTTCCACTATATCATTCACACAGGACTTCCCACACAGGGAACCTCCACTGAGCATTTGGGTAATATAAACTGGGAGTACACAACTCCTCTCTCAACTAACAACAACTTCTACACTAGAGGCAAGGCACAACAACAATCACCTCTACACTTAGAGGAATGTGCACTTAGTCAAACAATAATCACCTCTCATTAGAGGGATAAGGCTCAAAGCCAAACAACCACAATCGCCTCTCACTAGAGGGATAGGCACAAAGCCAAACTCCACCACAATCACAATCACCTCTACACTTAGAGGGATACCAACACAACTAACCACAACCTCCTCAATCACCTCCACACAAGAGGGATAACAACAAATACAAGGAAGGTTTACAACTCTTGGTGGTCTCACTAACCACAAACCAATTTCTCTCACAAAACTAGTTCCTATAGATAGGATAGATTTGATAGCTCAAGTGTGAGAAAATAAAGAGTTTGAAAATCAATCACAAACAAAACTCTTGGAAAAACTTCTAGATAGTTATAGAAATGGAGATCAAAAACCAATTCCCAAGGACTCTATTTTTCCTTGATTTTTCCAATCCCTTAAAAAATAAATAAAGATAAAATCTTTAAGCCCAAAACTCTTTAAAAACTTGTTGCTAAAACACTGAGAAAGATAGAAAACTTTTGCTCTCTAAAACCATAAAGAAACCAACTCAAGAGATGGGTATTTATACCCTCTCAAAATTCTGCCCGTTGGCAGCCAGGAAAGGTCAGAAATGACCTTCCGGTTGACCGCCTGGTCGACCGGCCAACGGTCATTTTTTATGATCGTTGTGCCTCCGGTCGACCGCCCGGTCGACCGGGCCAAAGCCAACGGTCGACCGCCCGGTCGACCGGCCCCCACCCGAGAGTAGGGTGCTTTCAGTCGGTCGACCACGCGGTCGACCGGCCGAAGTGGCTGCCCTTTGTGCATGTCCTGTGCATATCGATCGATCGTGCTGGTCGACCGACCACTGATTCGGTCGACCGACAGTTGATCTGGCTAGGGAATATAGGAAAGAAAACTTGGTTAATTAAATACCAAATAAATCCCATAAATACACATAAATTTCACAAAATAAGTTCTTTTAAGATCTTTAAAATACAAATATGTGTGACTAAAATCTAACACATATTTCAAACTATTTGAACCATTTTTGTGATATTGAATTTAGGCTTAAATACAAAAACCGTATTTTCCAAACTTTGAATTTTTGAAATGGAAAACCGTTTTCTCCAAAACTCATGTAAATACAAAAACATGATATTGAAACAAATTTGAAGCATGTTGTATATGGATAGAATCCAATATACATATAATATATATACCTATGTTTTTGACATGAAAACCAAAAACTGGTTAAACCAAAAACCAAAACCAATAAACTTTAAGCTTGTATGTGTATGTGAACTTGAGCATATTCATACTATCTAATATTTACACATATCTAATCATACTAAATACAAACCGAGGTCTTCTTGTAGAACTTCTTCTCCAAGTCGACTCGATCCAAATGCGATCCAACGAGCTTGACTCCAACCGAGTCCTAGATGCGATCTTGACGCTCGAGCTCTTGAATCTACATGTGAAAGCTCCAAAAACACCTTTGTTGAAGCTAAACACCTACTAATATCTTGGTCAAATATTTAAAACCAAATATCACAAGATTATTAATAAACTATAATTACATGAGTTAATCATCATCAAAACTAGAGTGATGGGCTCTGGGCCAACAGTTCTCTCCTACTGCTTCAACTTCCCTCTCGCTCTCTCTCGCCACTGATCTCCCCTCTCTCGTCACTTGACCTTCCCTCTCACTCTTGTTTTCCATTATGTTTGCAAAGGGGAAAACTTACAAAAAAGAGTTTGAGGAGCTAAATTACAAGTATTCTTAAAAAGATTACAAGTAGATCTCCTAGAGATTCTGGAGAAGTGTGCCGATAGGAGTCTGGTCAGCGCGCGACCACTTTGTCCCTTTGACGATGCGAGCGATGAGATTCCCTTCTCGCCTGGTTCGGGGAATCAGAGAACAGAAGGTTGGTAGAACCCTCTTGCTGCTTCTCAAAATTGCCTTCAATAAGGAATTCCTTCTCGCCTAGTTCCGGAGATTCCTTGAGAAGAAGGACGATGTTAGGGTATCAACACCCTGGTTAGAGAAAGCAATTCTCTAAAGGTCTCTGAATTCGAGAGCGCACGGTGCGTTATGAAGAAGCCTCTGCTTGTGGAGTCCTCTTTTCTCCGATTGATTGATCGATCTTTTCTCCTTGTACCCCTGGCGGGCTATTTATAGGGAGAGCAAGGGTATAATCGTCCCTTGAAGATATGGAAACAGATTGAATCAAATCTGTTTAAATCTGGAAAGTAGCCTTGCTACGAGGCTAGGATCAGCTTCTGCGAAGCTAGAATTGGCAGGTCGGTTGATCTTCTTGATCCTTTCCATATCGTTGGAGGATTTTCCCTGATCTTCTTACTCGTTTTAGGAGAGTCAAGAGATTGTGGCAATCAACTGCCAAATTTGATCTCTGATTTGATCTTAATTGGATTTGATTTGATTGGATCCGATCTCATCCAGAGATTTGATTGGTCAAAGGTTGACCATAGCAGACCAATAGCGGAGCTGTCAGCATTGAGCTCATAGCGGAGCTAGAGACGGTTTCTAGCGAAGTCCGAAAGAAACCCTTTGGCGGAGCTGGAAGTCCTCTGTGGCGATGTTTGCGACTTAGCTTCTTGGCGAGGCTTTGGATGGCTTTGAGGTGAAGTCGAGTGATATTAGCCTCTCAAGCGAGGCTATCTCTTTGGGTTCATGCGATGCTAAGTGTTAGCACCTTAGACCTGCTGAGGTCTGTTTAGAAACAATCTGGGTTCACTGTCTGCTTGCTGGATCAGTGGAGTCCAAGTTGCTTCCTTGTCCCTCGGAGACGGGTGAAAACTGGTCTTCAGCTCGTCTGTCACTTGTCTATTGTAAATGTCAACAAGTTTAGACATTGTTCGGACCAATGAGAATCTTGTCTTTTTTAAGTGTCAACAAGACCCCTTCAAAGTTTTCGAAAGTCTGCAATGGCTCAGACTTCGAAATACTTTGAACTGCTTTGATTGGTGGTGAATGGAGTATGAACGTCGCCATGATGGTTGAGTTCGACTTCGCTTTCAATCCTGCTTTGGGATGTAGATTCGCCGAGGAATCATGTAGACTCGCGTCTGGGTAGCTTCGCGTGCGAGTAGCCCCGCGTCTGGGCTTCCGAAGATATGTTCGCTTGGGAGCGCATGTCGCTTTCCCGAGGCCAACTGCCGTGGGCCGGTTACGAGGAGGATTACTCCTTTCTTCGTGCTGATCGAGGGAGATATTCTCCGATTTGCACGTTTCCAAGGGAGGATATTCCCTTTCTTCAAGGCGCAATAAGTGCCTTTTATGAGGGAGACGTTTCTCCCTTCGCACGGTTCCAAGGGAAACCGTCCCTGTTCTCAAGGCGCAGTAAATGCCTTAAATGCGCTCGTGTTTCCACGCTTGAGGCGGCAGCGCTCAGGCCATGGGGCCTATAAATAGGACACTTGAGGTCCTCTGAAGAGAAGTGCTTTGCCTCTCTTCTCTTCTCTTGGTTTGAAAGAGATACTCAGATCTCTGAACTAGTGGGAATGCCCACTCTGGTCATTATCCGGCCAAGGACCGGTAAGTCTTGATCGTTCAACGACTTCACCGATTTTAGGGAATTCATCTCCCTTAATTTATCTTCAGCGGCTGCTTCAGGGATTAGCTTCCCTTGTTCTCCATTTAACTGATCTGCAGAGAAGGATTTTTGGCATAGCTTCCCAGCGAAGCTATCATTTTTGACTTGATCAAAGGAAGATCACTGCACATTAAGTCCGCTGTACAGGCAGAACTTGGAACTTGGTCTCTTCAATAGTTGAGCCAGTCTTGCCATATAGGCGGAGCTAAGACTGTATCCCACGGGGTCAGTCTGGCTAGCCATATAGGCGAGGCTTGGACTTGGCGTTTGCTGAGCCAGCCCATCAGTGCTGTGCAGGCGAGGCTTATCCTCTACTTTACTGAAACTGGATCGCTTCGATCCAAAAGATTTGGCTTAGTTCTTTTGTAGCCTCTTCTGTGCTTAGTTGCTAATCTGTTCTGATTTGCCTTGCAATGGGCTATGTTTGTCAATCCAGTGACTTGATGGAAGGAACCTTAAAATTGCCTTATGCTTCCCCGGTTGAAGCTTTACTTTTAAGCAGGAGGAACAATTCGGGGCGCAGGGTGCGTGTCCCAGAGGCTGTTGGCAGCCTTTTATCTGAGGTGATTCGTTCTGAGGTAAGGCTGGCTGCCGCTTTTACCGGAGATGATCCGCTTCAAGATAGTGGGCGTCGCCTGTGGGATCGCCGGCATCATTGCCGACTTTCAACTTTGGTGGCCTTTGGGGGCGATCCACTTCGGGAAAGCGGGCATCACACCCGTTAGATCACTGGTATCACTGCCGATTCTCATTATACTGAAAGTCCCTAGAGGGGGGTGAATAGGTGACAATGCTAATCTATGAACTAAATGCGGAATTTAAAAACTTAATGCAAATTACACTCAAGTGCTATCAACAAGTGATGCACACAACCAAGCCAAGCAAATATGAATGAGCAATGTAAATGAATGCAGGTACAAAGTAAAGAGAGAGTAGAGAGAGCCAATGGATCAAGCGCAAACACAAAGATATGTTATCGAGGTTCGAGCACCCAGCTCTACATCCCCGCCTTCGACACACGAAGGATTTCCACTAGCTCGTCCACCTAGGACCCTTTACAAGGAGTACCCAACTCCTCTCTTTACAACCCTCCTCCCTGAGGCACAAATCCAAGTCAACCCACACACCTCCTCCTTGAGGCAAACTCCAACAATCACAACCTCCTCCTTGAGGCAAATTTTCAAACCAATACAACAAACTCCCAATCACCAACCAATACAAGGATCACCTCTCAACTAGAGGGATACAACCCAAAGCACAAAGCTAAGAAAAGATTGGGTTACAACTTGGTGGTCACAACAACAACCACAAACAACTTCTTCTTCCACACAAATAACCTATAGATATAGATAGTAGATTTTTGCTCAAGTGTGGAGAAAACCAAGGGATTTGAAACCAGCAACTCAAAGAAAATCTTTGGGAAATAAATGAAACCAAGATAGAGAAGTTCAATTCAAAAGCTTTTCCCAAAACCCTTTTCTTTGATTTTTCAAACCCTAATGAAAACACCGAAAAGATGTTCAATATCAGTTCAAAAACCTATTTTGAATGCTGTAAAACACCAGAGAGAATGGAAAAATTCGCACAAAAAATCTTGGAGAAAAACTCTTGCAAATGGGGTATTTATAGGCAATTATCAGAAAATAGCCGTTGACAGAAATTTAGCCAGAATTGCCCTGCCGGTCGACCGCCGGTCGACCGTGCAACGGTCAAATTTTGAACCGTTTGCACTACCGGTCGACCGCCCCGGTCGACCGAATAATCCAGAGAGCAGACTATTCTGCTCCGGTCGACCGTCCCGGTCGACCGCTGTCTGTGCCAGAAACGTGCACAGGTTTGTGCACGTCGATCGACCGGGCCGGTCGACCGACCTCAGACCTAGTCGACTAATCAGGGTCCTAGTCGACTTGGTTGAAGCCTGGAACAGAAAACATATATAAAATACATTTTAAAAACATTTTTATTATTTATAAAACTTCCATAAAAACTTGTTTTATCATAGCATTGATATTAAACAAGTGATAAACATTTCTACTCAAATATCAATCAAAACCAATACTTGTATTTTTTTAAAACTTGGATTTTCCAAATAAACTTTGTTCAAAACTTATCCAAATGCAAAAACATGATATTTAAACATTTTGAGGCATGATGCATATGGATAGAAATCCAATATACATGAAACATATATATATCATAGTTTTTGTCTTTAATTTCCAAAATAAGTTTTGTCAAAACACAAAACCTAAAACACATGAATAGGTATATCAAATTAAGTTTTGTCTAAATCTTTGAAGCATGCATGTATATAGAACAAATCTAATATACAATAAACTATGTAAACTTGTTTTGATCTATCTATTCATGAAAACCAAGATCGGTTAAACCTAAAATCGAAAAACCGAAAACCAATATTCAAAACATGAAACGTGTGTGTGTTGTGAACTTGAGCATTATCATACTATTCTAATCTTTACAATTAGGCTCTAAACACAAACTAAACTAGGGATACCTAAGTCTTCTTGTAGAGCGCCGTCTCCAAGTTGACTCGGTCCAAACCGTGATTCACCAAGTAAGTGCTATATATGATCTTTGACGCTTGGGCTCTTGAATCAACATGTGCAAGCTTCCAAATCATCTTGTTGAAGCTAAACACCAACTAATATCTTGATTAATAATCTGGAACTAAAATCACAAGATAATTAGTACACATAACTACATGAGTTAATCATCATCAAAACTAGAGTGAAAGGCCTTTGGGCCAACAATCTCCCCCTTTTTGATGATGACAAAACTCATGGAGTTATATATGCATGGATTAAAGTAAAGCTTCAAAGAAGCTCCCCCTTAACTCATGCATAGGAATAAACAAACAATAAGATGCATATAAACAAGGTTCTTGACATAAAATGAATATGCATATGAAACATGCTATTGATTCCAATTAAAACAAAACAAATAACTTACCAAACAAAACTCTTGATACTAATAAAAACAAAACTCATAATGCTCTTGATTCCAATGGATATTAATAAAAAACAAAACTCATAATGCTCTTGATTCCAATACCAATGGAGATGAAATGAATATAAAACTGAAAACTCATGCATATCAACTCCAATAAATCTTCTCCCCTTTTTGTCAATCATCAACAAAGGGGTAAAAACAAAATAGATATGAATTCTTCTCCCCCTAAATATATGAAACAAAGAATAAACAAACTACTTCAAGGGGTGAAACCAAAAATGATACCAATTAAAAAAAAATGTGTCATTGAAGTGCATTATGATACCAAAAGAAAGTGAACATAAAAACATTTAAGAAATGCCTACCAATTACAATTGAAAGTAAGAGGGGCATTGAAAACAAATATGATCCCAATTGAAATTAAAACATATTGAAAATAAAACACATGATACCAATTGAAAAACCATTGATACCAATTTGAGTGAACAAATGCATCTTGATACCAATTGAAGATATATATCTTTATAAGCATATGATACCAATTAAAAATCAATAATCATTCTTAAATCATTTTTTTTTTCTCATAAAGTTAGGGAGTGGGAAACAAAACCAATGGTAAACTAAATACCAATTGAAAAATTGAAATGTGAGTTTTCTCCCCCTTTATGAAATACCAACTAAACATATGCTTAAGCTAGAAATAAGATACCAGTTGAAAACTAAGTCAATTGAAATAATGTTAAAGCTCAAGCTTAGTATAAGCAAGATAATGATAATGCTTGTATAAAGATACCAATTGAAAATTGAATCAATTGAAAATGATGGTCATTAAAAAATTAAGCTTATCATAAACAAAATTTGTGATATCTTGAAGCACGAATAAATCATCTATATATGTATGTAAGAAATAGATACCAATTGAAATTGATACTATATGAAGTGTAAGCATACATATATATAACAAAACATATATGAGTATACAAAAGGATGTCAAGATTGATACCAATTGAAAGAATTCCATGATACCAATTGAAACAACAATAAGATCAAGTGTATATCTCATATCAACTACCACCCAATCATGTGCAAGTTTAAAAATGATTTTCATTATAAAGCATACATGAACATGATCTCCCATCCAACCACCCTTTGATGGTAGGGGTTTTCAAAAATAGATTTGAAAGTAGAGTACGTTTGAAAATCACTACCAAATGAAGAATAACACAACTAGTTATATGAATCAACTAGTATGAGATCCTTCAAATAAAAATATTTTCATAAAGACGCATGTAAACCACATGGCACTAAAACACTCAAAAATCCATATAGCACAATTTGTACTCATGAAAACTAAGTCATGAGAAAACATTAAATAAGGTGAGTGTACAAGTGTTGTGAGAAACATATCAACATGAAAATGGACAATCAAGCTCAAAATTAAAAACATGAAATTCATTGTGAAATCACCAATTGAATTCATCTTTAAAAAAAACATGAAATTCATTCAAATGATCTAAACTTCATGGCATATGTATGTCATGTACAAACTAAAGTATACATACATATCCTAAACACAATGAGTCCACAAAAGTATATGCATGAAGGCACGTGGCTCAAGGATGTACATGTATACTCAATAGTTTGGACAAGATGGACATATACATGAGGTTAAAACAAAACATGTAAAATGATGAATACAAGTCAAATGCAAGATCATCAAAACTAGACTATACTAGTACATCAAATGAATACAAATGAGCGTTCAAGCACAAACATATATAAAGGTCTATTTGTAGCTCACTCGTTGTACAAGTATAAATCCTAGTTTTAATGAAAACATCATTCAAGCAAGTAGTCAAAACATGAAGCATGAAACGGGAATCATAAACCAACATAATAATCAAAACATGAATTATTAAAACAAAAAGTCATAGTCAACCATATGTTTTTAGCATGATAAAGACATGTGCATAGATCTATGATTAACATGATAGCTAAAACATAAAGAGAACACAAAATATGGGTCCATACTAAACATGGGTGTCTCAACAACTAATCATGTAAAGCATAGGTCTACTAAACATGACAAATATCATACTAATCATGAAACAATAACATGATTCATCAAAACAAAACTTCATAAAATCATAAACATCCAAATGATCATTATGTATATGCATGTACATTAGATCTAGGGCATACATGATAGTACTAAACAAGGTGAGAACACAAAGATAAGATCCATATAAAGCATAGGTGCTCAAGGAACTAAACATGTATAACATTAATCTAATGAACAAGGCACAAGCATAATGAACAACAAAACATGACATGCTATAAAAGATGAACATGGAAAGTATGCAAATAAAAATGGGAGTTAGAGAATGATACCAAAACCGATGAAGGTGCATCTCTAGTTCTCCAAAACATGGTGGTCCTCTCCACCTAATTCCCTTGAGTGTGAAGCATCCAAATGATTTTCTTTTAGGCTTAGAACGCATCCACCTCAAGGCACCAAATCTCTCACGTAATGCGAGAGCCTCCACCTACATCAAACATCAAAGAGGTGGATCTTGGTACCCATTTTCTTGTGGGTCCACGGGGTTAATATCTTTTCTAACCCAAACAATTTAGTTGCTAAATTTTCAATATGTAATTTATCATAGCAAAATCTAGCAAGGTGGCCTTTTCGACCACAATGTGTACAAGTGTACACATGAGCATACATGTTATGATTGTGTCCGTGATGAGCATGTGTATGCCGTGATGGGTGTGCATGCATAGTTGGAGCTTGTTTCTTGCGAACCAAGGATTCCAAACGAGTGTGATTTAAAGCACATTGGCTCAAAGTGGAGCCCAAACAATCAACACTTTTCTTCAAATTATTTATATCATTTTCAATGCTAGAAGATAAAGTGGAGCATGCTATAGGTGTGCAAGAAGTAGAAGCTACACTAGCATGGCAAACATGAATATCAATATCATTTTGCAAAGATTTATTTTTATTCAAAACCAAATCCAATTCTTTTGTAATTGAATCAATATCATTTTTCAAAGTGAGGTTTTCTTTAAAACAAGATCCAATTTAGAAGATAAAATCTCATTTTACTTTACAACATCATCAAAATCATTTTTGTTTTTCAAATCTTCAATCTCTTTAAGTGCAAGTTCAAGTTGAGATTGTAGTGAGTCACGTTCACTAGTGATCTCTCCTTTTTCTTGCAAAATCAATTCAAAATTAGAGCATAAATCCTTTAATTCATTTTTCAAAACAAGATTATCATCTTTCAACAAATCATGTTCTTCTAACAAATTCTCAAGCTTTTGAACAAGTTCCATATTCAAAGTTTGAACTTCAAAACATCCATGACAATAGGAACTAGAGCTATCATCTATTTGAGAATCCGATTGTACCTCAAGGGAGTTCTTCCCTTGGACCATGAGGCATTGCACTTCGGACTTTTCTCTCTTAGATCTTCTCATCTTGTTAATTATTCTTGGAAGCTCGGGAGACGTCAAGATGCTCCAAACTGCAAAAGCCGAATCATAGTGATCAAAAACGGGTAAAAGAAATTCATTTAGAGATGCTCTAAGTGCTCTAAGTGCTAATGCATTGGCCTTCTTATGCTTGCTACTATTTGGGAGGGATTCTATGTTAATGGCTTGATAAACTAGATGTCCTAGGTCTTTTAAATGTTTAGTCATATTAGCCTTCCAAGCATCAAGTCTAAAATGGTCAAACATGGGAGGGCTACCCATAAGTGCAACTATATGTGTGCAAATGAACAATGCAAATGAAGATTAGCAAACCAAGATCACTCCTAGGTGGTTAAACCTAAATATCAGGAGCACTCGCTCTGATACCAATTGAAAAGTCACCTAGAGGGGGGTGAATAGGTGACAATGCTAATCTATGAACTAAATGCGGAATTTAAAAACTTAATGCAAATTACACTCAAGTGCTATCAACAAGTGATGCACACAACCAAGCCAAGCAAATATGAATGAGCAATGTAAATGAATGCAAGGTACAAAGTAAAGAGAGAGTAGAGAGAGAGCCAATGGATCAAGCGCAAACACAAAGATATGTTATCGAGGTTCGAGCACCCAGCTCTACATCCCCGCCTTCGACACACGAAGGATTTCCACTAGCTCGTCCACCTAGGACCCTTTACAAGGAGTACCCAACTCCTCTCTTTACAACCTCCTCCCTGAGGCACAAATCCAAGTCAACCAACACAACCTCCTCCTTGAGGCAAACTCCAACAATCACAACCTCCTCCTTGAGGCAAATTTTCAAACCATACAACAAACTCCCAATCACCAACCAATACAAGGATCACCTCTCAACTAGAGGGATACAACCCAAAGCACAAATCTAAGAAAAGATTGGGTTACAACTTGGTGGTCACAACAACAACCACAAACAACTTCTTCTTCCACACAAATAACCTATAGATATAGATAGTAGATTTTTGCTCAAGTGTGGAGAAAACCAAGGGATTTGAAACCAGCAACTCAAAGAAAATCTTTGGGAAATAAATGAAACCAAGATAGAGAAGTTCAATTCAAAAGCTTTTCCCAAAACCCTTTTCTTTGATTTTTTCAAACCCTAATGAAAACACCGAAAAGATTGTTCAAAATCAGTTCAAAAACCTATTTTGAATGCTGTAAAAACACCAGAGAGAATGGAAAAATTCGCACAAAAAATCTTGGAGAAAAACTCTTGCAAATGGGGTATTTATAGGCAATTATCAGAAAATAGCCGTTGACAGAAATTTAGCCAGAATTGCCCTGCCAGTCGACCGGCCGGTCGACCGTGCAACGGTCAAATTTTGAACCGTTTGCACTACCGGTCGACCGCCCCGGTCGACCGAATAATCCAGAGAGCAGACTATTCTGCTCCGGTCGACCGTCCCGGTCGACCGCTGTCTGTGCCAGAAACGTGCACAGGTTTGTGCACGTCGGTCGACCGGGCCGGTCGACCGACCTCAGACCTAGTCGACTAATCAGGGTCCTAGTCAACTTGGTTGAAGCCTGGAACAGAAAACATATATAAAATACATTTTAAAAACATTTTTATTATTTATAAACTTCCATAAAAACTTGTTTTATCATAGCATTGATATTAAACAAGTGATAAACATTTCTACTCAAATATCAATCAAAACCAATACTTGTATTTTTTTAAACTTGGATTTTCCAAATAAACTTTGTTCAAAACTTATCCAAATGCAAAAACATGATATTTAAACATTTTGAGGCATGATGCATATGGATAGAAATCTAATATACATGAAACATATATATATCATAGTTTTTGTCTTTAATTTCCAAAAATAAGTTTTGTCAAAACACAAAACCTAAAACACATGAATAGGTATATCAAATTAAGTTTGTCTAAATCTTTGAAGCATGCATGTATATAGAACAAATCTAATATACAATAAACCATGTAAACTTGTTTTGATCTATCTATTCATGAAAACCAAGATCGGTTAAACCTAAAACCGAAAAACCGAAAACCAATATTCAAAACATGAAACGTGTGTGTGTTGTGAACTTGAGCATTATCATACTATTCTAATCTTTACAATTAGGCTCTAAACACAAACTAAACTAGGGATACCTAAGTCTTCTTGTAGAGCGCCGTCTCCAAGTTGACTCGGTCCAAACCGTGATTCACCAAGCAAGTGCTATATATGATCTTTGACGCTTGGGCTCTTGAATCAACATGTGCAAGCTTCCAAATCATCTTGTTGAAGTTAAACACCAACTAATATCTTGATTAATAATCTGGAACTAAAATCACAAGATAATTAGTACACATAACTACATGAGTTAATCATCATCAAAACTAGAGTGAAAGGCCTTTGGGCCAACATATACGTGATCTATCGTGTTGGCGGCGATAGGTTTTTATTGCCAGGCTTCAACAAAAATGGCCTGGCAAGATCTGCCATTTTTGTGGAGAATAATGACCGTGTCCTTGCGGCACCACTGATTACGGCCTTGTGCAGGAGGAAGGCCTTCTTTGTCCAGTCGGTTTGACTTAGAACTGGATAAAACCACTTGTATGCCTTTTGCGCAAATGACCTTGTTAAGCAACTGGGTGTGTTGTATGAAACACAACTTTGATGTAATATCAATGTACTCTTCCTTTTAACTCAATGAAAGTTCATCTCTTGATTATCTAATTTTTGCTTGCTTTCATTGAAAATTTGGCTATAGCGGAGCTAAACTGTATGCGGAGTTAGGGACATAGTCCCTTCTTTGAATAAACTTCGTGAAACTGGCATGTCCCGCGAACAGCGCCTTTTTAGGGGGCTAAGATAAGCCTTTCGGCGAAGTCCCTGAGGATTGCGCGAAGCCCGCATTTTAAGCCAGGGCGAAGTTAACCCTTAGTGGAATCGAAGCAGCGCTTCTCAGGAAGGCGCTTCGGGTGGCGTTTCGAATTAATTCGAAACGGCGGCGTACGCCCTTTTCGAGGCCTCGTTTCAGGCGCTGATTGGCCTATAAAGCCCGATCGGGCTGAACAGGAAAAGATCTCCTTTTTCAGAGAAATTTCTTGACTTTCCCTCTTCCTCTTCCTTCTTCGTTCAGAGAACTTTGAGAACTCTTGCAGCTCTTCAATGGCGCCCAAAAGACGAGCGGGGAAAGAAGTGGCGACTTCTGCAACGGAGGGTCCTCCTCCTCCTTCGGTCATCGAGCGACCAATCGCCGGTAAGAGACTTTCTCTCCTAATTAGAGACTGCTATCTTTCTCTTTTAAAGCCGTATTTGGCTTATCAGGACGACGGAATATGGTCTATTCTCATTAGGGAACTCGTTTCCCTGATTTTCCCTATCTTCCTTGTACAGGGAATCAAGAACTAAACAGTTCTTCTTTAGGCTTCCGTACGAAGCCATTACTTGGGCTGTCTTCGTCCTGTTTGAGGAACAGGACTCGGGTCTGTCCCTTCAGTCATGGCCACGAAGGATGACTCTTGACCATAGTGCCCTCTTGGTGACGTCAGCCCTTAGGGCTATACCACTTCCTGCTTAAGCGAAGTTGGTACTTAGACGTTTTCTGCAAAAATGCAGATTTGTCTGCGAGATCAAGCTTTGTCGAGGCTGTCGCCTTACTGGCCTTGCTCACGGGCGAGGCTATGCCTTGGTGAATCTTATATCTCCTGATTGTTGAACTAATCATAGTTCTCTTCCCTTTTCTTTCTTGCAGTGCCTTACACCCCTGGTCCCTTGAATAGTCTGTTTGGGATGACCAGCCGAGCGGATGGCAGCATCAGCCTTCAATTCTATGGCCAGGCTTCTCTCTTTAGTGAGCGGAGTTCCGTCGTCCGGGACATGCTTATCCATGGTGGTGACCCGCTCACCATGAGGAGTATTCTAACCACCGCTCCTCTCGAAGACATCGACCGTCGGACTTATAAAAAACCCAATTTCATGTTCGGAGATGCCGCGTCTGATCCTGATCGCCAATTGCAGGCAGGCGAGGGACAGTGGATCTTCGAGTTGGATGGCGAGAAGTTTTATCTTCCGTCTAACAAGCGGCACTTTCCTTTGTCTTCTTTTGAGTGTGTAACTCAGGCTCGGAAGATGGCATGGGGCGTGAGCCGAAGTGTCGAGTCCGTCCACGTCGGGAGATTGAAATCTCAGTCTCCTGGTTTTCAAGGGCGGGTCCTCCTCACAACATAATAGGCCTATATCCTAGAAACGTGTCGCGGGAGCTTCCGGTAGGAGAGAATCCGGCTGTGGCGCAGACCTTTGGCACCCAATTCTGCGCAGTTGACGGGAACTATCCTGCCACTGACTTCAGGACTCCCGGTTGGGTTCATCCCCCAAAGACATGGTGGGCAGACCTGACCAACTATATCCTCGCTCACTTTGAGGAGGACTTGGAGAAGTTGAACCTCTATGAGGCCGTAAGGGCGACCTGCTACGGCATTGATATGAAGGTGGCGTGCTTTCTACGCCATCCTTGAGTTATATTGCCCAGCTTCGGGGACCTTCTTCATCCCAATTAGCGAGTTGGGCATGACCTTGCACGAGATGAGGGAAATCTCTGCCCTGCCTTTCGGGTCTCTCTCGTATGAAGAGTACTTTCCATGCGAGACGGAGTTGGCTCTTCTGGAGAAGCAGGAGCCTGCTTTATTTGAGACTTATCGGGAGTTAATGTGCCATTTGCACATTTATTCTAGCATCCATGGTGGCAGCAAGGGTAGCTCAAAGAGCTTGAAGAACTGGGCGAGTTACCTATTCCCAGATATGAAGATGCTCCTGAGGCAGCTCATTGTGGAGTTGCAGATGGCGACATTTTTGAACGGATGGAGGTATGCCTCCAAAGGGATATTGTCATGACAGAAGACGATGGTCCCCTATAAGAAGGTGATGTCCTTCGGAGCTTTCACATCAGGCTCGTCAGCCGATGTCCCAGAAGGCACTGTTGGCCGGTTTCTTAACCGTCTGGTTGAAGAAATGCGTAGTGCCATCCTCCTCGGTGACATCGTCCACCCGAATGTTTTTGCTGCCTGCGGTTCGCTTGGTCCATGGCCACCGTCTGGGTCTCCTTCCGGCCATGGTGTGCTGTATTCAAAGAGGCCTTCGCGCATTAACGGAGGCTTTCTGCAGGCCACCGGCGACGAGGCGTGGGAAGAGTGCCATCCTGCCTTGTGATGGACCTAATCCTAGGGTGGGCCTGCCATACACTTACTTAATGGCGTGGTTTTCCTTACACTGCCCTTCTTTTATTGAAGCTGGAGAGGACCCTCCGCAAGGTGTTCGAATGGCCCTTCTCCGCCGATTCGAAGGATGTTCCTGGCTGAAGACCTACGTGGCCGAGGCCCGCAAGTTAGTGCGTCGTCATGACGCTTACAACTTATTCCGCTGTTTTCCTCGCATTCGGGGCGCATGGTACGACGAGGAATTCCGAGATGCGGAGTTAGGACGGTCTCCCATGAGTCGGGAGGTTTTTGAGTGGCTGGTCAGCATCCGGCCCTCACATTTATTGTATAGAAGCGGGGATGTCTGCTATTTAGAACCTTACATCCCAAGCCGATTTGCTCGACAGTTCGGGTACGACCAGCTGTATGTGGGCAACCCCAATCTCGATTTAGCCTTCATGGGGAGTCTCATCGATGGGGCCCGTGCCTGGCGATTCTTTACTGCGGGCGGCACTGGGGCGTGGCTGCGCACGCCGTTGAAGGATCCCAACCTTCTGACGACCCTGTGCTTTTGCCAATGGTATGCGGCTTCTAACTCCACACCTCCTGGATTCAATGCTAACCGCTCAGGTGTGAAGTTAATCTCTCATCGACTGAAGCGAAAGGCTTCTGAGAGAAAGGAAGGCAAACGGGTTCGTGTCCCTGGCTTGGAGGAGTTCATCGCTGTAGATGATAGCGAGGCTTCTGATGCAGGGAGTCCTCGCTTCGAGGCGGGGATGGGAGCTGATACTCATGCGGCTGGCTCTGGTGTGGTGGGGACATCTTCCCCACGACGTGCGGGAGAAGTGGAAGAAGAGGATTCTGACGTCCACTTCAAGAGAAAGCAGGCAGGTAGCTCTCGTAGGAAATCATTGGCGAAGACGCCCCGTCGCCAAGCTCCTACGATTGTCGTGGAGGGTTATCCCTCTACAGCGATTCCTCCTGCTGCCCCATTAGCAGCTGAACCGTCGATTGCTGAACCGATTAGTGGTGAATTCGCTCCAGGTCTGGGTAAGATTAACCTTATCCATATAATACGCCTTTTTGTGCGTTCCCATTGACTTATTATCAATCCTTTTTGATTGTAAGAGTTGAGGTAGCTGGAGAACAAGGGGACATTATGATCCCCTATTTACTTATGGAGCTGAAGCTGGTTCATGTGCTCTCCCGGAGGAGTCCGGAGGTGATGTGGCCGACATCGGTCCTTCGGGCGCTGGGACTTCTAAAGGAAGTCCTGAGGCATCGAGTTCTATCGAGTGGTCCACAGGATACTCGGCAAGCGAAAGCGAGCCGGCTATTCGTGCTGATTCTGGCAAAAATTTTCTGATGGAGCCCCTGGAGACTGATGTGGTTGGCGAGACGTTTGAGGCGACGTCATCTTATGGTATTTTCGTAACCTCTTGGTTTCTTCTGCATGTAGTGTTCCGACTGACCACAGTCTTGTTACAGGTGTTCGGCCTCAAGATGCATCAGCTTCAGAGAGCTGGGAAATCTCCCCGAAGGGCCAAGGGGTGACATGAGCGCTTCGACCACGGCTGATGCTGCTATGCTGGATGCGCTGTACGGCGACCTGCCTTCTTATCGGCCCAAGTCAGCCGAAAGGCCAGAAGTTGCGGAGGCGGCAGTCCCGGAGGTGTCCTCACTCCCAACTGTATCAACGAGTGGGGTGCCGACAATTTTGCCAAGTACGGAGCTGAGGGTGATCACAAGCCCTACTTCTCCAACCCTGGTGGTTGAGCCTGCTGCTCAGGAGGTAGTTGCTAGTCCTTCTTCCGCGATGGCTGGCGTTCTGGTTTCGATGAGGACTCCGCCGAGATCGCCCTCGGCTTGTCCGGCTACTGTCAATGCCTCCGCTGCTTCTTCTGCGACGGCGTCGACCAGGCTGGTGGACTATTCCGAGGTTACCTCTTTACCGGAAGTGGCTGAGGTCGAGAACGATTACATCGGTGACCTGGTCGATAACTTTTATAAAGGCTTAGGGCGGACTATCGACCTGGTTCTGAAGGGCTCGACTATGCCATTCTCAAGGTTAAAGGGGGTCCTCTCCCGTGATATTGAGAGTATTCGGGACTTTGAGGGGTATCACCAGGCCACTGCTTTGGAGCTCCTGGTGGATGAATTTGAGAAGGATGCAGAGGAATGGCGCCGCCTCCACCGCTCGGACCCGGAGTCTTTAGTTGATGACCGGCTCGCGCTTCTCATTGCTCAAAAGCACGAGACCCGGCTTGCCGCTCAAGAGGCTGCTAAGGCTATCTCTTCTGACTTGAATCCTTGGAAATAAGGCAAGCGGAGGTTGGAAGTGCAATTGACGCCTCCACTAGTGCTCTTCTTGGCGCTGAGGATAAGATTATGAAGGCTGAGGAAATGATTAGGAAAGCAAATCTCCTCTTATCCAAGGCCATACCAGTGCGTCTTGAGGAAACTACGCGGCTTGAAGAGCTCAAAGTTCAGAGTGAGGAGCTTGCGCGGCGGGGTTATCACAGAGGGCTACTTTGGCGGAGGCCGAAGCTCGTCTGGCTCAGGCGGAAGATTTTCATGAGGCTGAGCTGAGGTCACAAGCGCTTACCCAGGCTGCTGATGACAGGAAGACGAGGCTAAACACCCTCGGAGAGCGGCTCAGATCGTACAGTGTACGCTTGTAGCTCCATGTACTTTATCCTCTTGAAATGAATGAAAATTCTTTCTTCTTTTGTCGAATCTTCAATCTTGTTTTTCTTTTTGGATTGCGATTCCGAATTGTAGTGCAATTCCTTGGGAACATAATTCTTGTTGGGTTGGATAATGAGACTTGGCTATCTGTCAGTTCAGAGGTCGCGATGACATAACTGGTTGAGACGTCACCAAGCTTCAAAATTGGTGATACTCGTCTTTTGTAAATGTCAACGAGTATCGAGACCTATCTTTTGTAAGTATCAACAGGGCTTGGAATTGATACTTAGCTGTCTGCTGGTTCAGAGGTCGCAATGACATAACCGTTGAGACGCCACCAAGCTTCAAAAATTGGTGATACTCGTCTTTTGTAAATGTCAACGAGTATCGAGACCTGTCTTTTGTAAATGTCAACAGGGCTCGGAATTGAGACTTAGCTGTCTGCTGGTTCAGAGGTCGCAATGACATAACCGGATGAGACGCCACCAAGCTTCAAAAATTGGTGATACTCGTCTTTTGTAAATGTCAACGAGTATCGAGGCCTGTCTTTTGTAAATGTCAACAGGGCTCGGAATTGAGACTTAGCTGTCTGCTGGTTCAGAGGTCGCAATGACATAACCGGATGAGACGCCACCAAGCTTCAAAAATGGTGATACTCGTCTTTTGTAAATGTCAACGAGTATCGAGGCCTGTCTTTTGTAAATGTCAACAGGGCTCGGAATTAAGACTTAGCCGTCTGCTGGTTCAGAGGTCGCAATGACATAACCGGATGAGACGCCACCAAGCTTCAAAAATTGGTGATACTCGTCTTTTGTAAATGTCAACGAGTATCGAGACCTGTCTTTTGTAAATGTCAACAGGGCTCGGAATTGAGACTTAGCTGTCTGCTGGTTCAGAGGTCGCAATGACATAACCGGATGAGACGCCACCAAGCTTCAAAAATTGGTGATACTCGTCTTTTGTAAATGTCAACGAGTATCGAGACCTATCTTTTGTAAATGTCAACAGGGCTCGGAATTGAGACTTAGCTATCTGCTGGTTCAGAGGTCGCAATGACATAACCGGATGAGACGCCACCAAGCTTCAAAAATTGGTGATACTTATCTTTTGTAAATGTCAATAAGTATCGAGTTTGTAGTGGAATTTGGGAGAAAGTCTCATTTTCAAAGGGAGAAACGAGGGAATCACTCACTGCCATAGGTTTAATGTTAACGTAGCAGCGAAATGTATATGTGGTCTTACCATTCTATGGATGAGAATTGGTAAGTGATTTTGGAGAGGGAATCAAATGGGAACAGGTCCCTTAGGATTTTTAGCAAATCCCCAGCTGTCAACGGGTTTGATATGCCTTTACCAACTACCGTTTGGATTGGGCTAGCCATGCTATTCCCCTCAACATGATCAGTTGTCGAGGACTTATGTTGGGCTTACAGGCCAACATTTTCCTCTATCCTTAATCGTTAAGGATATCGGATTATCGGGTTAATGTCTGCATAACCCTGATTCCCCTTTAGAATAACCGGTGCACGGCCAGGTTCCTGTTGGTTTATGGCTGTATGACCTCACTTGGAGGAAGAGAAAGGCTCTCTTTGTGTGTGCTTCGGACACGGAGATCTTGATCAGAGGTGAAGTGTTAACTTGATCAAGAGAAGGATCCTTGATTAAGGATAATACTTCTTTAAGAACTTGCCATTGATCGGCATCCATGAGTAGGTCGCCCTCTGCAGTCGTGAGGCGGTATGCTCCGTTTGAATAGACTGTTTCTATTACAAACGGTCCTTCCCATTTAGGCTGAAATTTGCCTTTGGTCTTGTGCGTCATAATCATCGGTCGTCTGACGGCTAAGACCAGGTCTCCTTTCTGGAAGACTCTCTGTTTGACCTTCTTATTGAAGGCTTTTGAGATTCGAGCTTGATATAGCTCGATATGCTGCTGAGCTTGTAGTCGCTTCTCGTCCAAAGCTTCGAGCTCTTGAAGGCGCAATCGATCATTGTCTTCTAATGTGCACTTGGTGGTCAGAGCAACACGCAACGATGGCATCTGGATTTCCAATGGGAGGACCGCTTCGTACCCATATACCAGGGAAAAAGGCGTATTGCCTGTCGGTGTCTGCACCGTGGTTCGGTAGGCCCAAAGACATTCACCGAGCTTTTCGTCCCAATCTCGCTTATTCGAGGAGACGAATTTCTTAAGCAGCTTGATGATTGTTTTATTGAATGCTTCCGCCAAGCCATTGGCAGCAGGATTATAGGCAGTTGAAGCCACATTCTGAATTCGGTATTTATCGCAGAACCGATAGAATACTTGGCTTATGAATTGGTGACCGTTGTCGTGGATGATCCGCCTAGGGACACCAAATCGATGGATGACATGGTGTTTGATGAATTAACCATATTAGAGGTTTTGACTTCGCCAACGGTACGGCTTCTGCCCATTTTGAGAAGTAATCGGTTATTGCCAGGATAAACCGGTGACCTCTTGTCGAAGAAGGGCTGATTGGCCCTACGACGTCGATTCCCCATGCTTCGAATGGCCATGAAGCAACAGTCGGGTGGAGCAGCTCCGAAGGCTGGTGTATGAAGTCCGCATGAATCTGACATGCTTTACACCTTCGTGCATATTGGATGGCATCGGCTATCATAGTTGGCCAATAATATCCAAGCCTATGTAACCTGTCCTTAAGCTTTGGACCTGGCTGATGGGCTCCGCAAATGCCATCGTGCGCTTGTTGAAGCGCTTCCTGTGCCTCTGAATTAGAAAGGCAACGGAGGACACCGTCATATGAACGACGGTAAAGTGTCTTCAGAGTCGGATCGTAGTAAACGGAGAGACCTTCGTCTGATAGATGCCGCTTCTTTAGGATTGTCTGGAAGCAGACCGTGCAGAACATAGTCGATGAGAGGAAAGCGCCAATCTCTCGGCTCAAGATCCGTGGAGACATTATAGACTTCTCGAGTTCTTAGCATGTGCTCGGAGCATACAAGATGTCGAGTTGCGACTGTGAGGTGATACTCGGTGTCGGCTGGTAAGGCTAGTGTTGTAGCTAATGCAGCGAGAGCGTCCGCCTTGGTATTCTGAGATCGAGACACGTGCCCGATGTAGAAACCTTCAAATAGGTTAGCCATTCAACGGCCGTTTGATAATAAGGCACCAAGTCCTCATGGCGGACTTCGTATTTGCCTTTAACCTGATTGATGATCAGTTTTGAATCGCCATAAGCTTCGAGGTAGCGTACCCCATTCCATGAGCGAGCTGAAGACCAATGAGTAGAGCATTATATTCTGCTACATTGTTGGAGCACGATTCTGTCAGAGAAATGCTCTGGGCAAGACATGATTCTGTGGGGAGATAAACACAACCCCCACTCCGGCAATAATCTTGCCTTTAGGGCCCATTTGCGATGCTCCATCAAAGAACATCTGCCACACTTCCTCTTCTGAGGTTGCATAAGACTCGAAGACTTCGTCAGGGATATCTTCGTGAAGTTTTGAATGCTCCGGAACTGGATGAGCAGCCAAGAACTCTGCAAGGGCCTGGCCTTTAACCGCCTTCTGAGGCGTGAAGATCATGTCGTATTGAGACAATAAAAGTGCCCACTTAGCCAATCTTGAGTTCAATGATCCTGGCTTCGTCATAAGAAGACGCAATGGGTTTACTCTGGAGATGACATGTATGGTCTGGTCGACCAAATAATATCGTGTCTTCTGAATAGCGAAGACGAGAGCTAAACACTCTTTCTCGATAGGGTTGTAGCGAGATTCCGCTCCTATGAGAGTTCTGCTTAGATAATAAATGGCCTACTCGTGGCCATTGTCGTCCTTTTGAGCGAGGAGGGCACCGAGGGAGTAGTCCATAGCTTTTACATAAATCAAGAATGGTTTCCCTGATGTAGGGGCCACCAAGACTGGAGGTTTTGTGAGGTACCTCTTGATGTCTTCATAAGCTTCCTGGCAAGCTTGATCCCATACGAAGGAAACACCCTTTTTCATGAGTCGGGTGAACGGCTGACAGCGGCCTGAGAGATTTGCAATGAATCTTCTGATATAGGCCAGCCTGCCTTGCAAGCCTCTGAGCTCTTTGAGATTCCTCGGTGGATGCATGCTCTGAATGGCTTTGACTTTATCTGGGTCAAGATGAATTCCTTTTGATGTGACGATAAACCCAAGGAACTTGCCACTCGACACTCCCAAGAAGGATTTTGTCGGGTTCATTTTCAGTTGATGCGCCCGCATTATGTCGAACATCGTTCTGAGTCGCGAAGATGTTCATTCTTGTTGCGGCTTTTGACGGCAATGTCGTCGACATAGCACTCCACCGTTTTTCGGAGATGATCGCGGAAGATTGTACTCATTGCCCGCTGATAGGTTGCTCCGGCGTTCTTCAGTCCGAAGGGCATTACAGTGTAGCAGTATACCCCCAATGGTGTTCGGAACGAAGTATGCTTCTCGTCGTCGGGATACATCTTAATCTGGTTGTATCCTGAAAAGCCGTCCATGAAAGACATCCTTTCGAACCCACATGTGTTGTCGATCATGACGTCGGTGATGGGTAGTGGGAATTCGTCCTTAGGACAAGCCGTATTAAGGTCACGGTAGTCGATGCAGATCCGTATTTTCTCGTTCTTCTTGAGGACGGGGACGATGTTAGCTACCCAATCTGGATGTTGTTCCTCCCGGATGAAGCCACATGCAATGAGCTTGTGAACTTCGGCTTCAATAGCTTCCATGATGTTCGGGCGAAACCGTCGTTGTTGCTGCTTGACTGGCTTGACGTCAGGCTTGATGTTTAGACGGTGCATAGCGACCTGTGGATCAAGTCCGGGCATATCTTCGTAGTTCCACGCGAAGACGTCTATATACTCTCTTATGAGTATTATCAATTCTTCCCTTTCCGTAAGTGATAGGCTTTCACTTATAAAGATGGGTTTGGGATGATCTTGATTACCCAAGTTGACCTGCACCACCTTGTCTTTAGTAGGTGGTTCGCGCGATTCGAATCACTTTTCCCATTGAAGGTCTAATTGCTGGGCCCATGGCCCCTCATCAATAGCTTCTGCGGGCTCTAATTGACTGCTTGAGGTCATATTGACGGTGAGGTTTTCGAACATTCCTCCTATACTGACATCTGAATCCCACTCGGAGGATGAGGCTGAATGTGATGGTACTGATCCATCGTCCTTGGCTTGAACCGTTGCTGACGATGTGGGTGTAACATACCCTAACCCCCTGCGTGTACTATCATAGTAATTTGCAGGCTTCCCTTTTGGCACAAAGTTCCGCATCAAACCGCGCCTTCCTTTTCCAAAATTCAGGCCTTCTCCATGCTTCAAGTCGTACCCCATTTTCTCCATAATACGGCGCGCTGGCCGCGCGTAATGAAAGAATTGTGGAGTGTCTGAGTCTGAACTTGAATCTGCGACCGCAGGTCCCCGTGGTTGGGTTCTACCGAAGATTATTGGTAACTGACCTTCTTTGGATGGCGGATCATTGAGACGGCTCCTTCTGCGGATTCCATGGGCGTACTGGACGCACTTGGCTTATGTAAAGGCATGTGTAGGGAGCTATCCGTAATGGATTCAAATAGCCCAACACTCGCAGGATAATCAAAAGAAATATTATCATTAATTACCCATTCACCTTCATCCTCTGAAGGAGTATTACATAGGGGATTATTGAGACATGCTATAATTGGTTCACCAATCAGAATGGCTGGCATGCCTGCTTCGGATTCTGAATCCGCCTCGTTGCCACTTTCATCATCGTCCGGCAACGGTTCTTTGAGTGCTCCACCGGTCTCTTGATATAGGAGAGCGTCAGTGAAGTAATTTTTCACCCTTTTGAATGGTTGCTTCTCAGCAAAGACAGTTCGTACTGTCGCATCATCTTCAACATACTTGAAGCATTGGTGCAGGGTGGAGGGAATGATCCAATTGGCATGGATCCATGGCCGTCCCAGCAGCAGGTTATATGATGTGTCAGCATCAATGACATAGCACGTCACTTCTGACTTCAGGCTCCCGATTCTGCAACGGAGTCAAATTTTCCCCAGTGGATGACTGCTCCCGGCGTTGAAACCGTATATTGTAGTAGTGGTTGTGGACAACCTGTACAATGGTATGCCGAGGAAGTAGAGAAGCCTTTTGGGGATGATGCTGAGTGCAGACCCTGGATCGACTTGTATTCTTTCAATGCACGTTGAAACGATATATCCAGTGTAGTACAGAGGTCGATCGTGCTTGTTGTCTTTGAGAAGCATATCTTCCGCCGTGAAGGTAATAGCGGGCACCTTTGATTGTGCATGATGACATTCTGGGCAAGGAGATTGAACGTCGTCGTTAGGGATTTCAGGCATGCATGTCAGAAAGGATTCTGAATTGGCTAGCGCATCCCTGAGTGCTTCTCTTGTTTCTTTCGAGAGGCGAAGGAGCTCGTGTATAGTGATACGAGCTGGGATATTGGCCAGCTGAGCCAATATGTCAAAACGAAAGGGCGTATCAAACCCTTGGCCTGGTGGTTTCTTCAACACGTGGTCGAATCGTACCTCCTTAGGTTTCTCTTTTCCTTGGTTGGGATTGGAGTGGATGCTGGTATTTGTACTGACGTCGTTTGCTGTTGTGTCTCGTCAGTAGGCTTTTCATACTGCCTCAAGTATGATTTTCCGGATCGAGTGCCCGTCTGTTGGGGCGCATCGGCTTGCGCCGTGCAAGCAAGTTTTTCTCCTTCGGAATCACTGAGGGAAGCCGATGTAAGATTGCCGTCGTCTGGCAGGATGGAGATGACATTGCAAGACTTGCCCTTTGAGTTGGGCTGCTTTGGATCCCGCTGTACGTCTTGGACGAGGTCTGGATGTATCCACATGACTTCTCCTGTCTCCAATGTTAAGGGAACAAGACCCTTATTGTTTTGAGCTGTAGCTGGAAGATGCTTGACTTCCAACCGTGGCGCAGGACGGAATAAGTCCCGTCAGGAACTGTGACCTTCGGAGCTTTGCCGAACTCAAGAGTCACCATATTGGCAGTGACTTTCTTCTGCTCCGTCTTCAATGTCAGAACCCCGGCATCGACCAGGGCTTGTATTCTGTCCTTGAGGACATAACACTTGTCAGTAGGATGGTGAATCATCCTATGGTAGAGGCAGTATCTAGGGTCATTTGTGCGCCCTATCTCATTGGGACGCCGAGCATCTGACAGCTTAATTTTGTTCCCTTTGTGGAGCAGATGGAATATCGTGACCACCTGATCGTCTTTGAAGGAGTACTGCTTTGGAGGGAACTTGGGTTCCTGATTGTTGAAGCCGCTCTTCTTGGCTTTTGATTGCATATCTCCGGATAACTCCACAGACATAGTCTCTTTGCCTTTAGCTTGAGAAGATTGCGGTAGGTCGCTATGCCCTTTGTTGTTCGTCCCCCATTTGCCTCTAGGGGCGGATGGTTCGAACTTTTTAGCCGACTTCTCAGCTATCTCAGCTTGTTCGACCAATTCTTTCCAAGTGTGGGCTTTAACTGCCCCCATGCGCACTTCCACTTGGTCTAAGAAGTTGTGTCTACATGTCTGTAAGAGCATGGGTAATGGCATCCCTGCTGGACACATCTAGGATAAATTTCTGAACCGTTCAATGTAGTCACGGACAGATTCGCCCTTCCTTTGCACAGTGGAGAGGAGTTTGTCCATGGTCACTTCGGTATCGTCCTCATAGAAATGAGAGAGGAACCGAGTTTCCAGGTCGATCCAGGAGTTGATAGAGCCCGAGGAAGACTGCGAAACCAGTCAAATGCCACCCCCTTTAAGGTGCCAATGAAAAGCCTAGCCATGATGGCGTCATTGCTTATAACATTACCAGTCTGAGACCGGAAATAGTAGATGTGCTGATTTGGCGAGCTCTTTCCGTCATAGGTATGCAATGTTGGCGGTTTGAACTTCGGTGGATATGGCACCGAATCTCACTCCAGCGGATAAGGACGGACTGCCCCTACCCTCTTTAATTCATCCCTCTGAGCTAGGGATGCGATTTGAGCTTGGAGGCCCTTAAGGACTTCGGCGTCTAAGGAAGAACCCTCCTTGGATTTCTCCGTTTTTGGCTGCTCATTGCTGAAGTGTTCCTCCTCATCGTGATTGCTCCCGGCATCATTGTTATTCTGGTTATTGAGGAGTTGAGCGAGCATCTGTTGAATATTGTCCAGAGCCTCTTGCTGGGTTCTGGAAGTTTGCTCTTGAGCTTCCAGGCGCCGGCGAAGATCGTCGTTAGCATTATCAGCCATATTGACTGATGCTCTGCCCGTTCGCACCGAGCTAACTGTCGCCGAAAAGGCGTACCCACTATCTTCATCTTCTTCATCTGATGATTGGAGTGATCTCCTGGGCTGTGACGAGGCTAGGGTCGTCGAGGAAGAAGGCTGTTCATAAGTGTAGGGTATCGCTGCCCTGGATCTGGTGTTCCGAAAAACACCTTCTTCATGCACCAAGACTTCGCCTAAGCCTGGGCTGTAATTTGGATCTGGGGAGCTGTAGGGGATGTCGTCAGCTGTTTGTCTTTCCCTGCACAGCTCTCGCCCTCTCCCAGTCATGTTGACGGATGTGGAGGGTAGATCTCGCGAGATGCTCCTTCTGCGATGCTTCATCGGGGCTTGTACCGATAGTCGATCAAAAACTGACCGTCGTCTTGGAGGCGTGGCGGGGATTGATCCCAGCCGGCAATGGACCGAGTGGAGTGTCACCAGCTGACATCCCACTTGTTGACAACAGGGGGAAGAGGTTTGTCTGTCCGTCAACAATTTCCTCAAATCAGACCCGGTTGGGTCCCTGCAATCGAGCGCAAAGGCTCTTTTGGATCGCACATGGGACGATGTCCTGCTTCTTTTATCCCTGCAGATGAGATTAGCACTGATAGTGCTTTGGTTCTAGCTTCGCCATCAGGCGCGAGCTTAGTGCTTGACGCACTGGAAAGCGGAGCACGCTGTGGTGCTTCACCCGCTATGCTGCTGCGAAGGTAATTAGCCTTAGATAGTACTTTGGCTTCAGCTTCGCGGTCATGGACCCTGCGCGTACGCTGTGTACAGTAGCTTCGCTCGTAAGAACGAGGCAGCGCGAGGCATTGCTGCTCTTAAATTGGACGACGTATGATTGCCGTCGTAACTTTATGATTGGAGCAGACAGGCATCTTGCCTTTTTCTCTCGCGAGAGAACGGCGGTTTAGGCGTAGCTATGCCTGAAGCTTCGGTCGGAGACTTCAGTTTAGGCTTCCATATCCGCCTTGGCAGAGGAGACTTAGGTTCGCAAGGAACCTGATTAGCCACACACGAGGCTGAGGGGTGTTGGCAGAACTCTGCTTCCGGTTTCTGATTTGAAACCTTGGTCGTGGAAACCCTCCTATGCTTCCGTGCTCGAAGCATTGGGCCACCCCCAGAGAGGACTTCTTCTTCAAATCTTCCTTGATCGAACTGAACCACCAAGTTCTCACAAGTAAAGGAGTCAGACTACGGACATGCTTCCTTGTTGCGCCAAATAACCGCAGTAGGTTCACAGAGAACCTTTTCTGTCTCCGCAGAGACTTTCCTTGAAGATTTAGCCAGAGGGGCTCTGGCTGCACCGGCTTTTCTGAATTCAGAGTTAGACCCAAGGTCTGTTCGTCGCATTGCGACACTTGATTCTCGGCAGTGGAGAATTTCATCCCCAGCGGAGCGCCATCTTGTTTTTTCATTATATTTTGCAAAGGGGAAAACTTACAAAAAAAGAGTTTGAGGAGCTAAATTACAAGTATTCTTAAAAAGATTACAAGTAGATCTCCTCAGAGATTCTGGAGAAGTGTGCCGATAGGAGTCTGGTCAGCGCGCGACCACTTTGTCCCTTTGACGATGCGAGCGTGAGATTCCCTTCTCGTCTGGTTCGGGGAATCAGAGAACAGAAGGTTGGTAGAACCCTCTTGCTGCTTCTCAAAATCGCCTTCAATAAGGAATTCCTTCTCGCCTGGTTCTGGAGATTCCTTAGAAGAAGACGATGTTAGGGTATCAACACCCTGGTTAGAGAAAGCAATTCTCTAAAAGGTCTCTGAATTCGAGAGCGCACGGTGCGTTATGAAGAAGCCTCTGCTTGTGGAGTCCTCTTTTCTCCGATTGATTGATCGATCTTTTCTCCTTGTACCCCTGGCGGGCTATTTATAGGGAGAGCAAGGGTATAAATCGTCCCTTGAAGATATGGAAACAGATTGAATCAAATCTGTTTAAATCTGGAAAGTAGCCTTGCTACGAGGCTAGGATCAGCTTCTACGAAGCTAGAATTGGCAGGTCGGTTGATCTTCTTGATCCTTTCCATATCGTTGGAGGATTTCCCCCTGATCTTCTTACTCGTTTTAGGAGAGTCAAGAGATTGTGGCAATCAACTGCCAAATTTGATCTCTGATTTGATCTTAATTGGATTTGATCTGATTGATCCGATCTCCATCAGATTGATTGGTCAAAGGTTGACCATAGCAGACCAATGCGGAGCTGTCAGCATTGAGCTCATAGCGGAGCTAAAGACGGTTTTCTGGCGAAGTCCGAAAAGAACCCTTTGGCGGAGCTGGAAGTCCTCTGTGGCGATGTTTGCGACTTAGCTTCTTGGCGAGGCTTTGGATGGTTTCGAGGCGAAGTCGAGTGATATTAGCCTCTCAAGCGAGGCATCTCTTTGGGCTCATGCAATGCTAAGTGTTAGCACCTTAGACCTGCTGAGGTCTGTTTAGAAACAATCTGGATTCACTGTCTGCTTGCTGGATCAGTGGAGTCCAAGTTGCTTCCTTGTCCCTCGAGATGGGTGAACTGGTCTTCAGCTCGTCTGTCACTTGTCCTTTTGTAAATTCAACAGTTTAGACATTGTTCGGGACCAATGAGAATCTTGTCTTTTTTAAGTTCCACACTCTCTCTCGCTATTGATCTCTCTTCTCCTGCAGCTTGACATTCCCTCTCCCTCTCTCACAGCCTCGATCTTGTCACCATGATCTCCTTCTGTCACCATTGTAATTTTCCTCTTCGTCTGCTCTCCTCACCGGAAAATGTAAGTTCCCCGCCTCCTCTGTTGGGATCCTCAATTAAAAAATTAATTGTTGGGATCCTTTCTCAATTAATGTTACTCACCTTCACTCGCTCCTGCCGCTGCTATGCCCTCTCCCGTTGCTTTATGTAACACCCCATTCCTGAAATACGTACTTTGATATATATTCTGATTTTCGATCGTATCTTTTATTTTCTCCCAGTATTTGTTTTTTGCTTTACGTTTATTTATACTATTATTTTGTATTGGATCAGATTCGTTGGCTTGGAGTCAGCCTAGTCTGAATCGGGGTCCGATCCTAGTGTATTGCTCTATGATAACTGTGTACTTATGCTATTGTTACTGGAGTTTATATATAACTGTGTTTCTGTGCTCTGATTCTTACCTATACTGATGCTTAGTGTATATATGCGAGGATATTTTCGCCCTGCGTATATACGTTGTAGTAACGTCTCCATACCTGCGGGATCGAGGCGTTACAGGATGGTATCAGAGCTTAACCTCTCACATCTTCAGTACAACAAGTCAACAAATTAATGGTTAAAAATTTGCAACTGGAACGCATGAGTCGTGTGTTGGCCCAAAGTTACAATCACCGGTTTCTTTTTGATGATAATAAAGCATATGTGATTATTTAGTACTAATCAAGTTCAAGTTTTTAAGTTGTTTCAGGGTTCAAGAGGATTTAATATATTTCTTCCTTTAAAGGAAGGTGTTTAAGACTCAAGGGTATTCAAGTATGAGATTGGAGCTCAAACGCGTTTGACGTCGATATTGGAGAAGCCTGCTTGAAGACACTTGCAGTCACTAAGAACCTTATTAAAAAATAATATGTTAAAGTGTAGAATATAGATTTGATTCTCAAGAAGTTAACACACACAAATACACGTTTCGAAAATACAAGTTTTTATCGTATTGGTGCTTTGCATGTTTAGTACATGATACATGTTTTAATTTTTTTAAAATTTTATATCTAGTTTAGAACATGTATTTCATTTCCTATACATTGCTATTTCTCCTTTAAAATTAATACAAAATATTTTAAAATAGTTTGCATTTCAAAAATAGTCAGAAAAATATGTTTTGGCCCAGGTCGGTCGACTGAAAGGTCGATCGTAGCATATTATAGGGCAAGACGGTCGACCGAGCGGTCGAACGATCCTCTGGCAGGGTTTATGCATGTTGTACACATTAGTCAGTCGATCGCTAACCCTAGCGGTCGATCGATAGATCAACCGACTGGCTCAACTCATGTCTCTGTTGGGTGCCGGTCGACCGAAGCGGTCGACCGACCACTTTGAGCAAAGTTTTTTAATAGAGTCTGGTTGACTGGGCGGTCGACCATAGCCAATAGCTAGTTCAGAAATGAATTGCCGCTTAACTGGCCGGTCGACCAAAGTTCTGACAAAAGCCATAATAGCTAGTTTCAGAATCTGTCTTTTCCTCTGATTTTTCCAATGGACATTTTTGCTTTTTCTTGGTTAAATCTCTTCCAAATGACCTGGTGAGCTAAACTAATAGTGTTTATGAATTGCCTATATATATGGGTCATGGGGATAGGTTTTAGACAAGAAGTTTGAACAAGTTTACAAAAAGTTTTTATAAGTTTTTGAGAAATACATTGAAAATCAAGTTTCAAGTTTCTAGTTTTCAAGTGCTTTCATATCCAAATCTATTTCAATTAGTTCTTCAGCTATTTTTTAAAGGAGGATGATCCCAAATTCAATTAGTTAAATTCAGTTTTTGGTGAATCAAGTGGTTAAATCTAAAGATCAACTGAGGATAACGTCAAATACAGAGTCCAAATCCAAAGAGATAAATGGATAGAGATTAGGTCAATGGATGAGATGAAGCAAATTTAACTCAGATTCTGACTGGATACATTTTAGTATTTGAATCATAACTTTCGCTACCAAAATCAAATCTAATGATTCAGATGATCCAGAAAGAAGACTTAAAGGGCTACAACTCTTAAGTTGATCACTATTTCAATTCTGTCATTTGTTTAGTTATATTCAGCAATCAAAACCAACAAGCTGCAGATCAGAACTGAATATCAACATCAAATCAAGTTTGGAGATAAGGGGAGGATTCAAATTCAAAAATATCCAGCTTCCCTATCTTCATACTCCTCTAACCTCTACATTTCTCCTATAAATACATGCAATCTCAAAGGCAAAGAGGAACGACCATGCAGAGATAGAATTTAGTCCACATTTTCTTCTTTTTAGTGTAGGTTTTTATTTTCTTTTCATGTAATTTTTCTTTCTTTGTAAGTATAGTTTAGACTGAGATTCATGTAAGTAAGAGAGAGAGGCTTATGTTGAGAGTGATACCGATGTACCTCCTTTCTCCATCGTTTCTGCAAGCAATAAAAGGTAATTTTTTTTTATGTTTGTCTTTACTTTTGTTTTCTTCTTCTTCTTTCTACTTTTCCTCTTTTGGTTATGATGAGCATTCAAGTGAATCTATAAGCATCAGTATAGTCATGTTTGTGCGAGTGCCAACGATATTACATGATGATGATCTCCTCCTCAAGATTCTGTATCATTTCATTCTTGTTCGTCTTGATGATGTAATGCGAATGGGGACTGAGCTCGATCTTATATTTTATACGTTGAATGCCTCTGAAGCAAGGTAGAACATGCAAAGGTTTCAGGTAAGTCATCAACCAGAGGAGGTAAGTATTTCTTTAATCTTTTCTTTCTTTTCTTTTATTTCTTTAGTTTAGATCACCAACACCCAACTCTTTCATCACTCATTTCGATTTCTTTGTACATATCATTTCTAGTTTCTCCATCTTCTTAATCTACTATCTTCTTCCTAATTCAACTTTAACTCAATTTTTTCCTTTTTCTTTTAAAGAACTAAAGAAGAACTTTAACCATACTTTGTATCCTAAAAAAAACTTGCTTAAAAAGCTTCCATCGCTAGTCTCTCCTTGTGGATCACGACCCGCATAGCCACTTGCTATTGCGGTAGAATTGAGTAACTTACACTCTTTAATCTTAAAATCTAAAATACTGTATTTTGTGTGCAGGTTCAAACTCAATCAGGCACATACCCAGACATCTGAGTAGAATGAGTCCTAATAATAATAACATTAAACATGCTACTGAGTTAACTCTTGTACTGATCATGATTCCACAGACATAAAATGACATAACAATACTATTGACATCCCAGCTCTCAGCAACTCTAGTTGTATATGCCCAGTTGATGGTGAGTGGGTATGGTATATAGATGTGAGTTTCCTTGTTTGAATTATCCCCGATGTACTAATCTCATGGATCCAGAGATTGAGTTTATACAGTTGGTGTTGCATATATTTACATTATACATATATCACTGATGAATTATATATACTTTCATTGATATGATTTGAACATGATTCCATGCATACATAAACATGTTTTCACTTAAGTCCATTTATTTACGGTACATCTGTATTTGCTTTTGAGCACCACCCGGCTTTCTTATGTACTCCTTGGGTTGCATCCTGACAACCCTGAATCTGCATGTCCAGATCGTAGAGCATGGAGTATCAGGGACTTCCTGTTGCTGATCGGAGTGCGTAGCGGAAGCATAGCAATTCTCATGATCAGAACCTGGCAGAAGCTTGGGAACATATCAAATGATCTTCCAGATCCATCTCCTGTATCGAACTCTCGAGATTTTTATTGAACTCGAGAGCATCTTCCAGTTCCATATTTTGTTAATATCTTGTAATTCATACTTCTGTACGCTCCAGTGATGTATTATTCATCTATGTATTGAATCACATATTGTGATAACATTGTACTTGGACTCTAAAGTTGAAATGAATATTACCACTGTGTTTCGGTACTCTGATTCCTGATTGTATTGTTATGCTTAGCGTACGTATGTGAGGGTATTCCCGCCCTGTATATGTACGTTGCAGTAGCATTTCTGTACCCGGTGGGACAGGAGTTATAGGATATATGTGATAGGTAGCTTCCGTGAGAAGTAGCCACTCCTAAGCATCCGAGTAACATATTGATGGTGTGATAGAGAGTGAGAAAGCAGAAGAATCATCATTCCCATCTGACTTGGCGACATTCACCTCTGATGGTTTTCCTAACTTCTTCTTCAATTTGTTATTCTTCTTGAGCTCGGGACAATCTTTCTTCCAATGACCAGTTTGTTTATAAAATGCACACTGATCATGAGTCAAACTACGGTTGCCATATCGTGACCTAGATTTCAATCTACCACGATTTTCTTCTCTTTGATTTGGACTTCTTCCTCTCACAGTTAATGCCTCCGCCGATGTACCATCAAGAGATTCATTGTCCTTTCTTCTCAACTCGAAATTTACAAGGGCGGTATGATCTCACTATGGCTCAGTGATGTTCTTCCATTTATCCGGGTGAGGACAAATGCCTCATATCCCTTATCGGGGAGAGAACTCAACAAGATCAAAGTTTTGTCTTCTCATCTATCACAACATCAATGTTCGCTAGATCTGCAAGAAGCTTTGTATAAATGTTGGTATGATCACTAATTGAAACCCCCCTCTTCAACTGGAAATGATACAGTCTCTTTTTCAAATACAAGCGATTCTCGACGCTATTCGTCAAATATTTGCTCGCAAAGGTCTCCCAAATCTTCTTTGCAGAAGTTTCATTCATCACATCAAATTTAGGTCTTGTGACAAACACGACCTAATCACTTCACAAGCTGTTCTATTCATTTTCTTCCAAATCTTCCCCTCCATCTCTTCCGGCCTCTCTTGCAACTCGAGAGCATCCTCCAAGTTTTGTTCATTTAGTGCATCCAACACCTCACATATCCACAATCTAAAATTATTTGTGTCATCAAACTCTACTACATCAATTATTGTATGGTGATAATTTTGTATATTCTTCACAACAAAAAAATTACTCCCATCGGATGTTTCTTCGGTCATTTTACTCCAATTCAACCAACCACGCAAGTATAACAACTATGGAATGATCTACGAGATAAAGATAGGATTTTTTTATCTTCAATTGAAATCCTAAAAGAGTTTCACAATTGATCTCTCCACCCAATTGTAGAAGATGAGATCCAACACAATAAAAATTCGATTTTTATCCACTCCAAACTTGAGATCTTCAAGAACCAAGCTCCAAATCAAGATCCACTCCACCAAAAGCCCAAGTGTTGCCTAGTGCTCTGATGCCACTTGTTGGTCCTATAGCATGTCAAGAACATAAACCGTAGATGCACAAATACGCACAAAAGAGAGAGGGAGACAAGGATTTACGAGATTTGATAAGATGCCTACGTCCCCTGATTGAAGAGAGATCTATTAATATAAACAAGATTACAAGAGGATTACAATTGGTTCTCTCAAGAACTCACTCAGAAAATCCTTAACCCTAAAAATGGGTTACATCCTCTATTTATAGAGAGGAGAAGAAAACCCCAAAATAGCTCCAGGTCGAGTCCAGAATCAGTTCTGACCCAACTGTGGTCGACTGCCCGGTCCACCGACCCAAGTGTGCGGTCGGTCCGCCTAGTCGGTCGACCGCTCAATGCACTCTGTCATTGCAGGACTTACTGAAAATGTCGGTCGACCGCCGGTCAACCAACCCAACTAGGTTTCTCATCCTCGTGCAACAGGGCGGTTAACTGACACAAGTCTTGTACATGTCGGTCGACCGAAGTCCTGTCATAGAGTTAAAAAACTCTAACTCCTGTTTTTGCCCTCTTTCTTTACACCCATCGTGCCAAATTAGCTCGTGGCTCAGCTTGAGATAGACTTTAGTTGAAGGAATGAATACCCCCCACGTGTAGTCCTGCCATGTGCAGTCAAAGCAAGAAAATATCATTTGCTTCAGTTGCTAATTTCTATTAAAGAGTACTGGGAAAAATCAATCTAATAAAATTAAAGCCTTGAGACTAATCAATTGACACGGATAAGGAAAGCGTAAAACAGATGCCATATCCTTTCTAGTGAAAAATATGGTTCTAAATTACCTGGATTCTGTTTGAAGGTCAAGAAGGCACACAAAGTCTCCATATTAATGGTTCATATTAACAAGGAGAACGAAAGAGAAACTTTTGTATTAAACTGCATTGAACCATTTGACTGTAATGAAGAACCTTGATGAGTAAACTTGGGCTAGTTCACACTTGCTAAAGCTTAGCTATAGCAGGGACCAAATTGACACAGTGCCCACCCAAATCTGTGCCCGGCCAAAACTTCGACATATTTCATCCGACTTGTGCCTTCAGTGTCTGAACCAATCAAGAGCTTGTCATCCTTCAGGCCTGCCCGATGTCCAACTTTTGTCTGATACGAATATTCATATGTTAACAAATAAGACAAATTTAGGTTTCATTCGAGCAAAATCAACAAGAATATTGCACGTAAACAGAAGAATTGCATGTTAGCATGAACCAACATGAGTGGTTGTCACACAAAAAAAAATGTAAGAATTGCATGTCCACGCATGTAGGAATCCATTATCTTATCAAATATAACATTATACTATTTAATATTATTTATGTGGTGGCTAATAAAACTATTATCCCATATCATAGTGAATCATCCTTCTGGTCAATTCAAGTTAAACAAGTAGTACATACTACTTTTATCTGATCAAATTGTGTCTATTTATACAAATATGGATAGAACTTTATACCGACTAATATCCTATCCTTGTACATATTTGATCAATCAAAGCCCTACGAATATAGATATACCAATATACAGTCTATATCTGACTTTTTTTCTGCGCCTAAAATGAAGATTGACAAAACAATCTTGGAAGTAGTCCTGAATAAGATTCTCAAGGTTGATTCCAAAGGCGCCTTTGGGGATTTGAGTGGAAACGATGATATGGAAATATGGATTTCAAAGGTGGAGCTCAAAGGTCAACCGTGCCTGGACGCATCATTTCCCACCGGCTCTAGCAGCCCGAATGCTTTGCTCAATGAACCAGCTCTTTTTTTCGCTTTGGGCCTGTTTGGAACCAAGAAAATGGGCTGGAAAAGGTGGATACAGGGCGCCCCACTATCAGTTTTCCCTCAAGATTCAAAATCCTATTTGTTTGCAATTTTCAGAAAACCAGAAAGTGGCGCTAAAACGTCAACAAAAATCCCCATTCTTCTTTCTCTGCAAAAATGGTGGAAAATGGTGAAAAACTGCAGCGTGGGGCCCACCAACCAATTTTTCAAGGAAAACTGTTCGAGTGGGCCCCACACCCAGTTTTCCCATTTTGTTTTCTAGCCACTATGCCTTTTCTGCCCTTGGTCCTAGCCCACAGCTTCTCACACAAACATCGAGTCATAACGATTGTCTTTCCTGCTTAGACAAATTTATAGCAGAGGTCTTCAATCAGAACATTAGGCAGCATATTCATTACTCTTTTTTATGACTAGTTTAAAATGTTACTTATCTTACTCAAAGATCAAAGCTAACAGAGTTACTACATTTAGATGTCTAAAACAAGTAGGTTCGTAGTCCAGGATTTCTTGTGGAATCAGATTCTTCTTCAGATATGAACACAGTAGAGCATGTAAAATATCCAGACATGGGAATCAGAAATCAAAGATGCCTATGCATACAGATTAAGAAACTCCTATTAAAATACGTTTCTTCTTTTGACTGTTGCTAAGGAAAAAACTGCCAGTGTCAAGGGTGTAGAAATTTGTCAAACTTTGATCGAGATTCTAGCCTTTGAGGAGTAGAAATTGCAATAGGACCTTTGTTTAGGGAATCGACCATCCCTTGTTAAACACAATGGTCTAAATATCAGAGAATATCAATTTTTATGGTGAAAAAAAGGCACATCATTTAGAACTAATATCGGTCGACATCGCAAATATCAGCCAAATATCAGTCCTATATATTCAGCCGAAATATCGACGAACATGGCACAAATTTTAGTTTTCATGAATTTTATCTGACAAAACAAATTTGGGTTCAGTTTCATTACCTAAATTTGTTGTTTTAAAACCCCCTTCCCATTCATCTTCATATCTCTTTGCTACCCAAATCCAGCCGCAACAAAGAAGAGAGAAATCTCATTAAAATTAAAAAAAATTCAGGAGATATCGATGTTGGCTCGAAGGCCCATCACTCTAGTTTTGATGATGATTAACTCATGTAGTTATAGTACTAATGATCTTGTGTTTAATTAGTCTCAGATATTTGATCAAGATCTTAGTTGGTGTTTAGCTTCAATAAAGGATTTAAAGTCAAGTTTTGGAGTTAGCACGTGTTGATTCAAGAGCTCTCGCATCAAGATGGCATCAAGTACTCAAGAGGAGTCTAGCTCATTGGATTAAGGTTTGGACCAAGTCAAGAAGGAGAAGAAGATTTTCAAGAGAAGACTTTCAGAAGACTTGTGTCAGATTTTGTAAGTGTCAAGAATTTGTTTTTAGATAAAATATAAAGGATAGATTAGTTGGTGGATTGCTCAAGTTCATATACACTCACATATAAGATTTATATGTGTTTTCACAAAAGAGTTTTTGTTTTTAGAAAATACGGTTTGGTTTTTTAAGCTTTAATATACATGTGTTTTACCAAAACTATTTTAGAGCTTATTGCCAAAAACATAGATATTTCATCATATACGTGTAGTGGATCATATCTATACGCACTAAGCTTCAAAGTGTTTAAAATATCTTATTTTTATTTGGAGAAGTTTTGAAAAAATCGATTTTCAAAATACAGATTTGTGTTTAAGCCAAAATTTCTATATTACAAAAATAGTTCAAAATATTTGTAATATGTTTTGATTTTTAATCAAACATGTTTGTATATCAAAGTATATTAATGAACTTATTTTCTGTGAAATTTATGAGAATTTATGGGATTTTATTGAAGGTAAAAAGACCAAGTTTTAATCCCTTTTTCAATTGCTGACCAGGCTAACTGGCGGTCGACCGAGCCAGAAACGGTTGACCATGCGGTCGACTGCTAGGTCATAACCCAGTTTTCGGTCGACTGACCGGCCGGTCGACCGCTGGCACAACGGTCAAAAATCTGACCGTTGGCCGGTCGACCGGGCAGTCGACCGCCAGCAGTCCAGATTGCTGATTTGGACCCCAACGGCTTGATTTTGGAGGCCTATATATTGGGGTTCCCTTGGACTGTTCTCTACAAGATTTAAAGAGAGTTTTCAAGCTAGTTTTTCCCATCTATTTCAGAGGTTTTCTCTACTTGTTTAAGAGCCAATATTTCCAAATCAAAAGGAGAATTTGTCAAGAGGTTTTCAAAAGTGATTCTTTGAGTTTTTCATCACATATTCAATCCTAATTTTTCTCACACATACTTGAGCTTTCCATTTCTACATCCATCCTATAGGAGAGTTGTTGTGAGAGTTGTTTTAGGTGATCAAAGTGTTGTGATCACCAAAGTGTTCTTTCTTGTATTTGAGGAGGCGGACTTGCGGGTTTGCGTTGTTTCGAGTTCTAGTGAGAGCTCGGTGTAGAGGTACGGCCTCGGCAAGCTAGTGTGCTTACGGTGTATAGTTCTTACGGGAACAAGAGAGGGACTAGTGAGTCCAAGGAGTTCTAGTGTGAACTCGTTGTAGGTGTTGCGGCACCGAGTGATCCGGTGGGATCGATTTTTAGTGAAAATCCTTCATAGTGTTGAAGGCGGGGACGTAGAGCAAGGGTGCTCGAACCTCGAAACAGTTCTCCCGTATTTACGATTGCTCTCTCTATCTCTCACTTGTGTTTATATCTTGCATGCTTAATTTGCCTTATCTTTACTTGTTTGATATCCTTGTGCCTATATTGTTATATGCTTGGGGATTGTTTGCTCACACTTGTATTCAACCAAGAGAGCCATGCGGCACCTCAACTCTTATCTTGAGGAGATAGTCCAGAGCCCTTCACCAGAAATTCGGCTACACTCTTAGATTATACCTTGTGTGTTTAGCTTAAGAATTTTTAGTTTGCATAAATAATTTTAATTCCGCATTAATTCATCATTAGATTAGCTAGTCACTTATTCACCCCCCTCTAGGTGATTTCAAAAAAAAGAACAGAATTTTAGCTCTGATGCCAAACTAATGGGGGACAAACTATAAGAAAAGGGGATAAATAGAAATGAACACTAGAAAATCTCAACTTAGAGTTTGTAATCCAAGAAAAGGGATTTGTAAATCTCTCCCTAGTGCATCTCACCCAAAAGCACACTGGCACTTGCTAACAATTCCTCAAATAATGCATTTTCATGTTCATCAACTAAATAACTCAACAGCAGTCTTAGCCTTATATATGCTTACATTTAAAGAGAACTTCCATCACAACCAACGTGGAACTAAAGTAAAAACTAAATAAGAAATAAAAGAAATACCAACTAAAATAAACTAAGTCACTAGATGTCTCCATCAGAAATATGTGATATATAGGACTTTTTGAGATTGAAATAATTAACAGGAACAGCTAAAGCACTACCTCATGCTAAACCTTTGATGACATTGTAGAGTCCCAATGATCAGCATGTTGCTGCTTCTCTATGTGACCATTAAGACCTAAAAACTACAAAACAGAAAACAAGGTCAAATAGAAGCAACTAAACAAAGAAAGTAGAGTCAACAAGTAATGAGACTTTAGGTTCAACATGTTTATGTTTTTTTCAGATCAACCTGTCAAGTCTGGTCAGGATTGCAACCCCTAACAGTATAAGATGGGTAATGAGACTTTGGGCTCAACACAAGCCTAAGCCAAATACACTTCTAAATTAGAAAAAAGGAAAAAAAATTAAGATTTGAATTAAATATGACAGTGATCTACACGCCATCCAAGATAATGGGGAGTTACCCTCTTCTCAAGAACTCATCAAGCTTCATTGTGCCTTCTTCTAGTCGATCAAACAAGAAATAAATAGCCAATAAAATTATAGGTTGTAAATGCAATTTATGGCAGCCTACTAATTAACTATAGAGATTCAAGTTATTTCTTATCCAGTGCATCTCAGATACTAAATGATATAACTAACCCAATATCATGCAATATTACATAGAAGAACACTCAATTTACCATGCTCTCAAACAACTACTCATGTTATCTGAAGTGACTACAATGATTATACTTGGGAAACCATTGAGATGAAAACTCAATCGATCATGTTCTAAACTTAGGATTCTCTTTCCTTTTTTTCCCGTCTTATTTTAGTTATGGGAATTTCTATTAACATACATCACTTATATTACTCCTATATACAGCACAAAGCAATACACCCTGAATTCGGCCCACCAGTAATGCTACCTAAAGACCTAAGACTATCATCGAGCTCCAGATAGACCCGAGAGACTAGACACCAATGAAGACAATCTCGTACAGCTATCGCACCCTTCACTTTGCTGGAGTGACAGGGGTGAAGCTCCATATAACTAGGCAACTCGGGGAGGGTGCATCTCCCTCAAGGAACTGCACCACTTGTCGCATATTTGGCCTGAACATAGCAAACCAAGCTTCAAGACAAGCTCAACCTCATTGCAGCAGTACTCTTCCCCAAATCTTGGGTCTCTTGTTTCAAGCACAAATCCCCTTCGCCAATTTGCTAGCACCCAGCCTATCAGCATCTGCTCCTCTCCTTGTTTACTTGGTTCAACTGGCCTCCTCCCACAAGCCACTTCAAGAAGGAAGGCCCCAAAAGCAAAACCATCGGTTGCAGAAGTGGCCTTGTTAGTTCTTGCTAGCTCTGGTGCCAGATAGCCCGTTGTTTCAACATCATCAGTGGTCTCAGAATCAGTTCCATGGTCATATAGCCTTGCCAGGACAAACTCTCTGAGCTTTCCATTCAGTTCACTGTCTAACAATACCCAGCTAGCCTTGATGTCCCTATGGATCACAACCTGCTCCTTATCTTTATGAGGCACAATGCTACTACTCTGATGATTTGAAACCTCGAGTCCAACTGAGAGTAGGCTCCACTTGGTCGTATAAGAATTTATCAAGGCTGCCATAGGACATGAAATCATAGGCCAAAAGAAGCTCTCCTTTGTGTCGACAATAGCCTAGGAGTTGGACAAGGTTTCGGTGTAGAAGCCATCCCATGCTAACAATTTCTGCCACAAACTCTCTCATCCTTTGTCTTGTTTGAAGTAGGCAACACCCCTTTGTAGACTCTACCAAAGCCTCAGGTTCCCAGTAACTCTTTTTCTTTGAAACTTTTAATTGCTTGAAACAAATCTTTGCATGATAACCGTTTAGGCCTGCATTTAAGCTCTCAATCTTCGAGTAGCTCCGCAGATTCCTTCCTCTTCCTCAGTATAAGCACAACAGCAGCAACAATTAACAGCAAGACCAAAGTCAAAGCTATGGGGATTGATATTGCCAGCATATCTGAATGGTTGCCTTTGGTTTGAACAAGAGGCACTGAAGGAAACTTTGCATAATCCAGCAGCTAGCTTGAAGCTCCATCTAAGAACATAATGAGAAAGTATGAAAAACACCAGTCAATGAAGATAATCCAATGTGTATGGAATCAAGAATCAAGCTTGAAAGATCAATCGTAGAGGATAAGAGAGGCTTACTAGGTTTAGGCATTGGTACTGGTGACAAGGTGATGCTAAGTTGCATCTTTTCGCCATCAAAATCTATCCACGCTTGCATTGGCTGGCCACTGATAAGAGTCAGGTTCTTGAACAAGCCAGTGCTATCCTCATAGTAACCGGCAGTATGCAACTTCAAGGACATAAAGCCATTGACATCAATTCCAACATGGTTGTCATCGATATCATGATTTCAGGGTTCATCTTGTCGTCAAGCTCAACAGCAAAAAGATGTGATTGGTTGAATTTCCACCATTGGGAACAATATAGAGGCCTAAGTGCCAGCTTGCAAGAGCAGTAGAGAGGTCAGCAGTGCGTGAGATGGCAAAGGCGATACCATTGCCACCAAGGTAGGAGACCTTGGAAGAATCACAAACACAAAATTAGTGGAGAAAGAGTTCATTTTACCAGCTGCAGACTTGAAAATGAAGAGGGATTCGATGGAACGCGTAGCCCTTCATGTGAGTGGTGTTTGTCAGCTGAAAGAGGCCATTCGATGCGATGGATGCAACGCCATCAAGGCTAAGATTGGCGCTACTGAATCCATTGGAGGTGAAGTCATCCTCACTTGAGGAGGCAAGGTTTAGGAGGAAGAAGAAAAAGAACAAAACTTTAATAAGCATGGATAACATCTTTAGTCTTGAAAGACTATGGTGCAGCCTCAGAAAGGTTTTAGTAGTTTCAGATCATATGGTATTGTGGCTCATTTCACAACAGGAAGCATCTATTTCAGTAGCTAACTAAATGAAATCAGAATGTAAAGACCTGAAGTGAGTAGTCAATGGCCAACGTAGACAACCAGTGTGACACGGTATATTGCTTTTGTGAAAAATCAGCATTTTCTAAACAGGTGATTTTATTGGATCCAATCCGCAAACCCAAACTCAATAAGTAAGTTCTTATTTTGGTATAATTAGAGTTGATTCTATTTTATATTTTAGACCGTTTTAGCACCCCTGTTTTGGTTGGAAAATCTCTGTTTAGCCCAGTTTCATAAATTTTCACCTGTCAGAGCCCGCTGTAGATGAAAGTTATAACCCTATAAATCCAAACAATGCAGATTCTAACCTATTATATAAAAACCAAAAATTCAGAATTACAAAATCTGCCCAGATTAGTAAGTTATAATTCAAAATTTGCAGATTCCGCCAAAATATAGAAAAACTACAAATTCAGAATTACAAAACATTCCCTCTTTAGTAAACTGTAATTCAGATTTGGCAAAATTCTGCCAAAATACAGAAAAACTACAAATTCAGAATTATGAATTCTTCCTTAATGTATAAATTGCAAATCAGAAATTACAGAATAGGTCCCATGATTTACAAATAGGTCTTTGGACCATAAAGAAATATAATTAAAATTAAAAATATCTTTGGAAAATTCAGAAATTTCTAGATATTGTTATAGAGAGTTTAGATTAGAAATTTTTGACTTCTAACTCAAAATTTTGGGATAAGAACTTAAAGTTAGTTATAGATAGTGTACATGTTTCTAATTACCTTTCTAATATCATTCATTAGAGTATTGGTGCTTTTGTTTGCACTTATGAATTCTGCTTAAGGGATTTGCTTGGAGGTGGACGTAAGTAATTTTCCTCTCTGTTCTTTTATATAAAATAATGTAAGCATGTCATTGTTAAATGAAAGTGTTATGTTAATTATAAATGGTTATATTTTTTATTGAAAATTTAAAGATTCGACTCGGTTAGCTTATGATGATGGTTATTATTATTGTCATATTTGCCTCTTTAGCAAAATGAAAGTTTTAGGGGGAAAATTGACAATTATCTTCAAATGTAATTTCGCTATGATCTGTCTCACCTATCACATGAATATTGGTGCACTCTGTTCTATTTATCCTTCGGGCTTCTGGATCTTCGGATGATACTGTTTAACTGGCATTTTGTTTTGACATGTTATAGGAATAGGAATAAATGCACCTTAGGTTCTGGGGACCCTCTGTTATGGCATGTGTCATTTTGTTTGTAACCGTAGCATATGGACAAATAAATGGTTGCAAGATTTAAAAATTTGAATAATCTTCGGCATACTTGTCACAATACTTTGAGCTTTGATTCTGCATGTGGAAATTCTAAAAATATTTCTCTCCAGTCTAATACTTATATGATTTGCAATATTGATTATGTGATGGTATCCTTGGTTATCAATTCTGAACTTAATCCTTTGACATTCTACAATTTTCATCATATATATTTTAATTATCATGAAAACTTTAATTTTAGTAAAGTTGATTTTGCGCATCCTAGCATATTGTATTTATTTATCTTTATTGAGGTTGTTTTGCTAGTGAGGGAAATTTGCTTGTTGAGTTATGAACTCACCCCAAAATTTAACATTTTCAGATTCAAAGTAGCTGGTGGTATTCGAACAGTTGCGTGGATCATGATCGAGGATCCTTTACTAGGTAGTAGGTCTATCCAATAAGTGAATTAGAAAGTCTAGTGATTTTTGTAATAAGAAGTGTGGTTGAAACACTTTGATATTACAGATTTTTGACTTATATTTGTTAGGTTTTGAAAAATTTTAATGGTGGCTTGATTTTATTTTATGTATTGATATTTTATATCTGATTTATGTCCTACGGGAAGTATTTATATTGATTTTAGTAGTCTTTTATATGTATGGGATTCCATCCCATACATAAACGATGGTTGCTATGTTCTCAGGTCATGTTATGATTTGTATCATATACCCATTAGTGCCACATATGGTCCAATATTTGATTCGTATATCTGATTAGAAGCCCATAAATTTCTAGTAGGTAAGCATGCTAGACTTCATTTCCAAAATTATCCGTATCGAATTCATATCCATGAAATGGTTGTAGACACCAATACAACAAAACTTATATCCAATCCATTTACATCCCTACATCTAGGTGGCACATTAAAGAGTAATCACGGTTTGGGAGAGCAAATATCATGAAAAAGTGATTAATCATTTCAGCCTCATTAATTGTAACATGAGTACACTAGAAACTTGACCTCACCCTAATACAAGAAAGCATTACTGTGGGACAAGTGTGCCTTGCCTGTGTGTGGCAATGGTTTTACATGTTTTTGCCCTTCCCAATTTCTCTACTAGAATAAGAATTAGAACTTTATACCCGTTTGAAATGGGTAGGGCAAAGCAAAAGATTGTACACCTATTTTTGAAAATGAATAGGTAAGGTGACCAGACATTCCTACCCTTACCATATGAATTATTTATATCTATGGTTTTGCGGGTATATAATATTGTAATTATACATAAACTACATTACACTAACAAAAAACTTAACTATGTACAAACTATTATAATTATATATAGAGTATTTTTGGTTGAGGGTAACTTTTTTATTGCTTATTTCTATTAGTTGCAATGCTCATAAACTAATTTCTAAGTAAATTTAAATTATATATATATATATATATATATATATATATATATATATATATATATATATATATATATATATATATATATATATATATATATATATATATTGAGATAGACTTGTATCCTTTCAAAAGGATTTGATCCCGGATCCTTCCCACTCAAATTCAACCCTCCAACATTCGAATACAAGATCCACTCCGTTGAAGTTGATCTATACTATTTCAAGTATCTATAAACCAAAAATAAAGTGTTTTAAATACTTTTTGCCCATCCATCAAGCGACGCAAAATGGACGGCCGAAAGTAGTGAGTTGGTTAGATCTATGTCTTTAGACATACAAATTCTCGATCCGGCCATTTCATTATGATCTAAACATTTAAAAACCCCTATAAACTAATTTTTGTTAGATTTCAAATGTTCTACACCGTTAAACTAACCAACTCACTATTTAGGCCGTCCGTTTTTTCCCTACTTGATGGATGGGCAAAAAGTATTTAAAACACTTGATTTTTGTTTATAGATACTTGAAATAGTATAGATCAACTTCAACGGAGTGGATCTTGTATTCGAATGTTGGAGGGTTGAATTTGAGTGGGAAGGATCCGGGATCAAATCCTTTTGAAAGGATACAAGTCTATCTCATATATATTTACTGTTATTTCCATTTTACCGGTCTACCCTAAAGGGTAAATACAACTTTTACTCCTTGTCCTTTGGGGTAGAGTAATTTGAATCTCTAAACTACTGTTGTTTAGGGTAAAGATAAAGCATTATGCGTCAGTGGTAAGGTTATCCACAGACCCATAGCCACATAACTCCTGAATACAAGGCTATACAAACATTTATGCATTTATGAACTTGAAGAAAGCAAATACATTGAAGAACATCATGCATCATAGCTTTGTTCCTGTGGTATCAAGTTTGATATTTAATTATCAAAAAAAGGTAAATCATACAATTTTTATTTATTTTCTAGATTAACGAAGAGACGAGGTGTGGGGTCGGATTAACCTTACATTGCAGTTAGTGATTTTGTAAGGCCTTTGAGATTGGGATATTAACAATATCAGCAAGCATCATCTCACTCTAAGAATTTGATGACCATCTGAATGATGTGAGTGTTGCTGCTTCTCTAAAGAGCCATCAGCACCTAAAAGACATACCACGTGATGAAGACAGATTGAAGCTATTAAAAAGGGGATTCAAACTCAGGAAGTAATTTAAAGAGAATGCATGCAAGAGTTGAAATATAAGAAGAGATTGAAAGCCTTCTTAGTGATAAAAAAAAAAAGATCTTGCAAGGGGATCATGAAACTCTACATCTTCATAAAAATATTTTTTGCTTAAATAATGAATAATAGGAATGGCCATCATCCTCTGAACACTACAAATCCACTAACTAATAATTAGAAACAGCACAGAAATAACATAGTGATAGAACTTCATCTAGACTAGTTTCACTTTCCAAGAACAAGGTCAGCATTTCTTGGTAAGTTTAGAATGGAAACTAAGATAATTGATTATGCTACTACATATTCTATTGTTAATTTGAAAATAATGTCCTATCTACCATGGTGAGAAGAATGGTATATATCTCACATTCATAGAAAATAATTTTAACATAAATGTAGTATACTCATTGCCCATCTATGAAATTAGATTAAGGTTAGGGACCTTAGGCCTTATGGTTAAAGTTAAATGAGAGACGTAGAGAGACTTTGAGAAAGAAAAGAGATAGAGAGTATGTCTTTCCACTCGTCCGTGTGTGCGCGCGTGCACGCGCCTGTTGCATGTGCGTTTTTGTGTCTAGTTTTATAAATATGGCTAGTTTCCACATGCCAAATGCTACCTTAGAGATCATGCAACTTGGATAGTTAACCCACATTATCAAACTATTCCCACTATATGTATATCTAAAAACAACAATTGTATAAATATATAGAGATAGACTTGGCTCCTTCGAAAAGGATTTGAGAGTAAATCCTTCCCATTCAAGCTAAATGATAGAAATAACATGTTGAATATCCAATACGTTAACATTAATCGTATATAGAGTGTCTATAAACTAAAATCAAGTGAAATTAAGTTTTCTTACCATGCATCAACTAGGCACAAAATTAAGTTTTCTGAACGGTGCAGAGTATTTGAAACCTAAAAAAAATTGGTCTATAATGATTTCTAAGTTTTAGATCATGATCAAAGGTCTGGATCAAGGATTTGTATGCTCTAAATCATGAATCTTAACAACATGCTAATTTAGACTCTATATTGTGCTACTTGATGTATAATATAGAAAACTCAATTCTGTTAATATTTGGTTTTTAAGCACTCTATATATGATGTTGATCAACTTTAAGAAAGTGGATTTTAATTTGACTGAGAAGGATTCGGCTTCAATTCCTCTATATCCTGTCATTTTTGTAATAAATTTCCTTTCTATCTAAAGTTAAATAACTTATTAAACTTCTAATTTATGCAGATTTGTTACGATATTTTATGAAAGTATATCTCATTCAGCAATCACTAGTATTTACAGGAATATGAGATAATAAACAAATTGTGAACTAAAATTTATTAATAATGCAACAAAATTAAATTCACATATCAGCTATGATACTAATATTTCTTCAACCTCTCGACAGAAAATCAAGATTTTTATTCTGGGTATTCTACCACCTGTCCATGAACCATGTACATTCCCACGAAAACAAAATCATAACTCCAAATAAATTGATAAAAGAGGCACTCATAATAAATTTTAGTTGTCATTGAGCAAGAAAAGTCATCAATAATTTGTGATAAGCGATTCCAACTTTTCTTCTCAAAAAAATAAAAAATAAAAAAACTGTGATAACACCCAAATTATTCTTCAAAATAATCCTAACCCTAACCCCAACAAAATTGAGAAAGCCTAACAATCGAAAGAAGGAAAGACAAGAGATCAGAGGGGGAGAAACTAACAGGCATTGGTCTCCGTAGACTCTTCTCTTCTTCATTCTTCCTCTTCTCTTGCTCGAATTAAATATTGATATCAGAAAGCCTCCCCATTGTTGCTCGAGATGAATTCTTTTTCAATACTAGACACCGCCAATTTTTCTCCACATAAAAATGAATTCTTTTTCAATACCAGTCAAATGGCACTTGTTCGCCCTTCTTTTCTCGAGCACGAGCAATGCACATGTAATATAAACTAGTAACCACCTTAGTGGAAACCGGTTTCAGTGGATGCAGGCGGCGGCGCAGGGCAGGGTTAGAAATTTGCTAAAGGATAGGGCCGGCCCTGATGAAGGGCGACCAGGGCAACCACCCAGGGCCCAAAAGCCAAGGGCACGAAAAAAATACTATTTTTATATAGAAAATATGAGAGGTCAGATCCTGTAATAAGCAAACCCGATTTTACATCTGCACGGAGCGAGGTTCAAATCCTGTAATTAACAAAATCTTAACAATGTTTTGTAAAAAAATTACACTTTGTAGCCTTGCAGGGAGCTGGGGACTATTTTTTTCCCCTTACAATTAGAATTCAAGTTGAAGAAAAATTGCTCAAAATCAGATTTTATTGTTCTTTGCTCATTAGTTAAACTAAATTTTTTGTTTGTGTTGTTGAGATTTTTATTATTGTTTTTGTTGAGTATAAATATCAATAATGAAACAATATTTTGTAATATTACTAATTAGTATATACCTATCGCATAAGAAAAAAGTCTAATTAGTATGCTTACATAGAAGCACAATTTCTACGTTCGTCCTGAGCCTTTGAAAACCCAGGACTGGCCTGCTAGAGGATGAGAAGGAAGAATAGGAGGAAGAAAGAGTAGAAAGAAGGATGAGAGGATAATAAAGAGGGGGACGACACTGAGCAGAGGGGAAGGCGGCAACGAGGGGAGGGGCGGCGGTGCGGGGAGGGCACTTCTCTCTCCTCTCTCTTTCTCTCTAACGGAAGTGAAGACGAACAGACAGACGGACAATTTTTGTGAATGAGTCACAGGAGAAAACCTCCCTTTTTAGTTAGTTTTAGTAACTAGTATACCGCTCATGTCAGTAGGAAACCGACAGATCAGTCAGGAGGGAAAGAAAGAAGAAAGAGGAAGAAGTAGGAGGAGTTGAGAAAGGAAGAAGAAAGAGAAGACAGACGGATAAAGTTTCTATATGAGTCATGAGAGAAATTCTCCCTTCCGGTCGGTTTGGAATATTCAACATTTATTTATTTGTTTGTATAGTGAATAAATTGAGATAATTTTAAAGATGCAAAATCCATTTAAATTAGTGACTTTCTTTCCTTTTCTTTTTCTTTTTCTTTTACTTTGTCTCCTAAGTTTACAATGCCTTCAATTAGATGGAATTTTGATATGCCCAGGAGTTGGAACTTTATTTAGGTACACAATCCATGATATTCTAATAGGAATGTTGATCAGATGAGATCTTAATACGCTAATACTTAGAATTTATCTGGACACAGAGTTTTGAAATAAATAATTGGAATTAATAGTAAAATTTAATATTTATCAGAAATCATAAACAAAAAAGTAAAATGCCAATTTACATTGTGATAATTTTTGGGCATATGCATGTGTGTGTGAAGAGAGAGGATTCATATATAAAATTCCTAGAGAGACTGTAGATTCCCAAGTTTGGTTCATTGGGGGAAAAAATAATTGAAAAGCAATCTCCTGTTTTGGTTCATTGGAAACCCAATATCTGGAGAGAGAGAGAGAGAGAGAGACCTACTATTGTAGATTTTCAAGTTTGTAAAATTTGCCCAAATTCTGTGTTTGATTGCACAAATTAAGTCTGAAATAGCTCTCCGAATTCATGATGCTCCGTCAGAGAAATGTAGAAAGCAAAATCCAAGGTTTTCGCTTAGATTTGGGCTGAAATTGATGGTTTTCGCTTAGATTTAGGCTGAAATTGATGGTGTACAGTACAACTACATTGTTAAAAAATTTGGATCATGAGTATTTTTTTATTTGGATACTACGTTGATTATTTTTTATCTCATCACACGAATATTAGGTGGTTAGTACAAATGAAATAAATATACTCTCTCTATGTTAATGCGCAACCCCATGGCATAAGCTTTCATGACCATTCTGATTGTCTTGTATCTTGCTGAAGTTTAACCGAGTAATAATTTAAATACTCTTGCTAATCTTGGAAGGTTTTGCATGGATTCTATCTAAGCATAACTACAATATATCCATTTTTGTGTACTAGAGTTTATGCCTAACGGAAATTATATAAAAACGGTATAATGACGTTTTTATATCAAAGACTCCAAGATTGTCATTGGTTAACTGTAGAGTATGTTTGGGAATTTAGTATATTCTAGCGAATTTCATATTTAGCATATTTTTAAGTAACATTTTGACAATGTAAGACTCCTTTCATCACATTTTCTCATTTTATGAGATCTTTCCGTGATAGATGTGTACAGCTACATTCTTACCTAATTAAAATCTAATTTAAATTCAATTTTCTTACATACCTATGATTACACAATCTAAATAGTTAGATTCGTTCTAAAATAATACGATTGTATTCCGTATATTGCACTTATTAACAATTTTCACTAAGAAAACTAACACCATACATAGAATATAGGATAACTATGGCTCAAGAAGCAGACTGTCCACTACCGAGCAGAGGAGCGGGCCCGAATCCGAACACCAGTTCCCTAAATTTCACGAGTAACAGAATAGACTAGGCACTCTCAGTTTTTCTTTTTGTCGAGTTAGCCTAACAACGAACAGGGATTTCCAGAGAGATTCAAACTTTGAACCTAATCTTCTGCCTTCCAGATCATTGCAACGCTTACATCGCACTACCTGCAAATTTTTAACGCGCGGCCTCACCTCTTGCATCAACATCAAGCAACGATGACCGGCAATTCACAGGTCTGTTTATGTGTCAGTGATTCAAGCTCTGAATTAAGTTTGTCTCAGTTGCCAGCTTTTTCTGTTAGTTTCTCGCACAACAAACTCAGTCTCCGCCCTTATCTCTCTCTCGATTTCTCTAAAACTCATGAGTCCACCTTCGTTCTTCTTGTCTGGTTACTTAATGAGTAGTGCTCAATTTGGACACGGATCTGCCTGTGTGGTTGCAATGAGAGTCATAATGTATTTTCTATAACTAAAATCTTTAACGGCTGAGTATAATAAGTGCCGACTAGTCTACCGTGCGATTCCCAAGTCAGATTTTATTTACTTAGCAGTGCTTAGAACTTAAAATAGCTTTGCAACTCTAATCTGTTTTAATCTCTGTGCAGAAGTAGAGAACCGTCTTTGATTGTGTTTGTGGCCACATATAAAGATAAGTATAGTGGAGCCCACAAAGGTACTTGAGACATCTTCAACTGAGTAACTCTCTCTTTCAACAAGAATCTCCCATGTTCCCCTCTCTATAAGAACTCCATACCATCCCATAAGTTAGGAAAAAAGCAGTTAACCATGCTTTTGTCAGTAGAACTAGGAATGACGATAGAAGTATCAGAATTGGTGACCTCATGGAAAGTTCTCGTGTTGCTTTTCTCCCTGTAACAAGTCCCGAAGCAAAAGAAATACAGCCCCATTCATTTTCAAAGGGCAGCAGCACCACCTTTTCCATACTTGCTTCAACGGAATCAATACACTTTTAGGTTGGTTACCCTTCTTTCATTATTATGCATTTTGTATAATTTCTTAATGTATAAAAGTGAATGATAAAAAATACTATCTGAAAGTATTCGATGGTATTTTTATTGATTCAAACTTAAAAGTGGGTACCCTTTTTACATGTATTTTGTGTATTTTTTATATTATGTTCATCCACAATACTATTGAAAACTTCTAACTTCACCATTATCCGATTGTTTTTCTGATAAACTATCTAACAACTCAATTAAATTCTTCGCTTAGGTCTCAAAATTTTATCAATTCCATATTCATTATCAGAAGGAGGATGGCTAAGTCTGATACTTCTTTTCATGATCGCAATCGCCTGTTGCTACACTGGCGTACAACTTTAGAGATGCACCGAGTCCAATTCACTCGTCAAGACCTATCCAGACATCGGGCACCTGGCATTTGGATATTAGGGGGACCGCTCATATCAATTTTCATGTATCTCGAGTTGTACCTAGTCGCAGTCGAGTTCTTGATACTGGAAGGGATCATTTCGAGAAGTTGTTCCCCTTGGCTAATTTCAACATCGGGGGACTAAAAATCAGCGGAAAGTACGAGCTTGTCCTGATTGCAGCCCTTGTGATTTTGCTCATGACGTGTTTGCGAAGTATGGGCCTTCTTACTTACATATCGATGGGCGGGGTGTTGACCTCCGGCGTGGTGGTTGGTTGTCTGGTATGGGCTGGAGATTTTAATGGGTTGGATTTCATTAGAAAGGGAGGCTCGTTAACTGGAGTGGCATGCCCATTGCCGTGAGCTTGTATGCTTTCTGCTTCTGTGGTCATCCAGACTTTCTACTTCTGTGGTCATCCAGACTTTCTTACGCTGTACACTTTCATGAAGAACAAGACACACAGCGTAGTAAAGACTGGATGACCACAGAAGCAGAAGGCATACAAGCTCACCGCAATGGGCATGTCACTCCAGTTAACGAGTCTCCCTTTCTAATGAAATCCAACCCATCAAAAGCTCCAGCCCATACCACACAACCAACCACCATTCCGGGGGCCAACACTCCGCCCATCACATGTAAGCAAGAAGGCCCATGCTCCACAATCACATTTTGAGAAAATCACAATGGCTGCAATTAGGACAAGCCCGTGCTTTTCACTGATCTTTAGTCCACCGATGTTGAAATTAACTGAGTCGAACAACTTCTCTAAGTGATCCCCTTCCAGTATCTAGAACTCGACTACGACTAGGTACAGCTCGAGATACATGAAAATTGATATGAACAGTCTCCCCTGATATCCGAATGCCAGGTGTCCGGTATCTGTATAGGTCTTGACGAGGGAATTGGACTCCATGCATCTCTGAAGTAGCACGCCAGTGTAGCAACAGACGATTGCGACCATAAAAAGAAGTATCAGACTCATCCATCCTCCTTCTGAAAGTGTATATGGAATTGATAAAATTTTAAGACCTGAAAGAAGAAATTAATGGACTTGTTAGATAGTTTATCAGAAAAACAATTAACAATGGTGAAACTCAAAGTTTTCACTAGTGTAGACGAACATAATATAAAAAATAAACAAAATACATGTAAAAACGATACCCACTTTTAAGTTTGAATAAAAAAATACCATCAAATACTTTCAGATAGTATTTTCTTTCATTCAATTTGATAAATTTTAAAATTATATAAAATGCATAATACAAGAAGAGTAACCAACCTAAAAGTGTATTGATTCCATTGAAGGAAGTACGAAAAAAGGTGGTCGTGCTGGCCTTTGAAAATGAATGGGCTGCATTTCTTTTGCTTCGGGACATGTAACAGGGAGAGGAGCAACACAAAAACTTTCCATGAGGTCACCCATTCTGATACTTCTATCGTCCTTCCCTAATTCTACTCACAAAAGCACGGTTCACTGCTTTGCTCCCAACTCATGGGATGGAGTTCTTATAGAGAGGAACAAGGGAGATTCTTGTCGAGAGAGAGAGAGAGAGTGAGGTGTTACTCAATTGAAAATATTTTAAGTACCTTTGTGGGCTCTACTATACTTATCTTTATGTGTGGCCACAAACACAATCAGATACGGGTCTCTATTAGAGAGATTAAAACAGATTAGACTTGCAAAACTATTCTAAGTTCTAAGCACTACTGAGTGAATAAAATCTGACTTGGGAATCGCCCGGTAGACCAGTCGCCACTCATTATACTTAGTCGTCAAAGATTTCAGTCATAGATAATACATTATGACTCTCATTACAACCACATAAGCAGATACGTGTCCAAATTGAGCACTAATCATTGAGTAACCAGACAAGAAGAATGAAGGTGACTCATGAGTTTTAGAGAAGACTTCGAGAGAGAAAAGGGCTGAGACTGAGTTTGTTATGCAAGAAACTAATAGAAAGAGCTGGCAACTGAGACAAGCTTAATTCAAATCTTGAATCACTGACACATAAACAGACCTGTGAGTCATCGGTCATCGTTACTTGATGTTGATGTAAGGGATGAGGCTGCGCGTTAAAAATTTGCAGGTAGTGCGATGTACGCGTTGCAATGATCTATAAGGCAGAAGATTAGGTTCAAAGTTTGAATCTCTCTAGAAATCCCTAGTTGATGTTAGGCTAATTCGACAAAAAGGAAGCCTGAGAGTGCTGAGTCTATTCCGTTACTCGTGAAATTTAGGGAACTGATGTTCAGATTTGGGTCCTCTCCACTGCTCGGCGGTAGACGGTCTGCTTCTTGAACCATAACTATCCTATATTCTATGTATGGTGTTAGTTTTCTTGATGAAATCGTTAACAAGTGCAATACACAGAACACAATCGCATTATTTTTAGAACGAATCCAACTATTTAGATGGTGTAATCGTAGGTATTTAAGAAAATTAGATTCTAACTAAGTAAGAATGTAGCTTACACATCTATCACGGAAAGAACCTCATAAAATGAGAAAATGTGATGAAAGGAGTCACATTGTCAGAAATGTTGACTTAAAATTATGCTAAATATGAAATTTGCAAGAATATCCTAGATTCCCAAACTGACTCCTACATTTACCAATGCCAACCGTGGAGCCTTTGATATAAAATGCCAACCGTGGAGCCTTCTCATTTTCTCTCTAAAACCAGATCACACCAACTTCCCTTCCTCCCTATCATATTCGACCAGCCTAGGCCATCCACACACACACATGCATGTGGTATCGGGTATTTTTTCAATATAGGCGAGTACTCTTCCCTTGTTGCATACGTGTACATACACGTGTACATGTATATTTTGACATGTGCATGCATATTTCATGTTCCCTGCATATTTTAAGTAGAGTGATGATCCAACATAATTGTTGTTATATGTGAATGATATGCTGATTGCTGCAAGAAACACGACACATATTGAGAAACTTAAAGCTCAACTCAAGAAGGAATTTGACTTGAAGGATTTGGGAGAAGCCAAGAAGATTTTAGGTATGAAGATCACTCGAAACAGAGGCTCAGGCATACTTTGGCTATCCTAGGAGAACTGTCTTCTCAAGGTGTTGAAGAGATTTAACATGACAGAAACAAGACCAGTCACCACTAATTTGGCAGATCAATTCAAATTATCCTCCAAGCAATGTTCATAATCACCGGAAGAGGAGGAGATATCTCGAGTACTATATGCTAGTGTAATGGGATCACTCATGTATGCTATGATCTGCACTAGGCCTAACTTAACCTATGCAGTTAGTACATTAAGTCGGTTCATGTCAAATCCAGATTATGCGAAAAATCTTGATCAGCGAAGATCTACGACAGGCTATGTGTTCATAATAGCTAAGTGAATCATTAGTTGAAAGGCAGAGTTGCAAGATACAGTTTCTCTTTAAACGACAGAGGCAGAGTACATGGCTACAGTTGAGGCGTCAAAGGAAGCCTTATGACTGAGAGAATTGGTTGAGATGTTTAGTATCATTTAGAATTCAGTTCGAGTTCATTGTGATAGCTAGAGTGTGATTCATCTCGCTAAGGATCATAATTATCACAAGTTGACGAAGCACATTGATGTGAGATATCACAAGATATGACAGTGGGTCGTTGATGATAAGGTGATCGATTTGGTAAAGATCAACACGAACAAGAATCCAGCAGATATGATGACGAAAACTATCCATGTGGAGACATTCTCTGAACTTCATCAAGATTCTCTAAAGTTAAGTGGCGAATGGGCTCAAAAGAGAGGAGAAAGGAAGGTAAATGAAACAGAGGTTAATTTCTACGGAGGGACTCAAGATGGAGATTGTTAGTATTTGGAGTGCCTCATATTCATTGGAGAAGAATTCAGGTTCTAGTAGTTTCTAATACGGATCTGTCTCCTGTTTTGGTTTCGATACGAGTTTTCTATTTCTCTGAGGAGGTGCTGATTTTGTTATTAGAGTTTGTGAAGAACTAAGATCATCCTAGGTGCTTATAAAAGCCCTTTGGGGGTGACCTTTTGAAGGTATGACAAGAATTTAAGAGAAATTCTGTTTTCCACCATTTAGAGTTGTGAGAGAGAGTTTTTGTAACTCTTATATTTTCTTCTCTTTTTTCAATAAAGATTTCTCTCCTCCTCGTGGACGTAGGCACACCGAATCACATTAAATCTTCTGTTCTTTGATTGTGAGGTGATTTAATTTCAATTATTTGCTAGTGGTAGATCTTCTACACTTCCGCTTCCGCTGCCGAGTCTCCAACTCTGGTGTTTCTCTTTTATTTGATCGGTGATAGATCATCAACAATCAAATCATCATCATCTCGTATGATCCTGACAATCAGTATGTGTATTAGATCCACCAACACTGATAGCTCGATACAAACAAACGGAAGGGGATTCAAACAAACAGAAGGGGGATTGGGAATACAAATCCAATGTTGCTTCAGACCAGTCGTGCTCACAATCATCAACCTCTCCCACATCAAATAGCACATTTACATGACATTTTTTATAGATGTTTTTGGCAATCATCAATCTATCACCAATTACGTACCAATTAGCCTGGATCGGTATAACCTTCATTATACCTTCACAATCAGTGTGTGGACTGGATCACCAACATTAGCAACTCGATTCAAAGAAACATAAGGGAGAAGCGGGGAATAAAACAAAAACAAAAGAATATAGTGCTATTTCAGACTTGCTCATGTTCATCCTGGCCCTCTCATCAAATTGCATCAACCACAATATATATTTACTTTGCATATGTTCTATGGAAATCAACGATCAATTAGACCATCAACTTAATGTATAAATGTGCTACCTTGACAATCTGCGCGTGTATTGTATCCACCAACATTAATCGCTTGATTTAAAAAAACAAAATCTTCATTTATGATCAACTATCGCAGGCTGAAACAGACCTCATATTCCTTGGAGGAGAGTATGAACCACATTGGAAAACTAAATTATATAGGCTACAAAACATGGTATTAGACAGCAATGTCTATTGTGAGGTTCTACGCTAATTTGGATCGTCTTGGTTGAAGCTTATCACCCCCATCATGGTTGGCACATGAGGTTGCTCGAGGACTTGCTCCATCAGCTATCATCAACACCCATTGTTGGTCCTATAGCATGCCAAGAACACAAGCCCTAAATGCACAAACACACATGAAAGGAGGAGACAAATGTCAGTCGACCGCCCGGTCGACCGACATAACTGGGTTCTCTTCCTTGTGCAACATCGGTCGACCAGGCGGTCGACCGCTCCAAGCCTTGTGCATGTCGGTCGACCGTCCGGTCGACCGAAGTCCTGTCATAGAGTTAAAAGACTCTAACTCCTGTTTTTTGTTGACATATAACAGTATTTTTATATTTTAAATCATGCAGCAAATTAAAACATAAATCTTTTAATCAAACTAAATACTTGACCTAAGCATGCAACTAATATGAAAATTAAAAGAAAATAAAATGCTGGTCTGGGGTAATGTAGTCGTGCAGAAGCATTGCCCTAAAAAAAGACGGCCGACCCAACGTCTGGACTTTGAAAAAACCTCTTCCAGCGGTAAAAACTCCCCTAGTAGTTTACCAGCACCCAGCCCATAACGATGAGCTAGGTCTCTGCTCAGACGGAGATTCGTTGCCCCAAAGTAAAAGAAATCCTTATGAAATCACCAAAAGTTGAACCAGAATTTTGTAATAAAGAAAATATGGAGGGAGACAGATATTGTAGTTGTTTTGCAAGTAACTGATGAACTGCGAGAAGCAGTATTTATACCTTTTCGAAGTCCAGTAATTATAACAGTCCCGCTCTAAATCTGCACACGATCATGCAGTTCCCGAGCTGATTCGAAGAATGGGTCAAACCGAACAGAAAATCTCAAAAAATCAAAACAAAACTTTAAATAAAATTTAAATAGTTAAAAAACCAAAAAAAAAGTTTCACGTTCAAGAGCCCTTTGAATCAAACTGTATTCTTATCCGCAGGTCGTAGGCGCATGCCACCCGAACCTGAACCCGGCCCGCCCCGGTTCGGTGTATATGCGCACGTGTGGAAATATGGCCCATGGCCCAACACTCATAACAATAGGCATGAGAGAAGTTAGTATATATACTAACCTCCCCTCTCCTATCCAATGTGGGATAAAAACTGTCACGCCCCGCTTCCCAAAATACGGGAAAACGGAGTCGCGATGAAAGTCGGCGACGTATATACGCGAGGAGAATACCCCATGTATACACGCTAAGCCTAAAGTAACCTGAACAAGTTATAAAATCTCTACCATAAATCAAAATCACTGTAATACATATAAAGTCTAACACAATGATAGCAAATGAATAAGAATAAGAAATATGACTAGATGCGATATATGAATAAAAGAGCAGGGATACCGATAATCGGGAAGAGAGAGACTCCAGCTCCTCAAGGTACATGTGATCCTCTCCAAATATCTGGTCAGTAATAAATAGCCCTGAATCTGGATATACAGATCCAGGGAGTCAGAACTCCTAGTGAATGTATAAGAGAAAAAAGGAAAGACATGTAAATACAAATATGAGCAGACTACGAAACATATATACTGGAATAAAACAGAAATAAGATATAAAACATGAATAGAAGATAATAAAGCCAATCAGTACAAACTAGATGTCCAATCGGGTGTCAGGTGTACAGTCAAGTCACTAGAATAATCAGATGTCTACAATCAGGCATATATTTATATCAAGTTCAGTCTACAATGTCAATGCGAGATTTCAGTTTTATCATTAGGTCAGCGAACGCTAATTGCCACATGCAGTAGACGCATCCCATACTACGCCTACCACACGTGTCAATCAGGGTCCTAAGTTATTGAGACTGATTGGTTAGAGACATTGTTCATACTTTAAGTGGGTCCCGTACATACCCGGGACCACGACCCCAGATGCCTGGCGCTGAATCAGGCTCGTACCGCTAGGTACTCAGTAACAATAACAGTAATATCAGATGGATGCCAGTCATCTCTGGAAACCCTATAGTGGAACCCACATTTCGGCTGCGCAACCTGTATCCTAAGTCCACCCAAAATATAGACGATGTCTCCTCCATCAATTTGCCCAATCCTAGTGTGAGTTGTCTTTTTACATTATTATTTAATTCAGTTAAATCAGTCAATATTCATGTTACCTATAATACTGGGAGATGTGGTGACAGTAACGGTAACAGTACAGTATAATAACATTAATCGAGTAAATGATAAATAGAGTTGTACCGTACGTTACGGTCTAACAATGTTTCCCAGTAACTTTCAGTAACATGAATAATTACAGAACAAGTCTAGACACTGATTCAGTCAACAATAACAGAGGTCAAATAGTAAAAGCTATCAAACTCTGAATATATTTTATCACCAATATCGATGAATTTACTCTCACAATAATTTTTATCTCTATCACTGGGTAAAAGCAATAAATAGCAGACTATTAGTATCTTCGAAATCAACTAACATAACAGATACCGAGATCCCAAGTAAAGAATGAAAACATCCTCAAAACTAGATTCATCCAACTATAATAAAAATCAAGCTAAGGAGGGTAACGTCCTCAATCAATAAGAAATCTAGATCATCTCTACACGTCGATAAGATCATCAGTACTCAATCAATATAATTAGGGTAAATCTGAAAGTCTTTGGTTCAAAAAAACCAAGATCATGTTACATAGCTATATCAAGGGTAAGCTATACACACAACACATAATGACAATCTAACAAGATCAAACTCCTCTATAAACTGATCAAGATCCAATATAAAATATATCACAGGTCAGCTCCAACTCTAACTTAGTCAATGCCAATCCAAGTATCGGCAAATCAGTATATTGGTAAAACAATGTCATATCTAACACTTCCTCGATATCCACAGGAATTCTAGTCGGGAAAATCACCAACTTTCAATAAACATTATGCCTACTATATGTCCTCTAACCTCAAATATAACGTAGGTCAACTGATCAGTAGATCAAATCAAGTCACAGTCTAGGGTATCCAATGCTAGGCCTAAGCCAATAATGATAACTACCAACACATGAAATGACGCCAAAAATCTCTCGAAACAACCAAATAAATAAGATATACAGTCATTGATGTCTCATGAAGAGGTACAGGTAATCAAACTGGTAAAATATGTCAGACGATCACATGAAATAATGCTGCTAACATATAAACAATTACAGATAAAGATAAATAGCGAAATGGTACAAGAGCAAACACTCACCTTAGATCGACTGACATATATGCATATGGAAAATACATATGTATGCATGCATTTCTATTTGCTAGGGTGTATCTCTAAGTATGTTTGTATTTATCTCTGTACGTATGTATTTATTTATATATGTATAATTATGCAAGTAGTATGTATGTGTGTGCACCATATACAAGTTGTGCGCGTTCAAGACTATATAAGGTACACGCATACTACATACATAATCATATATAAGTAAACATAAATACATATATAAATACAAGCAAACTCACATAATACACCCATGCAAATACAAGCGTACACATACATATGTCTATTTCTATATGCATATGTCTATATATGTGTGTGTATACATATATAGATTTATCCATATAGAAACATACATATGTATCCGTGCAATTTTATTTACAAGGGTGCATTATGTGAGTATTTGTATTTATGTATGCACGTATATATAATCATGCTTGTAGTATGTATGTGTGTGTATTCTATATAAGTTGTGCACGTTCAAACCTTATATGGTACACACATTCATACTACATGCATAATCATACATCAAAGTAAATTCATACTTAAATATATAAATACATCACATAACATAGCCACACAAATAATAACGCATATATACATAGATATGTTTCTATATGTATATAGATATATGTATACACACACAAACACACATATATTCACAATATATAAATGCATACACATATATTGATGCATGTATATGCGCACCTATATAGAAACTTTCACATATTGATGCACACACATATACAGACGCATATATATGTGTAGATTTGTGTCATTCCGGAAGGATTCGAGGCTGAATCCTTCCCACTCAAATACAACTCTACGACATCTAAATGCAACATCCACTTCATTGAAGTTGATCTATATTATTTCAAGTAACTAAAAACTAAAAATCATAATTTTGAATATTTTTTCCTAGCCGTCAAGTACGCACAAAATAGACGGCTTAAATAGTGAGTTGGTTAGTTTAATGGTGCAAATGAATCTAACAAAAATTGATGTGTGAGGCTTTTTAAGCGTTTAGATCATGATTAAATAGTCGGAGCAAGAATTTGTATGTCTAAAAACATAGATCTAAGCAATATGACATTTTCGACTGTTCATTTTGCGCCTACTTGATGGATGAGAAAAAAATATTGAAATTTATATTTTTGATTTTTAGTTACTTGAAATAATGTAAATCAACATCGACAAAATAGATCTTTCATTTGGATGTCGTAGGGTTGTATTTGAATGGGAAAGATTCGGCCTCGAATCCTTCTGGAATGACACAAGTCTATCTCTCTCTGGAATGACGAGAGAGAGCTCTCTCTCACTCTCTCTATATATACACACACACACACACTTGTGTCATTCCAGAATGATTAGGGCTAAACTCAATCCCATGAAATTAAAATCCAAGATCCACTCCATTGAAGTTGATCTACATTATTTATAAATAACAAAAAATCAAAAACCAAGTGTTTTGAATACTTTTTGCGTATCCATCAAGTAGGCACAAAATGAACGGCCGAAATAGTGAGTTGGTTAGTTTAATGGTGTATAATATTTGAAACCTAATAAAAATTAGCGTGTGGGGTTTTTTAAATGTTTAGATCATGATCAAATGATTGGTTCGAGAATTTATATGTCTAAAGTCATAGATCTAAATAAAATGTTATTTTTGACTGCTCATTTTGCGCCTACTTGATGGATGGGCAAAAAGTATTCAAAATACTTGATTTTTTATTTTAATTACTTTAAACAATGTAAATCAACTTCAACAAAATGAATCTTGTATTTGAATGTTATGAGATTGAGTTTCAGTAGGAAGGATTCAGGTTAAAATCCATAGGCATGTATGTACCCAAGTGTGTGTAAATACATTGACACACGCACATATACACACACACAAAAATACTTACACACAGTCGCGCACACATGTATATTAGACACATGCACATATACAAAATACATACATACACATATATAAAAACATGCATACATATATACAAACATAGGCGGATACATGACGTTTATGCATGCATATGAATCTACATTATCTTACAAAATTTTGTAAAAAAATGAGCATAGAGTATAACAATTTGAAAAAGTACTTAAAAGAATTCATACATACCTTAAGTGTCTTACCAATGAAGGGATGTAGCTTTTTTGCAAACTTTAACGGTAAATAATCAGGCATTTAATTATACTTGTGATATTTATATGCAGTAATAATTTAATATAAAATATTTAAATTATAGATAGGACATAAGTAACCGCTTATAGATATTTCGAAAAATTTCACGAGAAACCAATCTTTTTATAACCACCATGTTAACTATTAAAATAAAATAAAAAATCTAGAGTTATTAACTAATTAGCTTTTAGTAATTTGAGGCTATAAACTATTAATAAAATGATTAACAAAAAATCTAATAGCTGCAATTATTTTTTATTTTTATTAACAATTAGTATTCAATATTTTCTCTCAAAGAGTCATTATAAATTTCAGTAATTAATAATTTTTTTCAAATATTATCTATTTTTCAAATATTATTTATTTCCTTTCATATTTTTTATCCTGATTGTGTCCTATTTTTATACTATTTCTTTTCCTTTTTAATGATTTATGCTTCTTTTGCTTCTTTCTTTTTCTATTTCTTTTCTCATTGGCTATTATTTTCTTCATATTTAAATATTTTTTGTTTATGAAAATTGTTATACCTTATGTTGAATAGAGGAATATAAAATTTTAAGTAAATAACTGAAATAAAAATATTTCAATAGATCACCATATCAAATCAAGGATAGCTCAAATTAAAAAAAAAGACTTTAAGTGCATGGCACTAACACATTTTTAGTCTTTCTAGCACTAATCGTTCAATTTGTTCAAAAGTTTACCTTCCATATTAACAGTCTCAATAACTAGTATAGAATTGGGAGGAGACATTGGTGCAAATAATGTAGATATTATAGACAACATATCCAGTAAACAATGAATATTTAGGGTCCACATTGGTGCCAGACTAATAACAGCAGGGAGAACCTAGACTACTCAGTAAGTCTAGCTAGTGATATATGACTCATAAATGCAAGAGGCAGGAAATGGGTTACCTCTACAATTGCTCCATATACAGATAAATGATAATGATATATGACTGATAAATGCTAAAGATAACTGATAAATGCTATATATGACTGATAAATGAGACAGGAAATGAGTTACCTCTATAATTTCTCCATATACAGATAAATGCTAGTGATTTATGATTGATAAATCTAATGATATATGACTGATAAATGCAAGACAGGAAATGATTTACCTCTACAGTTTCTCCATATACAGATGTCTCTTTTAATTGTTGGATCCTTTGGATACATGAGGATGCCTTTGCATCGTGTTGGGTTGCTGAGAGCCTTTGATATAGTAATTCTTTCAGACATCACTTTTTCTTTCTATAATATCTCTATTTTTGAAATACAAGATTTAATAATGAATGATGGTATTTTTTTTCTTGCATGTATTTTGTGTTAATTATCATTGTTGTTATGTATTATTATTATGGTTATTACTATTGAAAATTATTATTATTGTTATTGTTAAGTATCTTTGTGTATTATTGTTATTATTCTTATTATTAATATTATTGATATTTATTTTCTGTATTATTCTTAGACAAGCTCACTTCTTGCCCCCCTATTTTTCCCTACCTTTTTCTTTCATTTTCTTACTCTTTATCCTAAGCCCAATCCTAATTCAAGTACCCATTTCCATATGCTTTACCTTTTACCATTAACCTATATCCTTTCATATCTTTCTTTTATTTTACCTTGACCAAAGCCATGAGCCCATTTCCATTCCTTCTATTTTTCTTTTATTTGAGCCAAAACCCAAACCAAAACCTATTACCCAAAATCTAATTTTAATCTTATGTCAAATTCAAATCCTAACAAAAATATCATAATTCTAGCTTACCCAAATCTACATCCTATTCTCAAAATCACAATCTCAACTAATTCTATTTTAAAATAAAATCCTAACTAATTTTTAATCTATTTTAATCCTTATCCTATCAACCAAATTCTAAATCCTAACTATGTAATTCTATATCTTAACTACCTAATCACTAACCCCATATATCTCTCCCTATATTGATTCCTATCCAATCCCATCCATCAAATACAAATCTTAACCAGCCCAATCCTTGTAATCCTAACTACTAAATCATATAATTATCTTAATTAAATAAAAATCTTAACTAACCTAATCTCTCATTATCTCCTAATCCTAACCATCTAATCTTAAATTATACTAATCCTAACTATATAATCATAGCTAATTAACATCTCCTATATAAACATCTAATCTTAAAACAAAACTCTAACCTATTTTCTTCCTCCTTCCTTTGCTGGCAGCCCCAACCCACCATGCGACCTACTCTTTCTTCTTCAGCGAGACACCGACGGCAGCTCGCGACACCCCGACATCCTCCGCGGCCTCCGCCTCCTCCGCTGTTGAACTCTCGATGGTCGGTCGTGAGTTCCTCCCCTTCGTAACTCTCTTTTTCTCTTCTCTTTGTATTCCTAAGTGTAAATTAATGCATGGTGTATAAAGAAGTGTGTGTATTAATATATGTGCATGTGTTTAATTATTTATGTATATTATGTATATGGGTGTACGTGTGCGTATATGTATACAGGTGTATGTACATGTGAGTTCATGGGTTGAATTGCGTGTTGCAGCGTTCGGACCCGTTTGGAGAGATCCGGACCCGTTGCAAGAGACTCGGATTCGTGTTTGCAGATGACATGATACACTGGCGATTCGAAACCGACCAATGAGATGATCCAGAGATCTGTATCGGTTCGTGCAGTGAAGATCAGACGACGATTCGGTTCCAAAACTGCGTCACTTCATGTGAGCGTTTGTTTATTGGTCTATTTCAATTTCAGCATTGTATCTTAATGTTTCATGTGCATGTATATATTATTCTGTATTATTCTATTCATGCCGGTCATTATTGTTACATTATGATGCTCTAATATTATTTTATTGATATATCGTTACTCTGTTACCAACAGTATTGTCGATTCGTTCCATTATTCTAGACAGATGAGTATTAGTCTTGATCCTCCTTATTAGTAATAGCCATATGAGAATTTAATTGAAAAGTTGAGGAATAATTAATGAGATTGCTTCATTGATAGATTGGATAAGTGGACTATATTAAGGTAAGACTGGATCTGGTGATGGAGAATGAAATTGATATATTGTTGATGTGTGTGTGTGTGTATATGCAGAGTTAGTATCTTAGCACTGAGATATGGTGACTCACTATATCGATGGGTAACATTATTTGATTTATTAGATCTGTTGATACTTGAATTTATTATTGGACTCTTATTGGAGTGGAGATTGACTTAGAGTTAAGGAGTGTAGACTGGATTAATATGAATTAAAGAGCATATGGATATATAGTGGATTCAATAACCTATAACTAGGTATTCTTATCTTATCATTTCATTATAGATTGTTTACCATTTCAGATTCAGGATTATTTGTGGCATATCTTTGACTGGACTGGACTAGTGATTACCTAGTTCATGTTTGTGATGAGTGGTACATTTCATGTAAAGTATTATGAGGCAATAGTTTGGTGATTATTTAGATAGGAATCTTTTTAAATATTGAGGACTGATAGAATATGATACTATTTACTAGAAGACGGTATCTACCTTGATGTTGGAACTATGGATGAACTTAGTTAGATTTGGAGTTGACCTGAGATGTATATTTTTTTATGTTAGATATTGTGATTGACCTTGAATAGAAGTGAGAAAGTGGTGATGATCTTGATCGATGATCTTACTGTTATTCAATGGTGAGTATATGACTAGATGTAGCTGACTGTTTATGCGAGACTCTGATATATTGATAATATAAAGGATTAGAGTAAACCGACAGAAATGAGATAGCTGGTTATTGATTTATTGAGATGACAGTTTACCATATCAGAACTTTCATATGAATTGATACTTGATGTTCATAATGATTGTATTGAGACTACTGATTGATGGATCAGTTACTATTGTATCTTAGTGCAGATGGATGAGACATTGATCAGTTCTAGATGAGACTATCTATTGAGCAGTATCCGAGTTTGTTATTGTATTCATGTTATTAAAAGTTACTGGGAAAATATTGTCAGACCGTAACACATGTATTGTTCCATTATTCTACCATTTATACAGTAATTGTCTATATTGTTATTGTTACATCATTGATATGTTTACTGGCACCGTATCATCCCAGTAATCGAAATAATATGGATATTGATTGTTCTAAATAATAATATAATAGCAACTTACACTGGGATTGGGGAAATTGATGGAGGAGATAGCGTTTGTATTTTGGTGGACCTAGGATACAGGTTGCGCAGCCGAGATACGATTCCACTGCAGGGCTCTAGGAATGACTAACATCCCGTATTGTTTATATTGTTATTGTTATTGAGTACCTAGCGGTAGAACCTGGAGTGTCAGGTGATTGGGTCGTGGTTCGGGGTATGTACAGAACCCACTTAAAGCATGATAATGTCTCCAACCAATCAGTTTCAATAACTTAGAACCCTGATTGACACGTGTAGTAGGCGTAGTATGGGATGTGTCTATTAGATGTGGCTATTGGTGTTCGCTGACATAATTGATAACAAAACTGAAATCCTATATTGACATTATAGACTGAACATAGACATATACATGTTATAATAGACATCTGATTGTACACTGGACCCTAACATGACTTATCCTACCCACACCTGATATATATACGATTGTGATGGACATCTGACTCTAGTACTGACTGACTCAACCAGCCTGATATATAGATCATGATAGACACCTGATTGGACATATACTCTACTATGTGCTATCAACATTACTGTTTATTTACTTTATTCATGCCATTTCTTATTTCAGTATATATATTTCTTTATCTGCTTACATGTTACAAGCACATTTACTTTCCAGTTTATTCTTACACATTCACTAGAAGCCTGACTCACTGGATTTGCATATCCAGATCTGTGGCTAAATATTACTGATCAGGTATTGGAGAAGATCACAGACATCTTGAGGAGCCAGAGTTCTCTCTTACTCGATCATCTTTTCTCGATATTTTCTATCTCTTCTTTATTCTATTACTTTCATGATTATATGCATTGGACTCATGCTTGTTCTATTTCTCTATTTATCTGTTATCATGTGTGGATGTTTATATGTGACATTGCAGTGATGTTGATTTACCATAGTGATTATATAGCTTGTTCAGGTTACTTTAGGCTTAACGTGTGTATACGTGGGGTATTCTCCTCGCGTATATACGTCGACGACTCTCGCCACAACTCTGTTTCTATGTATTTTAGGAAGCGGGGTGTGACAAGATTTTCTTGGTATCAGAGCCAGGTTCAACATAAAAAGGACCTAGTTCTTACCAGTAACTTGAAACAACTTATATTGACACTGCAACATACATATAGGATTAACACAATAATATTGAGTCCACTTCAGAATTGACCGTCCTCCCTTTGGATATCCATCTCTTTGATTTTTTTGACATCCTTGATTCCAGCTTTTCAGCTTTTCTTTTAGAGTGATCTGAGTTTCATCTTGATTCTTATTCTTCTTCTCGATTCTATTTCTCCGATTTTGTCTCCTGAGTTTGATCACTCCATGTTGAAGCCAGTAGCAGAGATCAGAGCGCGCATCAGAATCGTGGTGTCAGAGAGAGGCGACGTGGAAACTTGTTTATTTTCTCCCTTAACTTTGATTTCTTTTATTATTCCTTACTTTATTGAAATTTTGAGGACGAATTTTTTTATAAGGTGGGTAGAATGTAATACCTTTATTTTTGAATTACAAGATTTAATAATGAATAATAGTATTTTTTATTGCATGTATATTGTGTTAATTATTATTGTTGTTATGTAGTATTATTATGCTTATTACTAATGGAAATTATTATTATTGTTATTGTTAAGTATCTTTGTGTATTATTGTTATTATTCTTATTATTAATATTATTGATATTTATTTTGTGTATTATCTTAGACAAGCTCACTTCTTGCCCCCTATTTTTTCCTTCTTTTTTCTTTCATTTTCTTATTCTTTATCCTCAGCCCAATTCAAACCCATTTCCATATGTTTTACCTTTTACCATTAGCCCATATCCATTTCATATCTTTCTTTTATTTTTCCTTGACCTAAGTCATGAGCCTATTTTCATTCCTTTTATTTTTCTTTTTGAGCCAAAACCCAAACCAAAACCTATTACCCAATATCAAATTTTAATCTTATCTCAAATTCAAATCCTAACAAAATCATATCTAATTCTAACTTACCCAAATTTACATTCTATTTTTAAAATCACAATCTCAACTAATTCTATTTCAAAATAAAATCCTAACTAATCTTTAATCTATTTAATCCTCATCCTATCAACTAAATCCTAAATATGTAATTCTATATCTTACCCACCTAATCACTAACCCTATATCTCTCTCCCTATATTTAATCCTATCTAATCCTATCCATCAAATACAAATCTTAACCAACCCAATCCTCGTAATCCTAATTACTAAATCATATAGTTATCTTAATTAAATAAAAATCATAACTAACCTAATCTCATTATCTCCTAATCCTAACCATCTAATCTTAAATTATCCTAATCCTAACTATATAATAATAACCAATTAACATCTCCTATATAAACATTTAATCTTAAACCAAAACTCTAACCTAATTTCTTCCTTCTTCCTTTGCTGGCAGCCCCAACCCACCATGCGACCTCCTCTTTCTTCTCTAGCGTAGACCCGACGGCAGCTCGCGACACCCCTACATCCTCCACTACTTCCGCCTCCTCTGTTGTTGAACTCTCGATGGTCGGCCGTGAGTTCCTCCCGTCGTAACTCTCTTTTTCTCTTCTCTTTATATTCCTAAGTGTAAATTAATGCATGGTGTATAAAGTAGTGTGCGTATTAATATATGTGCATGTGTTTAATTATTTGTGTATAATATGTATATGGGTGTACATATGTCTGTATGTATACGGGTGTATGTTCGTGTGAGTTCATAGGTTGGGTTGCGTGTTGCAGCGTTCGGACCTGTTTGGTGAGATCTGGACCCGTTGCAAGAGACTAGGAGTCGTGTTCGCAGATGACCGATACACTGGCGATACGAAAACCGACCTATGAGATGATCCGAAGATCCGTACCGGTTCGTGCAGTGAAGATCAGACGGCGAGTCGGTTCCAAAACCGCGTCATTTAATGTAAGTGTTTGTTTACTGATCTATTTTAATTTCAGTGTTAATGTTTCATGCGCATGTATAATTCTGCATTATTATATTCATGCTGGTCATTATTGTTACATTGTGATGTTCTGATATTATTTTGTTGATATATCGTTACTTTGTTATCAACAGTATTATCGATTCGTTCCATTATTCTATACAGATGAGTATTAGTCTTGATCCTTCTTATTAGTAATAACCAGATGAGAATTTAATTGTAAAGTTGAGGAATAATTAATGAGATTGCTTCATTGATAGATTGGATCAGTGGACTATATTAGGGTGAGACTGGATCTGGTGATGGAGAATGAAATTAATATATTGTTGATGTGTATATATATACAGATATATATACACACTCGCACACACACATATATATATATATATATATATATGTGTACATATACACATAATGTGTGTATGTAATACACACATATATGTGTGTATATACACACATATATGTGTATCTATATACACACATATATGTGTGTCTTTACATACACACATATACATATATATATATATTATTATATATATATATATATATATATATATATATATATATATATATATATATATATATATATGTGTGTGTGTGTGTGTGTGTGTGTGTGTTGTGTGTGTGTGTGTGTGTGTGTGGTGTGTGTATATGCTAAGTTAGTATCTTAGCACTGAGATGTGGTGACTCACTTTATCGATGGGTAACATTATTTGATTTATTAGATCTGTTGATGCTTGGATTTATTATCGGACTCTTATTGGAGTAGAGATTGACTTAGAGTTGAGGAGTGTAGACTGAATTAATATGAATTAATAGAGCACATGGATATATAGTGGATTCAATAACCTGTTACTGAGTATTCTTGCCCTATCATTTCATTATAGATTGTTTACCATTTTGGATTCAGGATTATTTGTGATATATTTTTGACTGTAACTTGACTGGACCTAGTGATTAGCCTAGTTGATGAGTGGTACATTTCATGTAAAGTATTATGAAGCAATAGTTTGATGATTATTTAGATAGAAATCTTTTTAAATATTGAGGACGGATAGAATATGATACTATTTTACTAGATGGTTGAATCTACCTTGATGTTGGAACTACGGATGGACTTAGTTAGATTTTGAGTTGACCTGAGATGTATATTTTTATGTTGGATATTGTGATTGACCTTGAATAGAAGTGAAAACGTGTGATGATCTTGATCATGATCTTACTGTTTCTCGATGGTGAGTATATGACTAGATGTAGCTAATTGTTTGTGCGAGACTCTGATATACTGATGACTAGAAGATGGATATACTGATAATATAAAGATTAGAGTAAACCGACAGGAATGAGATAGTTGATTATTGATTTATTGGTGATGGTTTACCATAGCAGATACTTTCACATGGATTGATACTTGATGTTCATGATGATTGTATTAGAACTATTGGTTGATGAATCAGTATTATTGTATCTTAGTACAAATAGATTAGATATTGGTCAGTTCTAGATGAGACTATCTTTTGAGCAGTATCCGGGCTTGTTATTGTATTCATATTATTGAAAGTTACTAGAAAATTATTGCCAGACCGTAACATATGAATTATTCCATTTTTCTATTATTTATACGGTAATATTGTCCACATTGTTATTGTTACATCATTGATATTGTTATTGTCATCGTATCGTCTCAGTAATCAAAATAACATAGATATTGATTGTTCTAAATAATAATATAATAGACAACTTACACCAGGATTGGAAAATTGATGGAGGAAACAGCGCCTGTATTTTGGGTGGACCTAGGATGCAGGTTGTGCAGCCGAGATACGGTTCCACTGCAGGGTTTCGAGCGATGACTGACATCCCTTATTGTTCATATTGTTATTGTTATTGACTACCTAGCGGTAGGACCTGATTCAACGCTAGGTGATTGGGTCATGATTCCGGATATGTATGGAACCCACCTAAAGCATGGACAATATCTCCCACCAATCAGTTTCAATAACTTAGGATCCTGATTGATACGTACAGTAGGCGTAGTATTGGATGTGTCTATTAGATGCGGTAATTGGTGTTCGCTGACATAATTGATAACAAAATTGAAATCCTACATTGACATTATAGACTAATATAGATATATACATGTTATAATAGACATCTGATTGTACACTGGACTCTAACATGACTTATCCTACCCACACTTGTATATATACAGACTGTGATGGACATCTGACTCTAGTACTGACTGACTCTACCCCCTGATATATAGATAGTGATAGTCACCTGATTGAATACCTGACTGGACACATACTCTATTATGTGCTATCCACATTACTATTTATTTACTTTATTCATGCCATTTCTTATTCGAGTATATATATTTTCTTTATCTTACACATTAACTAGGAGTCCTGACTCTGAATTTGCATATTCAGATCTGTGCCTATTTATTACTGATCAGGTATTGGGAGAGGATCACAAACATCTTGAGGAGCCGGAGTTCTCTCTTACTCGATCATCTTTTCTCGATATTTTTTCTCTTCTTTATTCCATTGCTTTCATGATTCTATGCATTAGATTCATGCTTGTTCTATTCTTTTATTTATCTGTTATCATGTATGGATGTTTATATGTGACATTGCAATGATGTTGATTTACCATAGCAATTATATAGCTTGTTCAGGTTACTTTAGGCATAACGTCTATACGTGGGGTATTCTCCTCGCGTATATATATTGCTGATTCTCACCATGACACGTTTTCATGTATTTTGGGAAGCGGAATGTGACATGGTTTTCTTGGTATCAGAACCAGGTTCAACATAAAAAGAGGACCAAGTTCTTACTCGTAATTTGAAAAAAGTTATATTGACAACTGCAATATACATATTGGATTCACATAATGATATTGAGTCCACTTGAGAATTGATCGTCCTCTCTTTGGAATTCATCTATTTGATTTTTTAATATCCCTGATTCCAACTCTTCTTTTAGAGTGATCTGAATTTCATCTTGATCCTTATTCTTCTTTCCGATTCTATTTCTCTGATTTTATCTCCTGAGTTTGATCACTCCATGTTGAAGCCGGTAGCAGAGATCAGAGCGCATCGTGGTGTCCCAGAGCAGTGTTCGCAATCTCGGCCGAGTTGGATACGACTCGGCCGAGTCGTATCCGACTCAGCGTGGTCCGAGATGACTAGATGCCCAAGTCATTGAGCACATCCGAGTTGAGCCGGATCGGTTTCGACTCGGAGCCGACTCGCCGAGTCTTCCGAGACTCGGTCGAGTCGGCCGAGTCGGCTCCGAGTCGAAACCGATCCGGGTTCGACTCGGATCTGTTGAATGACAAACGTGGCTCGTCGCCTATAAAATGAAAAAAGGGCGAAAAAACTCACCTCTCCTCCAAATCTCCATCGCCGACTGAGGGCTCTGTCGTCGCCTTCGCTCCATCGTCGCCGTCCGTCGCCGTCGCTCCACCTCCGCCGTCGCTCCGTCGGTACTCCTCTCTCCCTCTGAGCTCTCTCTCCCTCAGTCTGTCTATCGTCTCTCTCCCCCCTCTCTCTCCGTCGATCTCTTCCCTTCTCCGTCTCTCTCTCTCCTCTGTTCCTCTCCAATTCTCTCCGTCTCTTCCTCTGCCCCCCTCTCCTCGGTCTTCTATCTTCTCTCTTCCTCCCTCTCCGTCGATCTCTCTCCATTTCTCTCCCCTCTAGCCTTCTCTCTCCCTCAGTCTCTCTGTCTTCTCTCTCTCCCTCTCTCTGTCGATCTTTCTCCCCCTCTTCCCCCCTCAGTCTCTCCGTCTTCTCTCTATGTCGATCTCTCCCTCTCCGTCTCTCTCTCCGTTGATCTCTCTCCTTCTCCGTCTCTCTCTCCTCTGTCCCTGTCCCTCTCTCTCCTCAGTCTCTCGTCTTCTCTGTCTCCCTCTCTCTCCATCGATCTCTCTCTTCTCTGTCTGCCTCTCTCTCCATCGATCTCTCTCTCTCCATCTCTCTCTCCCTCTGTCCTTTCTCTTCCTATCTCCCCCTGTTCTATCTCCCTCTCTCTCTCTGTCTTTCTCTCCCCTCTGTTCCTTTCTCCCCCTCAGTCTCTCTCTATTTAATTTAGTTTAAATTAGTTAGTTTAATTTAGTTTAACTTAATTTAGTTTAATTTAATTTAATATAATTTTGTGATTTTATTTAAGTTAGGTAATTCAATAATTTTATTGCAGTTAGGTAACTATTTAATTTAGTCTAATTTATTATGAATTAGTTTAGTTTAATTTAATTTAGTTTAATTTAATATAGTTTTAATTTAGTTTTTTAGTTTTAATTTAATGTAACAGATAATTTTTAAATTTCAATATGGCTCCAAAGCAACGCGATATTGGATGGGAACATGGTACTCTTGTTTTGTGTGCTAGGTGATATGTTTTGAATATGTGATACATGAATTTTGATGTCTATATTTTTTTTACGATTTGTCATGATTTTTTCATAATTTTTTTTGCGTTCTATGTAGCGTTTTGCGCGTATCATCCGAATCCGATCCGAGTCGCCGAGACCGATCCGTCTCGGTGCCGGCCGAGTCGGCAGCCGAGAGCGAGACTTTGAACCATGTCCCAGAGAGGCGACGTGGAAGCTTGTTTATTTTCTCCCTTAACTTTAATTTCTGTTATTATTCGTTGCTTTATTGAAATTTCGAGGACGAAATTTTTATAAGGTGGGTAGAATGTAATACCTCTATTTTTAAAATACAAGATTTAATAATGAATAATAGTATTTTTTTATTGCATGTATTTTATGCTAATTATTATTGTTGTTATGTATTATTATTATGGTTATTACTATTGTAAATTATTATTATTATTGTTATTGTTAAGTATCTTTGTGTCTTATTGTTATTATGCTTATTATTAATATTATTGATATTTATTTTGTGTATTATTCTTAGATAAGCTCACTTCTTACCTCCTATTTTTCTCTTTCTTTTTCTTTCATTTTCTTATTCTTTATCTTAAGCCCAATCCAAACCCAAATACCCATTTTCATATGCTTTACCTTTTACCATTAGTCCATATCCGTTTCATATCTTTCTTTTATTTTTCCTTGACCCAAGTCATGAGCCCATTTCCATTTCTTCTATTTTTCTATTATTTGAGCCAAAACCCAAAGCAAAACCCACTAATTTTAATCTTATCTCAAATTCAAATCCTAACAAAAATCATATCTAATTCTAACTTACCCAAATCTACATCCTATTTTTAAAATCACAAATCTCAACTAATTCTATTTCAAAATAAAATCCTTACTGATTAATCTTTAATCTATTTTAATCTTTATCCTATCAATTAAATCCTAAATCCTAACTATGTAATTTTATATCTTAACTACCCAATCTACCCTATATCTCTCTCTATATTTAATCCTATCTAATCTTATCCATCAAATACAAATCTTAACAAACTCAATCCTCGTAATGCTAACTACTAAATCATATAGTTATCTTAATTAAATAAAAATCCTAACTAACCTAATCTCTCATTATCTCCTAATCCTACCATCTAATCTTAAATTATCCTAATCTTAGCTATATAATCATAACCAATTAACATCTCCCATATAAACATCTAATCCTAAACCAAAACTCTAACATAATTTCTTCCTCCTTCCTTTGCTGGCAGCCCCAACCCACCATGCGACCTACTCTTTCTTCTCCAGCGAGACCCCGACGGTAGCTCGCGACACCCCGACATCCTCCGCGGCCTCCGCCTCCTCTGCTATCGAACTCTTCATGGCCGGCCGTGAGTTCCTCCCCTTCGTAACTCTCTTTTTCTCTTTCTTTATATTCCTAAGTGTAAATTAATGCATGGTGTATAAAGTAATGTGTGTAATAATATATGTGCATGTGTTAAATTATTTGTGTATATTATGTATATGGGTGTACATGTATGTGTGTATACGGGTATATGTTCGTGTGAGTTCATGGGTTGGGTTGCGTGTTGCAGCGTTCAGACCGGTTTGGTGAGATCTGAACCATCGCAAGAGACTCAGATTCGTGTTCGCAGATGACCCGATACACTGGCGATTCAACCCTTGCCTATCATTGGCTCCATATCTTCCATTCAACCATTTGATTCTTCAAAACTATTGTAGGCTTCTTAAGTAATTCTTACATTACCTAAAGGATAAAATTATAACATTCAACAATACATCTGAAAGTCCAATCAAGCTCAAAGAAACTACAGAAGCAGCTAAAAAAAACATAATGCGCAGGGCGAGAAAAAGGACAACCCAATGAAGATCAAAATTTAAACATAAATTCTGAACAATTTGGCACATAGAGAGTATGAAAACACAAACCTAATAAAGAGTAAATTTTGAGAGATCCATGCTCCAATAGGTTGTTAAACATACATTACAACCACACGGCAACTCCACTTCCTTGCCTACACCAAGAAATATTTATAGAGATCATATCAACAAGGTGTGTGCATCAACAAAACACAAACATCGCTTTCCATAGAGTTAATTTGAAGTACCAGCATGTTTGGATGTAGCATCATTCAGTGACATTATAAGAGAATCTACATAATGTTGAGGGAATAAAAATCTATATAAAATACAAAATTTAGTTTGAAATTACATTCAGCACCCCAAAGAAGTTAGAAATTAGTAGATATTTTAAATAGAGGCAAATTAAGAATGACTAATGGTTAAAAACATTAATTAAATAGAAATACAAAAAGAAAATTAAGATCCGTAATAATAAGGTCAAATGTAAGAATTAAGTAAACTTAAAATTTTTAGAAACCTAGATATGCAATTACATCATAAAGAAACAAATATAAAGATAACTGATTGAAAATCATGATTAAATAAATATGTAAAATTTAGCATCTTGCAGAAAGCAGTAAAATTCTTTATGAAAAAATTTATAAAATTTTGCAAAAGTAATGATACAGGCTTCTTCTCTGCACATGAGTACTTGAAAGGAAAAGAAATTGAGCAATTACAAATATAAGAAACTTAAACTTATTTACTAGATCAATTAGTCTCTCTTGTCAAAATACTTGTTATCATGATATATGTTCTAGAAGATGGATCTTCCAAGGATCTTTCTCACCAAAGTTACAAAAAATAAGTGCACACACCTCACCTTCAAAAACAAAAAAAAAGAAGGAACTTGATTAAATTTCAGAAAAAAGAAAGAAAGAAAAGAAATCATTCTTTCATTCAAAAATGTACCAAGGAACAAGCAGCATAATTTGATAGAGCTTTCAACCACTACCTTGAAGCATCAAAACCATATATTCTTCACCATATAACTCTTCTTCTGGTTCTCCATCAAGGATGAGATAGAGATGAATCTCTTTCAAAGTTCATCCCTTCACCTCTTACCTAATGAGACCAAAATTGGCAAATTGCCCTGTATTTTCTCTTTGGTTGGAGGATTTGGGACATCAGGATCTCCAAATACTTTCCAGAATCGTCCACTGCTGCAGATGTGACCGTGCAACTGTCCGGGCTCTAGAATCCAACAAAAATAAAATTAGCAACTGAAGAACTAATTATAAAACTTTCTTAGTTATAAAGTTTAAAAGAAAATAGTTTTTCAAGTGAGATATTATGGAATGGTCTAATAAAAGAAAATGAATACTGAAGAGAATATATTGATATATATGATTAGCAAAGAAAAATCATATCGATATTCCCAATTAACAATGAAAAAGAAATTAAAATTTTGACAAGAGCAAAGGTATCATTATCTGGACCTTTTGATAGGGACCTTAAAATTTCAAGTGAACCATATGATAACATAATTGAGCTAATTCTATGATAACCTGTTTATGTTTAAATAGATATATGGCTGCTCTTTTTTCCTACATATCAAAGTGATTTACTGGGTGTATTAGTATCAAGGTGCAGTATCTAATAGATTTTTAGTCGACAGACAAGGAAGCAATGTAATAAATATGAGACTATTCTAAAACCTGCCATGTATGCTACTGACAGAGGATCACGATACCTGAGCCGTGAATAGAACTCAAGAAGTATGGCCAGCAAGCTTTGCACTCTTAACCATTGGCAGATTCCAAATAGTCAGTTGGTTCACTGTAAATCCATGAGAGCTTGACAATTCTCTCTCCTTATTCCAAGAAGGGATCATACTTGAGAGCCAGTATGCACGGGCTTCAGACAAGCTCCAGTATGAGTATTCCAGAACTTGATGCAGCGATCATTGTCACCTCCACCAGATGCAAGCAAGTTGCTTTGGAATGGGCACCAGGCTAGAGCCTTGACAGATGATATGTGATCTTCGAACCGGTGTAGCCACTGGTTTTGTTCAAAGGGTTGAAAGAGGGTGCAGAAGGTCCAAGATATATAGTGAGTTGTCATTGCCTCCACTGGCGAGTTGTCCAGAGCTTGACCATTTTAGACCACATACCTCATTTCATGTCCTTGGTGTGTGATCGTACTCTAACATCATTGTTGACAATTTTTTCATCCTTTCTGCTTGTCAGAATACTATTGTTCCAAGTAAGAGATCCCACTCGAGATCCATACCCCTCTGAAAGTTCTCAACTATACCATGAAAATGGGGAGAAACTCTTCTTGTTAGCAAGTGAAAGGCAAGCAAAACCATTGAGAGATTAAAAA